>JAMKCF010000080.1:405000-408101 GCA_023634235.1 Pisaster brevispinus | reverse complement strand
CTTGTAATTACGAGGAGAAACGAGATATTATTTCAATTTAACGGCACCAATTGTGAAAGGAGGGGGCACACACACTGTATTGCACCATTTCGTTTCTCCCTAGCTTAACAATGCTGTATCAAATCAACACAAAACATTTTGACTTGTTATCGTACATTATCTAGGGTCAAATTGTAAAGTTGACAACAAGGGTTACGTTTTAACGTTGTTTGATGATTTTGTTTTACGTGTTTGTTTACCAAATTTAAAATGTCCATAATAGGTTGCCATCATGGATTATGTTTATTCAACCTGTATTAAGGTCGATGTATGTCAAATTGTTACTGTTGTTTGTCTGTTTACAATTACTTGCTTACCTAACCCGGAATACGTAAATCTAGCCCCTCTGAGGGGATATTGACCGATTTGTATATGAAATAAACATATCCAGCCACTCTGATTGACAAAAGGCTCGATAATGATGTGGAGAAACGTCATACCCTAATGCAATACGAATTCCCAGACTGCATAACAGTTTAGTAGGTAAACCGACAAATTATAACGTGCTACGTAAATCCGCACTGCAAAGAAATGTTTGCATTTTTTCGAATTACTTTTTTTTTACAATCAAATTTCACTTTTTAAGAAAAATTAATGCATGAGAGTCGTCATCATGAATTACATGAATTAACACAAACACGTTTCATGTTAGAAAAACGAAAACGGCTGCTTTTCCCCTATAAAGTAATTGTTTAAATTTAGAACATATTTTCAAAATAACATCGCACATTAAAGTATATGTTAGTTTTTGTGTATTTAATTAATTGTCTAATACATTTTATTTTCGTGTGTATCTCTATTTTGTTGAGATTTCGTACAACAGGAATCCAGTGAAAGACGAGTAATGGTTGAAGTTACTATGTACTACAGCGTGTACAGCTAAGTGAACTTGATCTCCATAGTGCATGGGAATAACCGCACTGCTGCTCACTTGATGACTACCTGCAGCGTTTACACGCCCTGTAACAACGATGTTATGGTTCTTCATCAGACGAACATGCAGGTAAGACCCACTTGATAGTTTCATGACTGAGAACATGAAGACGTATATCCCAGGCACAGTGCATGTAAACGTGCCGTTACTCAAGCTGAAATCAGTTCCTTCCTCTGCAAACAGTAACTCTTCAAAGGGCAGAGGATCCCAGGGGGATGAAGGGCTGAAGTTGGTAGTCCTCGCTGCAGTGAAGGCTGACCGTCGCGTACTGCATTCACCTGCTTTACCAGTCTGTCCAGCTGGTCCATGTTCACCTCTCTCCCCCTTCAAACCATCCATTCCAGGCATACCTTGAGGTCCTTGTTCCCCTGCTTGACCGACTCCCTGCTCTCCCTTCAGTCCATGATCCCCTTTAGCGCCTTGCTCACCAACCAGTCCATCTGACCCCTTGTCGCCTTTAGTCCCGGGTTCACCAACCTCACCAGGAGAGCCTGCATCACCTATTGGACCCATTGGCCCATGGTTCCCGTTTGATCCGGGAATTCCATGTATTCCGTCTCGGCCCTGGCAGCAGGAGTTACACGTCACATCGGGATCGGGTGAAACTGCAACTGTAGCCACCATGAACTGAATTTTCATTAATCCAAAAAATAGGGCCAATGTTGGGGTAATCATCATCTGAAATTAAAAATATGGAAGAAAAACAGCGATTAGAATATTGTTCGTAAGTATACAACTTAGTTGTTGTTGTTGTTGTTGTTGTTTTGTTTTTTTTCTCTTCAAATTGGCTCTTTTCATGATTGCGGTATTAATTCTAGCGTTTCGGTTTTACGGAACTCCAGAAGTACACCTACATCAAATTCCTGAAGACTTTAACGTCCGCCCGTTTTTGAGGGACTACTTTACACTTATGTTTTGACATAATAGATAAATGGGCACTATTTTGTGTTAGTTGGGATGCTGTAATTGTTGGTTTTCCGATTCCCCCAAAATGGGTTAATCAACTTTTTGTGTACTGTTATTAATTTGTTTCTAATCCGTTTCCCTACAAAAAAAAAAAAAAATATTAACATATTTGTTTTATGTTATAAACGATTGACCGCCCGCTTTCGGGTCCGTGAATGATTTGATGAGACCAAGGCCCAATTTCACTGCTCTGCTTACCGTCAAATTATGTGCTTGCAATCACCATTCTTTGCTATCAGGGCAAGCGCTTAAAATATGTGGCAGCTTTCTATTCAAATAAAACATAGTTACTTAGGCACGACCACACGCACGACAACCAAATACATTATATTGGGCCCTTGGTGGTGATTCTACATTGTTTCTAGGCCTGAAAGTCTGAAAATTAGCATATTAAAAATACTATAATCATAAAAATAAACCGTGAAAACAGAAAGTCTTCCATAACAGCCGGATATGGCGCAGATTTTGAATGTATACAACGCAGTTAATATTATAAGGTGTAACAGAACAGTACTTGTTTGTTATAAACAAACATCAATCGTATTTAGCAAATGTTGAAACGAAAACAAACCAATAAGACACGCTTAAACATTACAGCATTGTCACAAAAACGGTTGTTGTGGTAATATTTGATAAAATGTTTGTGTATATATATTTTTGTATTTACATGATGACTCTTGATGAATACTAACAATAGTTAGACGGTTTTTGTGGTGAACGGATGCAACAATAACAAGTTACGGGCAAAGATAACGGTAGAAGGCCAGGTTGGGTTAGATAACACTTTATTATGACAGAAAGAAGGACGTCACAATTTATTATAAATTGTGTCACTGCGAGAATACACTCACCGTCGATCACACATGGCGTAAAGACGGGTACATAAACGACACAAAATATGACGATACCAGACGGAAGGACCTGGATGACAACTACTCTCCAGTGATTCCATTCGGTCTGTTACTTTTATTCTCAAAACGTAAACCTAACACGACACCAACAACAAAACTTCCAATTTTTGGTCCTGTGTTTCTTCAAAAGATTTGGATGAAAGTATCCCACAAAAGAAATTTCAATAACGTCATCTGTCGGTAAAGGTATGCCAACAAATACATACAATAAATCATTTAGAATTGTATTTTGTTGGCCGAGGACCTCAATA
>JAMKCF010000080.1:0-400000 GCA_023634235.1 Pisaster brevispinus | reverse complement strand
GGCACAAAGAACAGCTGACCATTCACAAGAAATCAAATCATTTTTAAAGCAATCAATGTTTTCCATGGAGTAATTATATGTTGGATTGGTTTGGAATTTGAGGGCCTGCCATTGAACGAGAAAGTAGTATATCTAGGAAAATGATCGGAAATATCAGTTATAAGTATACCGGATTTGGGAGGAGGTAAAATATTGGTAAAAATGTTGTCAATGAGGGTGGCAGAGGATTGTGTAACCCTGGTAGGTTTATTGATGAGAGGTATACAAGAAGAGGAATACATTAGTTCCAAACATTTTTGCTGCTGGCTGTGATGATCACAGTCGATTAGGTTGAGGTTAAAATCACCGGAAAATTAAGCAAGACTTCTTTTCGCTAGTAATACGATGTATTAGATTACGAAAACAGGTGATAAAATCGTTAAATTTCGCCTTTGGTGGCTTATAAACAACACCTGCAATGATATTCTTATGTCTGTAAGAGATAATTTCTACAAAGTTTCTTTCAATGGAGTCCACAGAGATGCTTAGTTCAGGCTTATGTACATAGGTAAGTTCGGAAGAAATGTAGAAAGCTACACCGCCCCAACTTTTTGATCCCTATTTATGGTCTCAAGGGTATAGCCTGGTAAGCTAAGATGATTAACATATTTTTCCTTGAGCCAGGTTTCAGATAAACCAATAATAGAAAAGTTGTGGTTCAGTTGGTGGAGTAACAAGAGTCTAAGAGAGTCAATGTTTTTAGCCAGGCTCCTGATGTTCAAGTGCATAAGGGAGAATGCTTCAGGGGGTTCTTGATTGAAGGAGTTGAGGAAATTATCATAGGAGTAATAACATGAGTTACTAACATCATGAACCGGATTGTTGGGATCTTCAGCACAGTGAAACTCAGGGGCGTTGGCATGTAAGTCATTGGCCATATAATTATGCAAATTGACAAGGTCGTCCAAAGGCTGACTGGGAACTGGATTGGCAGTAGACTACTCCTAGACAGCAACCTTTTGGCCAGAGGACACATTTAAGGCTTATAGATATAGTCTCGTAGGTGTAAACTTAAATATTGTAAATATAATTTAAATCATTTGACTGGAGAGTAACAGACTAACGCAACATCGTCAACAGGAGGCCAGTTATCACCACTAAGACGCAGAAGTAGGGTAAGAATAACCAATCGTAACCATACGCCCTATAAATCTAATGTTCTAAGCTAACAATTACAAAAATGATAAACTCCAGTTTTGTTTTGCAATTTTGTGCAAATTTTGACTTGTTTGAGGAGGGATTAAGGGATGAACAAAATGTACCCATTCTCTTGTTTCACTTTGTTTGAGCAGCAACGGACACAGATTTTTATTCCTTCCCCTTTTCGGCTGGGTTAGAAGAACAATTGATACAAATATATCCCCTCCAGCTCTCTTCAGCTGGGTTTGAGTAAAACGAGATATACAATTAAGTCCTCTACTCTTTTTAACTGTGTTTGAGCAGCAAATGACACACATTTCTACCCCTCCTCCTTTCGGCTGATTTCGAAGAACACGGGATTCAAAAATGTATCCCCTTACGTAAATTCTAATCACTCGAACTACTAACAAACCTTTGTTTTTGTTTCAGCTTTCCAAATAATAAAGTAAACATTGTAAATACAAAGGTGTGTGTGTTTATTTATGCTTTTATGATTCAATGACATTCTAGAGTACAACATGTGGCAATTTGTTTTGTTTTTGCTAACAAAAAGGTATAAATCAAAATATTGTACTATTTTGTTCTACAAATACACCGAATGCCTACTTAGTTCCTCAAGCAATATTTTATGAAGGAAAACAACATAATGTTTACATTTTGAAAACAACTTCAAAAAAAGTTGCTATAAGTTACTACCAAAATGTGAAGAAAAAAAAAACCCAAAACCAAAACAATAGTTAAAAAGGAACCTGTTCGCCTATCAATAAAAGTTGTGATATCATTTTGTAACGCAACTATTGTTGCAAACTCCGTGATGGTCCCAGTGCTCTGTACACCTTTGGGACAAAATGTATATCGGCTTCGCCCCGGTTGCTCCATGTCGCAACACTATGAACCACATAATAGCATGCCACAATCGTTTAATGTTGACCCAACAACTACAACGAATAATAATGTGGTCAAAATAACCAACTATGTATTCAAGTTTGCAATAGTTAAACCCGATTTTTTTTTAAAATGTATGTTGGCAAAGTACTCAACATCGAAGAGACTGTCCAGCACAGTCCGATGTAAATATGTAGTAATAAGCTGTTACACTAATTGAACAAAACATTGCACTAAATCTAAGCAAATAACTTAGCCTCGTTCAAAACTAGTTACACGAATTCACCTGCAGGTATGGTGAAAAACACCCGTAAGAATCAATGCTACAATAGCGTGGTTTTGATAGGAAATACAAATCCATGCATGGATCTGTACAATCACAGTACCGCGACAGTACACTAAGATGAGAGAGCTAGGTATAGAGTCGAGGCTCCATTACCGCATGAGAACTTTAGTTGCATAGAGTGAAACCTCACTTGGGGTCGAAATCTGCAACCGCCTTAGATCAGGTTATCGTAAAATGCGCTACTTGCATGTTGAGACCACAGCCAGGGCCAGCAGTATAACGAGAAACACTTACCTTGGTGCAGAGTTCTTGTAGTAGGAGTTCTCTCGGTTCCTCTTTTCTGTTAAGATGTAGAAGTTGTTTTGAGCATTGCTGCTAGTACAGCGGTTTAAATACTGTTGCATTTCCAGTAAGTGAACAGCAATCTACTTTGGGTTTTGATTGACAATCGATGAGCAGCCAATCATACACACTTGTTAAAGTCACTGATTGAAGGAAGTGACTTTTATCACTGGTTTGAATGTAGCTGTGGGTTACGAATGGAGGTCAATTGTGACAAACTCTCTAGTTTAGTTTATACACATCATGTGTTTACAGCATATCCGCCTTACTACGTTGCACTGCCAGATTGCTTCCTGAAGTACCAAGCCAGATACTTTCCATTTCCGCTCAAATGACGTCATTATCTACCGGTTGTTAGTTAAAGCACAAGATTTGTGTTTTTCTGCAAAACAAAGCTGTTTTCAATACACATCTACTCGACAGAGATACATTTTAACCTGTTTCCTCTCTTGAACAGTACTTGTTTGTTATAAACAAACATCAGTCGTATTTAACAAATGTTGAAACGAAAACAAACCAATAAGACACGCTTAAACGTTAAAGCATTGCCACAAAAACGGTTGTCGTGGTAACATTTGATAAAATGTTTGTGGATATATGCTTTTATATTTACATTATGACTCTTGATGAATACTAACAATAGTTAGACTGTTTTGTGGTGAACGGATGCAACAATAACAAGTTACGGGCAAAGATAACGGTAGAAGGACAGGTTGGGTTAGATAACACTTTATTATGACAGAAAGAAGGACGTCACAATTTATTATAAATTGTGTCACTGCGAGAATACAGTCACCGTCGATCACAGATGGCGTAAAGACGGGTTCATTCACGACACAAAATATGACGACACCAGACGGAAGGACCTGGATGACTACTCTCCAGTAATTCAATTCGATCTTTTACTCTTTTTTTTCAAAACGTAAACCTTACACGACAACAACAAAAAAACTTCCAATTTTTGGTCCTGTGTTTCTTCAAAAAGTTTGGATGAAAGTATCCCACAAAATAAATTTCAATAACGTCATCTTTCGGTAAAGGTATGCAAATAAAATACTCCCGATAAATCATTTAGAATTGTATTTTGTTGGCCGAAGACCTCACAATTTTTAAAGTTTAGGAAAAACGTAGATTTCGTTTGATTTCGGATGATAAGATTTTGTTCAATATCCACGTTAGTGCTGTTACCCTTTTATCGATGGCTCTTTGTTTGAGTGCTTAGGGTGAAACCATCATTGCTTCGTAACAAGTTGGGAGAGTAGTGCATTCTGCTCTACCAGCCAAGCTCCTAGTGAAGTGGCCGTCCGGCCTTGTGAGTTGGGCGATATCTCATAGTTCATTGACACGGTCCTCTGGAACCGGAATCCGGGTCAATGTGTACATTTGTTTTTTTCTAGACTGAAAACAGATTATTATAAACTCTTAAAACATTACTTTACTTTTGTTTTTCGTTGGAGGGCTATATTTGAGGCGTCGTTTGTACTCTAGAAAAGTAAATGATTCCAAAAACATTATGCGTTGACCGCCTGGTGTCACCTGGTACCCCTCAGACCACGGAGAAGAGAAGGAATCAAATTTGTACGGCAACTTCCAATACTCATCTGAATACCAAGTAAGTTGTTGTTCTTTTGGGCCACCAAAGTCACCTTTGGTGAATTGGCAGATTTCGAGAACGGCTTTCCATCAAACACGAAGCAACCCAAACGTTCCCTGTGAACTTCAGACTTGACGGATTTGATGCAATTTCTAGTGATTTCTAGTGAGTTACATACTGATTCGTATACATCAAAACAGTTGATTTGGAATGAACAAAGAACAACATAGCAGGATGTGAACCTCAAACCCTCAGAAATAACGTGTCAGCGCTCTACGTACTGAACCGTTTTGAACAACTTTTGTCGTTTTCCCTATTGTGTCAATAGTTTTTCATCGAGGGTTTTAATCAAAAGCTTAACAACTTAGCACATACTTTTTTGATTTCTTTATTTCTGTAATTAATTATATTGTTGGTGTTGTTGTTGCTGCTGTTGTGTTGTTGCTGTTTCCTCTCTTGATATACATGCGCACCACCGATAGACCCCCTTGCATATGACATCACAAGCCAAAATTAGCGCCCACATTGGGGTCAATGAAGATATACCATTGGCTGAGAGTTGTGCGGGCCGCATACACACGTTCACGTTGCCATTGTTTGGGCAGCGATCGCGGCCAATGCAAAGAGTCCATTGACGTAATTTGTCGAAAATTTCTTGTCAGTTTCATTGAGTGTCCTTAATATAATCACAAGGACAAAGCCACCATAAGAACGAGGATGTATAACATTTTCAACAAATTTTCGATTTCAGATTTTGTTTTTCTTCATAAAACGTTATCTTGCCGTTAACATTGTTGTGAACAATCGTAATTTTCAATTAAGCAGAAACTATTCAAATTGAAATGTAATCAGTTCAATGGTTGGTAACGATAACATCATCGTCTTGTTGGATGCACCAAGCTGGCCGGCTTTTCCCGGCGACACAGCCAGGAGCCGCATCCAGGAGAAGTGCACGCGACAGGGAGGAAGGATATATATTTGTTTTCCGGGAGGTAATGTCCCCCATGCGGTATACAATTTGTACTATGTACTATGTACACTTTCTTCTGGCAGCGCCCTCTTTTGAATTTACCTAATTCAGCCCTTAATTCTCTATAAAGGGGGAAAAATCTCCGAGGACATACATTTACACAAACTCCGGTGCGGTGCACACCGCGGTCCCCGTGCACTCTCGAAGCGGCAGGATCCAGGGTCACTTTGGTTCTCGTCTTGATGCAGTTCTCGCAGGTGCGGCGCCAGCCACCGAGCGGGGTTCCTTCGACCGTCCAGGGCTCCTGACGGGAGGCTTTGCGGCGGCAGAAATACAATTATATATATTTTTTGTTAATTCAGTTATCGGACCTAAACCAACGATCTAAGCAAACGCACTTTATGTTAACTTGAACCCAAATTAGGCAGCAGTCCGACTTTTCATAAGCTATGGGAGAATCGGAGTAAAGAGACTCATAATTTTGAAACAATTATGGAATAAAAGGATACACAAAATAAAATACTAAGAGTTATCAACTTCAAATACGTGTATCAACTAATACAAACATTTGTTATTATAAGAAAAAAATAATAATACAAACGAACATACATTGCTCCTTTGTGTTGTTGAGTTGATGGTTTTATGCCTGCTTCAGACATTAAAAACAAAAACATTTTCGGAGGATTTTTTTTAATTATTATTGTTTACTCTGTATATTGATTATATAAACTTCCCATGACAGA
Source organism: Pisaster brevispinus (assembly GCA_023634235.1). NCBI lineage: Eukaryota > Metazoa > Echinodermata > Asteroidea > Forcipulatida > Asteriidae > Pisaster > Pisaster brevispinus. Next base: position 394,001 of record JAMKCF010000080.1, on the reverse strand, counting down.
CTAAGTAACAATAAGCCCACATAGCTTCTCTGCCACTTTATTTACTACACTAAGTTTAATTTGTAAATACAAATCACGGCTAATAGCTCACGTAGAAAACCATTACTCAAACAAACTATACCAGAAGTGTATTGGCGTTACCAATTAACAAATTAGACATTCCTATTTGCTGTTGTTGTTGATTCTTCGATTACCGTTTACGAGAAGTAGACACTTCGACTGTAGTGGGTTGCCAGAGCAGCCTTTTATTTCAAATTGAAATGAAATTAATTAATTATCTTAAATGTGATAATTGGTCCTTAATACTGTCTGGGACCATAAACAGTTTCGTTTAAATGCAGTCAGTCAGCCAAACTGATTTCTTACAATTTCAAAGCAGATCTTAGTTATTATGATTCTCCGGCAGTTCTCCAGTCCGCAACTCATAGTCCTACAAAACAGCAGTGAAATCTGGCAGGTACATTTTTTTTCCGCGAGATCTTGAACCTCTTGCAGATTATATAAACAGCTCATTAGGCCTACGCAGGGGGTTGCATGCTAATCAAATTGAGACAAATACAATAATGCTTGCATTTCATTAATGACAGAATAAGATGCATGGCTTATTTTGCCAACAGGTTTAATTTTAGAAAAAACTGAGACTTAATTTCAAGACGGTGACATCATTAACTAAATTCAACTATTAATGAATTTCAGGACGTGATTGTAAAGAACCAATTGGAAAAGTAGCTGAATACGACAACTCAAAACCCTGTAGGGCAAGTTAGTACGTGTGTTTGGCCCAATGCTTGTTATTTCATGCCAACCTGATAATTGGGCTCTCCACAAGCATTACTTTACACAAAGCAACCCTACTGCTTACTCTTGTCATAGTGATCAAACAACAAATTTAAGAAAAAGTCGCACCAATTAATATGTGGTATGTTCTGCTCCAAGGTGGTGTGCAGGGGAGGTGACGGGATATGTATTGATGAAAGTGATTTTTTTTTCCTAACATACTAATCAACACGAAGACTGATTGAACACAAGTAAAGTGTAATTTGCCTTGCGGGACACTAGCAAGGCACGGCAGTAACCAGGTTGCAATTAAATAGTATTAACTACCGACCCCGATAGCACTGTATTGCTCCTAGTTCCGACCAACTCCGCCAGACTGTCCAGTGGCCAAAAAGTGTCTATGTACCCAAAATAAAGCCGACTGCAAGCGCTTTCTCTCTATTACATAACCTGTTTGCATGGCTTTGCAACTGCAGCTGAGATGACGTATAATATAGTAACCAATGGTTTTGCAATTGGCAACAGTAAGTTGACCTTGATACTACGAACGTCATTAAGAGTAATGCATTTTCACAAGCAAACATATTTGTTATTTATGAAGGCCGGGCTGTGTGAGAATTATTCACTTCACTGCAAGAAAGCACCCACAAAGTAGCAGGGCAAACTTACCTAGAGACTGAACAGCCCCAATGAAGATAAACGCTCCGTTGCCAAAAAAGTTGCCAATAAGGTCATAACAACCTTTAAAACACAAAAGACGGAGACGTCGAACTTATTGAAATGTAAAAAATAAACTTGTTATGCATAGTTCGTTTGGATGACTGAACATTCTTCACAACATCTTCGATCTTAAACAAAGTCAATACTGTAGCTCATAAACATGAACAAGGAATGCTTGACAATTCTGTAATCCTCCCGAAGGCTATTTACTTAAGGTTTACAACGAACACATCAATGGAAATAGGATAACATTTCTGTAGGATACAGGGGTTGCACCATTTGTGTCCAATGGTGGGGGAGGGCACTTCGGTAAAAAAATAAAACAAATATTTGTCAGTTGCCCCTCCCTCCCCCATCTCGTTAAATTACGCGTGCTTCCTAGGAGGGACCCTTATTTGCAATGTGATGTGGTACACAACTCCTTGGTTGAACTCTTACTGGCATTTGATGCTGCCATCTTTCGGGTACTTGTTTTGCCTTTGTGTTGTTTGTGTACATGACCTTCTGTTTAAAGACGTTGTCATAGAACAACCTCAAAACACGAAAGACGGAGACCAACGAACTTATTGAGATGGAATAAATGAACTGGCTACGTATAGTTCATTTGGATGACTCAACACTCTTCACATTAGCTTCATTCGTAGACAATGTTAATATTGTAGCTCATGTACATGGACAGGTAATGGTCGACAATCCTTTAATCCTCCCGAAGGCTATTTACCGAAAGATTTCAACGAACACATCAACATAAACTAGGGTAACGTTTCTGGAGGTACAAGGGGATGAACCATTTGTATCCAATGAAGGGGCCCCCTCCCTCGGAGGGCACTTCTGTTAACATAAATATGTTGTTTTATTTGTCTTTTCCCGCCCGCACCCCCCCCCCCCACATCCCGTTCCAGTATGCTTGCTTTCTAGGTGGGGGTACCTTATTTGCAACATATGTATGATGTAGTACACAACTCCTAGGCTGAACTGTTAGTGGCATTTGTTTGATGCAGTCATCTTTCGCTCACTTATTTTGCCTTGGTGTTGTTTAATGTGTATATGATCTTCTGTCTAAACAAGTCGTCGATTAAGAGATTGTTTTTTTTTAATGGCTGGTTTGGAATAAAAACGGGTCTTTAGTGGTTGGTCCTAGAATTTCTTCCAGGTAACTAGATTAAGATTTGTGTTCCTTTTTGCTTAGTTGTCCACATTGAACAACTTGAAACCGTTTAGCTTATGATACTGGTATACCCAGTGTTGTTGTTGTTGTCCATTACGTGTTTCCAAACAATAACACAAAGTCATTTCCTAACCAGTGCGTTGTCTTAGTCATGTTAATGCTCACCCAAAACTGTGCCAGGTACCAACTTTTGCAGAAGCATCTGCAGTAGAGGGGGTATGTGGCTTGGGCTTCCCCTGCATACCTTCTTCCCATGCAAGATTTGTGCTTTTATTACTGCAAATTTCTGCTTCAGTTTTTGTTTTGACTCGTGGTAGATAAATGATGGCGCTGTCCAATTCAGTGACACTTTATGACTGTTGACTTGAAAGCCATAAAATTGCAAACAAGTTTTTACAAGTTTTATAGGTGGGGGCCGTATCCATGTATTATATTCGCAGTGTCTGTCATTTTGACAAGAGAATGTGGTGGGCGAATATATTAAGAGTGACCAAAGGAGCCATTTTGATGATTGCGTCATTAAAGATGTGGGTGGTGGGGGAAGACCCCGAGGATGTTTTTGCAGATCCTCTTGTTAGCATTAACATGTTTTCATGCCTCAATTTCTGCCAATCTTCAGTTGCAGGTGTGGGTGATTCGTAATGAACCTGTAGGTCTCAGGTCTCGTTAGAGAAAAGTTTTGGTTTATTTGCTGTGGTTCAGGGTGATGGTTGTGAGTTTGTGAGAGTGAAATCCTGATCATTGGTGAATTGTTCCTCTAGTAATGAATATAGGATGTTAAGCGTTTCATCTGGATCATCAATAAATCCCGAATCTTGTGGGATGTGATTGAGCTGTTGAGAGGGTGAGTCGGTTGGACTCTGGTTTAGTTTTGCACTACTCAACTATTCCCTTATGTTTTGGTCTTTTCTGAATGCAATGAATGGAGGTTCTGGGAAGACCCTCGAGAGTGTGATGCAGTTCTCCATGGTTCGAACTACCTTGGGTGCCGTTACACTTCACCCGATGAGTTCAGACAAGTCGTCCATGATCGTTGGACTGCGTGAACCGCTATAGTTTAAACTCCAATCATTTACAGGCTCTTGTACTGTATTGTATGTAGGCCTAAAAAAAAGTAAGCTTTGCTGACAAAAGATGACAGTGGACAAGGATTTGTGTGGGCATAGGCGGGCCGGGCAAGGAGAGGGCTGGTGGTCATGATCCATTCACGAACTTCATGCCGTCAGAAATCTAGAGCCCGCGTATACTAAATAGCCCAACATCTATCACAATATTGGCTGAAGCGCCTGAAGCAATATCCCGCCATTTTTGATCACATGACAGGGTCTTACTTTAATTCGTTTATTAATTTTTACAAAGACTTTTACAATACTTGTATCTTACCAATAACCAGTAGTCCTAAAATTCTGTAAAATTATAGAACTACCAATTTTGATGTGGATTATGTTTTAAAATTGGTAGTTTCTGCTGGCATGCATCACAATTTTTGTAATACTGAACTATTAAAAAAACTTGATTATTTTTCCTCCATTGCGTGCACGGCACACTTCACTGCGGCTGTCGACGTGTCCTAACATGTAAATGTTACGCGAATGTGGGTGTGTGTGCCCTTACACATGCCAACTTATGGGGTACTTTTAACAATGGAACAATGGACCCACAAGGCAATTTCAATAGGAACAATAGGGCCCCACAAGGGAATTCTTTAGAAAAGGGAACAATAGAACAACAATAGCAGTACCCCACAAACCGGATCCGTAAGGTTGGGTGTGTGTGTGTGTAATGTACATGGTTTATGTACACGTGCATTTTGTGTGTAATTTACATCGCAGTTTAGTTTGGAAGTAGAGTAGCGGCCTGCAAGCATGGCGTCCAGTAGACTTGATTTCAAGTCTGAGATCGCAGATATTCCTCTGCATCAGCCACGAAAAACACCCCCATAGATAAGCTATCACGCTCCCCAACTCGCAATCTCAGACTTGGGGGACCCCCTTCCGTTTATGTATATTCATGTATTCAAAGATAAATGTAAACAATCAAGCGTACGCCAGGAAGCTGGCCAATCAGGAGACGGCAAATACATTACTGGCAGCGTCTATTACTAACAGGCTGAACTCTCTTAAAATTGTTGCTTTATGGTCATTCGATATGAAATTTGTATAGTTCTTGGTACGTAGACAGTTTTTAAAATACATAGATAAGTTTAGTGAGATCTTAATGTAGTAATAGCACATAACAAAATACATGATTCCTACTCCGCGATAACAGTTGCACCCAACAGTTTAAATGGAAGAGCTCACAACCTATCCCGTAGATGTTTTTTTTTTTTTTTTTATATTCATGTTTTTGAAGGTTTTTGCAATTTCGACCAATCAGATTTTTCCGTCCACTTTTGGACTAATTCGCCATAGGGTGTGTACAAACCGTTGAACAATGGTCCCAAGTCTGTGATCGTAGGCTACAAGAGGGCGCTATTTCAGGCAATAATGTATTGGCTATCGGGTAGAGTAAAAGCCACGATCGCAGACTTGGAACCAAGTCTAGGCGCCCAGTAGCATTAAACTTTCTGAGCTACAGCTGAAGTCAACAAGTGAATTATGTGAATTTCTGCGAACACTAGCAATTCCGGAGGACGTTGTTGACAAATTTGAGAGTAAGTTCTAATAATAGTAATTAGTAATAGTATGATATGGTTGGTGTTGTAAAATTGTACAAACAAATCGTCTTACACAGAGTCATGTTGACAGTTGTCATGACATGCATGATGAATGGGCATGTTGTGAAAGATTGAATGATACAGTACTATACTCAATAGCCATAGGCCTAGCCCACCTTGTTGGGCTGTTATGGCTCTCTTTTAACATCGGTCTTATTACAGTCGCCATTACAGCCCACCTTCTATGCATGTCTAAAACGCGAAGTTTTCAAAGAACGCATAATGCGTTCCACTTTGATTGCAAATTTCTCCCACTTATAAAAATCCCATACTACTCAAACCTACTTCAAATGATTCCTTACATTTGTGGAATTACTATGATACAAGACAGTTTTTACCAAATGATGACTTTGACCGGATGTGATGATTTGAAAACGGCAAAAAAAAACGGTGTACAAAAATTACATTCAAGTTCGTCGTGCTTGGGGGCCGCCATCTTAATTGCGATTCTCTGCCGCTGATCGTGAGAAGCCAGGGCGCCCGGCTGATCTGGTAAATCTTGCATATTCATCAAATTGGCCAGTTTCCAGCTACAGCGCCGCGCAACGTCACCTTATACCCCTGCGCTGCGCAGTAACACAATCAACACACATGAGAACAGTATACCAGTTTCCAACTGGCAGTGCGTAACTAAATGAACGCGGGGCACATACCCCTGCATAAATGGACTGTAAGCATTTCCAAATGCTGTCCGAGGGTCTACAGATTGTATATAACCATTTCAGGGGCGTCAGGGGCGGATAAAAACAAATTACTATCAAAAGCGTGCCCACAAAATAACAGACATCGCTCCTACTCCCAATTGCTCCATTTCATCAACTTGAGTCAAACAACTGTTCAGGCAGGCAACTTCAAAGCACCGCCGGCTACCCCCCCCCCCCCCACACACACACGAGATTATAAACAGCCCATTCATAGAAACCAAAGGCCTGGCTTCACTCTCCTCCATGCTTCAACTAGGGCAGCTTTGCAACAAAGTATCAATTACCCCACACCCAGACGCCAAGGCTTGTTTAGGTTTGTACACAGTCAATGGGAATTCCTGGCGGCTTGTAACTGATCCAGCAGGTGAATGAACTAACCCAGGCCACTCAAATTCTACAACTTGTTTCTCTAGCGTAATATGTACAAAGTCATGAAAAATGAGATTTCGAATGAATTCATAAGCAGAGTAATTAACAAAAACGCATAATTAGCCAGTTTTCAACTGGTAGTCTTTCGCAGCGCAGGGTATACATATTCATGACTTACAGATCTATCCGTGTCGTCTGAGCACCGCAACACGTCAACTCATGCATATTCATGACTAGCCATGCGCGCGCAAGGCCAGATCAGCAGGGCTTACGCTTAAAAAAAAAATTCTGCTATAGTTAGCACGAAAATTTACTTACCGTTAAGCAGCGCTATGAAATTGGGCCCTGGTTCCCATTGACCATGCGATATTTAGTTTTGAATGGTACACCAGCGCGCTGGTACATGGCACAATTTAACGGACTATCTTGGTACGTACAGCAATATTCCCTGACAACCTGCGGGCGGCCTTAATAGCGTAAACATTAGACTTGAACTCTATCACGCCGAATTTAAATTACTTTTCTTTAAAATTTACATTACAAACACATATTTTTTGTTTGGATTTTGTGGAAATTTTGACTCAACATGACCTGAAAGAGGCATATAGTCTAGATAACATCATTCGGGTCAATACACTGAACTGATTGAATGATACAATCATGAACATACATTGTTTTCTTTTCGAGAGCTATTTTATGTGTAAACAAAAATTTTTTTTAGCTCCAATGTTTGCATTTTTTTTGTGGTGTTCTGTTCTTTTTTTTATTGAAAATAAGCTTTTATCATTGTAAGTAATTAAGTAACACAGATATTTAAAAAAATATTTCAATATTGGAGTTGTGTTTTATATGATTTTTCCGTCCATTTTGGGCCTTAGCAGCGAGCAAGTTCAGTCATATTGCAGATTTATTTTCCCCAAATAATGACACAGTATGTATTCCAGACCTGCAGATTAAAACAATAAAAATTTAACGCATATTTGATATGTACAGGTGAGGGAATTTGTGGTGAAGTTCTACCACTATCATTGGCAGAGTTGATGGAACTTGCACCTCGTATCGGACCACATCGAATACTGCAGAAGCGAATCCCTCAGCTCCTTGGATACTTGGTAATAGTTATTATTTAATCACTGATTGTAAATTATGCCACATTAGTGTTTGTTATGTCCTTTTAGGACCAATTTAGAAGTCTGCTTTTCTAAGCACCTTATAGAAAAACACAAATATGATCATCATCAAATGTGGTTATTGTGAAGCCACATATGTGAAATATGATTCTTTTCGGAAACATATGTATCGCAAACATCAAAATGAGCTGACACTAGAGAGGAACATTTCTGAAGATGACCTGAGTGATAGGGAAAATCCTCTGGATGAAGTTGATCATATTGACAACGAAACCACCAGTGGGCCATCATCAATAGGGCAGTGTGCATCAAACATCCTTCAGTTACATACCTCTAAAAATGTATCACAGACTGCTGTAGATGTAGTTGTTAGTAACACCAAAGAACTTATCTCAATCATAAATGAAGTCAATTGTCAGACAGTTATGGAACATCTTCATTCAGTTGGTGTCAACACAGACAATATTGACCTTGAAGGTATTTTCAACGATTCTTACATAGCAACAATGAGTACCTGAAGAGAGGGGGACTTTTAGCAGTGCTTGGAGATACACCAGCACTCCATGTTATTGGTGGATTTAAGGAAGGTGTTTCTTTTGCCCACAAAAAGTGCAGATCCTGTGAATGTAGTGGAGAGGAAATGACACAGCGATTCAGTGAGTCAGAATTTACTCTGCGACAGGAATATGATCACATTAGAAGATGTGAGACACTGAGAACTCTGAGTAAGGATGCTCAAGTGTACTGGTCAAAGCATTATGGAATCAACAGTTCCAGTATTCTCATTAAGTTTCCCTTCTTTTAAGGTGACTGAATGCCTCACGCATGATGTTATGCATATTGTTTTTAAGGTTTAGCACCACGTGAATTGACACTTCTTCTTCGTCATTGTATATCTGAAGGTTATTTTACACTTCATCAGTTCAACAGATATGTAAAATCATTCAACTTTGGGAACAGGTGGTCCAAAAACAAGCCTTGTGACATAGCCCCTCAGACCATCCAGCCTGGACATCAATTGAGGCAGGATTCAACCCAGATATGGTGTTTGGTTCTGCATTTACCACATATTATAGGTCACATGGTTCCAGTTGGTGATAAAAAATGGAATAACTTCATCCGTCTTATCCAAATCATTACACTATGTACTTCACATCGTGTTGATGCCTCAACAGTTGCGTCATTGGAACAGTTAATTGCCACTCATTTAAAATATATCCATCTATATCCTGAAGAGAATGTCACTCCAAAAATGCACTACTGTGTGCACCTACCAAAACAAATGCAGAAATTTGGACCTTTACGCAATTTTTGGGCTATGCGAATGGAGGCAAAACATTCATAGGCCAAGGGGAGGAAATGAAAACAATTCAGAAATATGCCATACTCTGTCAGTGTGCATTATCAGAAGTGGATGTGTGTCAGAATGACATCTGGTGCTGGAAACAGTCTTCCTTACTTCATAAAAGAAGCAGACAAGGTGACAGAAGGGACAGATGAATTACTAGATAATAGTCATCATTTCTATCCCTCCCTCGTAGCTGCAAATCCTGAAATTGAGGAGATTGCACCTGTAGTTGTTATGTCTACAGTGAGTGTTACTATCAATGCAATTACCTACAAAATTGGGGATGATCTATACTATAAAAGAGAAAATGACAACCGCCAGTTTGGAAAAATCATTGCAATTATCATTGGAAACATGCAAAAGTACTTCATCTTAAACAAGCTGGAAATTGTTCAGTTTAATTCGTATTTAAACAGCTATGAGGTAACATTTACAAATGCTTATGTATGTGTTTATCCTGTACCAGAAAGGCTATGGTACCCATGGCCCATTATCTTTCATAAAAATTCCACAAAGTGGTTTGTCACGGTAGAAGGTGATATTGATGTAGAGCAGTTGTAAATTTAAATATCATCAATATAATGCAGAATTGGATGATACCTCCGCTGTTTGTCATGAGAAGAACATCACCTCTTCTGAAGGTTCTACTTTGGCAGACCAGAGCATATGTACAGCAAGTAGTCTGCAGAGCACAGCAAGTACATGTAGTAAGGAGAGCACATGTGGTATCGCCAGCAGAGCAGGAGTTGATTCTGCTGGAAAATCATCAGGTACGTGGTAATTCTGTGGTGTACACCATTGATACAAGTGTGCTGATGCTCTTTGTATCATAGAGGGTTTACTGTATTGGATTTTTTTTCCAATTTAAAACGATAGTTTGTTAATGGTTTTTCAGTTAAACTACAAAAGCACTGGGCTCAGGAAAAGCAAGCAGCCAAGTAATTGCAAAATTAAGCAATCAACCGTGTGTATTTTGTAGAAAGACTGATGCTAATTTTAAGATTGAATAATCCAATATGCCTATCATTTGTACAAGCAATATATAGAAGTGCTCATCAAGTGTCTTTATTTAAAATATGATTGATCACTTTAAAAACTGCAGATGATGCAATCGTTCTAATTGAAAGGGACATCTCTGATACAGTGAAGCTGTCCTATCCCTGTGAACTGCCAAGGTTTTCCAAGGTTGTGCACAAGGCTCTGCATACAGGAAGTGTCTACAAGGAATGGGATCAATTCGTCAGAGAATCAGCCACTTTTTACTTGCCGGATATGCCAGCTTCTGATGGACTAGCTCGGATTGCTTACCACAGCATCGATGGATCCATGTTCGATGCAATTCCTTGTATTGCCAGTGCTGGACAAAATGCTTGGGTAAGTACACTATGGGAATTTTTTTATTTGTATTGGTCTGGAAGCTTGCAGCCTGCTTACAACGATGCTGCAAATTTATAGCAGCCAGGGTGTGCACAAATAAAACTTTACTTGCAAAGTTATAATCAAGACAGTCCAGGAGCAAACAAGTCTGAAAAGCCCTCTAGTGTAGGAGTTGATTCAACCAAGATTAAACAACCTCTACATCTAAAGTTGACCACAAATGTCCATTTGTGCATACCACAGTCAGATGTATTTATTTATTTGTTTTGCTCTTGTTTTCAGTCTCACTTCAACAAATGATTAAGCTCAAAGATATGATAGGAGAGACAGAAGCGACTCAAAGTGATGAAACACAAAGAGAGCTCAAAGAACCCTGATGCAGCAAGTAAACGTCCTTCCGTCCCTCCCTTCCATCCAAGAACCTTTGATCAGCGAAACAGTGTATGCTGCACACATCAAAGAAATTCAAGTAAGCAACACTTTCTTAGCAGACATTACAAACAACAGTTGTTAAATTAAATGTATTAAAACCTAGTGCTGTAAATACTTGGACTTACTAGGTCATGGCATCAGTACAGGCAAGGAAGTGGATAGGTCATTCCATGCCGAGTTGATTGACAATGACCAACTCGTATAAACAAAAAGCATGACATTCAAGCACGCAGGGTTGCGTTTCTACAAATAAATGTATAGGTACCTTGCTGTACAATTTGTTTGCATCTGCCCATTTTTGAAATGTATTGTTAATATTTATTTATTTGTTTTGTTAATTTCTCTTCTTTTTTTTTTTTGGGGGGGGGTCAATTGATTTGTGTAATGCTACAACACTCGATCTGAAACTGTTGATATTTTGGAAGAGTACACAAGGGCTCAAATTTCAGAACTACACAAGCTTCACCAGTACAGGGCTAAGAGCACTAGAATAATAGGACATCTGCTCTAGAATGAGGAAGGTTGTGGGTTCGTGTCTCACCCGAGTTGCCGTGGATTTTTTTTCTGCAGAACCTCAAAAGCACTGAGTACACAGTGCTTGTAACAACGTCGGTGTAATTGGAAAAATGTAATAATAAAATGTTCTCGATGCAAGAATCACACCATTGCAAACAATTTTTTTTTACTTTTAGAAAGTGTTTACAGGCACTCATAAGACAGACATGACACCCACAGTGATGGCCCACTTGGACAACCTAATGAAGGAGACATTCCCACGTAGGAGGAAGCTAATACTGGCCCCAGACAACATGGACACATCAGAACTAGTAGAAAAACTCTGGAAAGATTTCCCAATGCCTTCAAAATGACACATGCGTAAGTATTGAAAGTATTGAAAATGTGGCCTCTCCACCTTTCTCTATACCATTAAATGCTTTTGTCAATAGCTCTCTTCTGCCCCCTTGACCCTGAAAGAGCCAGGGTTATGGGGGCTGTGTCACACCCCCAGCCCACAAATTCCTTTAAAATGTCGATACAATTTTCAATTATCCAAAAGTAAACTGGATTGAATTTCAATCCAAAGGCAGACTCGTGACAAAGATAGTAATGTAGTAATGGTACAAAATATCATATGAAATTATTCCATCCATAAGTGTGTTGTATTTTTTAAAAGAAACAACTTAAACTAGTTGGACAAGGGATCTTTTTAAAGTCATTGAAAATACCTCAGAATACATGTACTTTGACTCTTAATTAATCAAATCCCTACTTTTATGATGCAGGTCACAATTTTGCAGTTTTCACCGACAAGTTGTTCACTTATTTAGCTCAAAATTTCATAGTACGGTCTCTTGACACCTCAATAGAATTCCAGATAAAATTTAATTAAGGCATATTAATCAGTATAATGCTGTGGGGGGCCTGTAAAAGCCACTCCAAGCAGTTTTCAATTTGTCCATTGTTTCTTTGTATAGCTAATGCAGGAGATCAGACGTTGTGACATACACCTTGACACATACTACAATGACAACTACTTGGGTGTGCTGGAGAACCTTGGTAAACTGTATGATATTCCTCACGAGGTAAGTGTAGTTGTTTTTATTTTATTTTGTTTTTAAGTTTTAATCAAACAATTTGGAACTATTGGATCCAACAGCTAATAATGCAGATTGTATATAGATTATTGAAAACAATAATTGTACTGTGTGGGTTTATAGGCTTATTACTGATACAATCATTATGTATTGAATTGGATCAAACTAGTTTTCTCTCTGATGCATAGCTCTGACTTCAACAAATTGCATAACAAGCAGTCACAGATTTTTTAGACTTGAGCCATGTCGAGTCATTTTGGTGACCGAGTCCTGTCCTGTGGAAATAGCTTACAGTTTTTTGAGATGGAGATACTGTAATTGTATGCAAAGGTAATAAGGAGTATAACACAAATATTGTTGTCAAAACCATAAGGAGTAAATCAGCTGATCAGATAGGCATCAGGAACCTCTAGATTTTGTTCTGAACATTCCCAGGAATCATAGAAATAGAATGTTCTTCTTTGAACAAATTTCCATTTTATTTTTCAGACCGACTTTGACCATGGTCAAGTCCTTAAGGAGACGGAAGTGAGGCTGAATAAAAGCATAAAAAACAGAGGTCATCAAGGTCTTGAAGGTATTGATAACATTAATGACATGTTGGAGTAGCAGGTTGGGCTTGTGTACCTTGACCTTGTGCTTCAGCAGTTACGAGTTAAATCATACTTGAACGAACAGAGTGTCCCACCTCCCCTCTGCCATCTCAAGGGCCATCTCCAAAAACAAACAAACAAACAACCGGAAAAAAACAGACTAACAAACAAGAAAGCCACTGCTCTATTACTGAATCAAACATATTCACTCTATTTTTGTTATCTCATCCTGCAGCTCAACTCGGACTCCATGGACTCAAAAGTAACTGGCCAGATATCACCTAGCCTCGTCATTACAACCGATGATAACCTTGTTACATCTTCTCATGTCGTGGGCTTTGGACGCACCCTTGTAGAGATGCAGGGGGAAGGTGTGTTGAAACGGGGACTTCGGTCGCTTATGGCAACCTACTACATCCTGGATTTTGAGTATCCTCCAGGATACTCAATGATGCTGAAGTTAATCCAGCACTACCTGATGGGCAGGGTAGTAAAGGACCTCCCCAAGTCAATCAAAACATTGTGTGCCAAAGCTGGAGTGGCTAACAGCCTGGATTAAGCGGTTGGGTGAGACAAAGCTATGCATGGTGGTTAAGTAGAAGTGAGTTTTGGGGTAGTGCCATGTGAACATTTCTTGAGTGTGTGTCACTCAAAGTTTTGACATGGAGCAAGTTCGGGCGAGAACATTTGTTGAACCAACTTTCCCGAACGTTGCATGTGTAGTCACCTACAGTAGGTCTTTGTTACTAAACAAATTAATGACAAAAAACATAATTTTCATAATCTTGCCGTGGATTTGATGCGTTGATGTGCTTTGCTAATATTTTCACTTGGTGCTACCCCAAACCTTGCTTCAATAAAGTCTCCCGATGTATAGCTGTATAGGCTGTACTCTTTTTGTACAATTATCTTAATTGCCAATACTTTATGTTCACCGAACTTCGAAACTGAGGAATATGCAATAGGTATTTTAATGTAACCCTCCTTTGTATACAGTACAATTTGTTATTGTTTGACCCTTCAATTTTTCTGGGTTGGAGGGTTTTGAAAGGTAGACTAAATGTGTCACTATGTAGTGCAGTACAATTTGTCATAAAGTTGTTTGACATGCCAAAACGTTTAATAAAAAAAACAATCCTTCACCCCCCCCCCCCTCCGCCACCCTGACCCCATCTTACACCCCCGTTTTCTGGTGTGGTAAAAAAAAATGTCAATTCTACAAACCCCCACCCTGACCCCCATCCTACATCCCAACTCCACCATTCCCTATCATCACCCCCAGGTGTCCTTGTTTGGCAAAATAACCAGTCAATCTTGCACCCCAACACCCTTCCCCACCCATCCTCTTCCCTACCCCACCCCATGCTCTTATTTGGTTAAAAAAACCACACAAAACAATAAATCCTACACCCCCTCCTCACAAACAAACAAACTCCTCCCCACCCAACAGTATATAGGAGGGTTAACTTAATATAAAACTTTTGAACAATGTGCTTTTTCAGCACATAACCCAAACCATTAATTCAATGTCATGATGATTAATCATTAATTAGAGCAGACAAGAACCAACTTATTGACAGATTTCTGAAAGAGCACAATATTAATGGTTCAAAGATTTGTTGGTAAATATTTCTAGGACAGATCTTGATTTAGAAAGCTTAAAATAAAACAAATTCCTCATCACTATACTTAAAGGATTTAATCTTGTGATTTTGTTGCCAATTTGTATTCACACACAAATTTCAACAATTCTTTTTGTAAATAAAAATGGGCATATTAGTGACAACAATGACCTTCTAACACAGATGGACATGTACCGTCTATAATAAAACTGAAATGAAGGTTTATTTTTATGAGCCACGTTTGGAACCATCAAACATTTGCCTTTCCCCCTAAACGTTACTGTTTATCGTGTTTTATGAGCATTCAAATGTTTTTAGAATGTTTCATGACATTAGAAAAAGTGATCATTTGCAAATTTTGATAATAAGGTGTGTTTTTAAAAGTCGTAATTTAATCAAGAACAATTGTAACTTTTTACTTTGAATTTCAAGTTGTGTTGTTAAAGTTTTCAGTATATTATGACATGCACATGGTTTCCTGTATTCGATCATTGTTTGTTAATTAATAAGTGATTGACCAGATTTCAATGTAAAGTATACAATATATTTTTTTCTAATAAATCTTATTCAGAGTTGATATTTGATTTTGAAATTGTCACTGTTTTTTTTTTTTTTTAATGCATCTGAAAACCTGTCTGTCACCATCCAGTGCTAGCATCTAAAGCGCATGATATGGCAGTAGTTTTAACCTCAAGTAACTCACGCACCAAATGTGTTCATTCGTTCTCCTCCGAGATGTGAAACTAGCACCTCAAGTGTTCATGATCCCGGGGCAAAGGTGTTGCTATGTGCTAGTCAGCAGGTGCTAATCCTAAATTTCACCATCACCTGAGGTGGGCCTAATCCGATACTTGTACCACATGAGGCAAAAGGCGCACCTCGAGTGTTCATGATTCTGGGACAAAAGTGGTGCTAGTCATTATGTGCTAGTCGGCAAGTGCTAGTCAGCAGGTGCTAGTCCATAATTTCACTATCACATGAGGTGGGCCTAAACCGATACCTGCACCACATGAGGTGCTTGTCAGCAGGTGCTAGTCCATAATTTCACTATCACATGAGGTGGGCCTAAACCGATACCTGTACCACATGAGGCAAAAGGCGCACCTCAAGTGTTCATGATTCTGGGACAAAAGTGGTGCTAGTCAATAAGTGCTAGTCAGCAGGTGCTAGTCCAAAATTTCACTATCACCTGAGGTGGGCCTAAATCAATACATGTACCACATGAGGTGCTTGTCAGCAGGTGCTAGTCCACAATTTTACTATCACCTTAGGTGAGCCTAAATCAATACCTGCACCAGATGAGGTGCTTGTCAGCAGGTGCTAGTCCACAATTTCAATATCACCTGAGGTGAGCCTAAATCAATACTTGTACCACATGAGGTGCTTGTCAGCAGGTGCTAGTCCACAATTTCACCATCACCTGAGCTGGGCCTAAATCAATACCTGTACCACATGAGGTGCTTGTCAGCAGGTGCTAGTCCACAATTTCACTATCACCTGAGGTGAGCCTAAATAAATACTTGTACCACATGAGGCAACAGGAGCACCTCAAGTGTTCATGATTCTGGGACAAAAGTGGTGCTAGTCATTATGTGCTAGTCATTATGTGCTAGTCAACACAACTGACACATGAGGTGCTTGAAATAAGTGCTTAAGTGTTCATGATTTTGGGACAAATATCTGCTGTCCCACAAGTGCATGATGTGCAGTCCATTTTTACAGTGTTGTTGCATTGTATTAAAGACCAGTGTTTATTGAGCGCTTTGTTTAGGTCGCCATGGTTGATGTACGGATTATATGTCGTACTTAAGACGAGCGGGGTTGTGCTTTTCTGTTTTTGTGGTCGTTTATAAATCAGTTTTGATCGTTCACTGTGTGGTACTTTCCCAAAGATTTGGTTTATTTCCGAAATATTATAACCTCTTGTTATAAGTTTTTCGGAGAAATTGTTGACTTTGATTAATAAATCATCTTCGTTGTTTGAGTTTCGAGCATATCGGAGTGTTTCTCCATATATGAAAGCTTTGTCCAGAATGTGGGACGTGATGATGTTTTGGGTAGGTATTGGTAGGTTTCAGTGGGTTTGGTATAGACTTTTGTGTCAAGAATACCAATTTCCTTGAACCTTGTACCTTTGAAGATCGTTAAGTCAAGATAGTTGATGGAAGTATCTGATGCCTCAAAAGTAAATTTGAGGGTCGGGTGTAGTTGATTCATGGTTTGGATGAAGCTCTTGAAGTTTTCAAGTGTGCTGTCATAGAGGACAATGATGTCATCTCAATAGCGCCATCATGTTAGGATGTGATCAGCTTTTTTAAGGATTTGTTTTTCCAGATTGTGTAGTGTGACATCACAAATTTATGGGCTTGCGGTTGAGCCCATGGCACATCCGATTTTTTGTTGGTAGTGATTGTTACCGAATTTGAAGCAGTTTCTTCCTATGATTAGTTCCAATAGTTTACGGATGTAGTTGGAGGGTGGTTTTGTGATAGAGTAAGGGAGGTGGTTTAGGTCTAAGACATTGCAGACACACTTTTCGCCTCTGTTTGGCGAACGTTTGTGTAAATCGAGACAACACTAATACTTGTAATCAGAACATTTGGTGGGAAGGGTGTTTCTTCTAGTTTCCGCAGTATGTCCGCTGTGTCACGCACATAGGTTGGTTGAGCGGTAACTGTATGAAGAAGAAAGTAGTCCACAAATTCTGATATTTTGTCTGTAGGGCTTGAGCAACCGCTTATTATTGGTCTTTCTACAAATGGTATGCCCGGGGTGGGGTTTTATGTATTTTCGGGAGAAAATTTATTGTTGGGCATATGCATTGTAGGGAAGACGGGTCAAGGTATGCCAAGGTTTGTTTGTTAATATAGTTGTTTCGATATAAATCGAGAAGTAGGTTATGAACCAGTGTAGTGGTTTGTGGTGTAATATCTTGGTCCAGCTTTGTGTAGTGCTCGGATTCAAAATGTTTGTAACCCACTTGTAGGTAATCGGTTCGGTTCAAAAAGCAGATGCCAAATCCTCTATCGTAGGGTTTAATTACGATGTCTGGATTGTGTTTGAGTTTGAGTATGGCTGATAGCTCTTGTTTTGTCATGTTAGGTTTCTGATTTCTCAGTCTGACATGAGCAAATTGGTATTTAGTGGCTTCCAAGTAATTTTCGAGTGTCGCATTTTGTGTTGTAATTGGAAGCCACTTTGAAGGTGGTTTAAAAGGTTGAGCCTTGTTGGGTTCGTTATGCATCAGAAAAGCAATTCTCATTCTTCTTTTGAAGATGTTGAAATCACTCCAGAGTTTTTTACGGGCGGGTTTAGCGGGAGTTGGAAAGAAGTTAAGTCCTTTTCCTAAGGCAAATTTCTCAAATGTGAAAAGATTTGCCTCGGATAGGTTTGTTTTGAAACGTTCACTGTCTAACGATAAGTTATTCAGAATATTATTCTTATTGAACCGTTTGAGGTGTAAGCAGTTACACGAAAAGCGATTGGCTTTTTGTTTGGATTGTGAGTTGCGAGCTTCTTTAACAAGTTTACGTTTGGCCATTGTAGGAGAAATCTAGGTGGTGGATTGTATTAGTTAAAATAAAATTAATATTAATATGATTGGAAATGCCGTATAATATTAAGACTGGAGAATCTCATGAAAGAGGCAAGAACCAAGATTGTGGAACGTTTCGAAGGAACAGAGCTCAGGACAGCAACTCATCTCTTCGGCTTCTTCATATTCCCCAAACAACACCAAACCAAGGGCACGAAGAGGAAGAGGGAGCAGAAGTAACAGCTTCAAACAAACAAACACAACCGGTCTTTCTCAGGACCACCACACCTTCCAAAGAGAAATTTCATTGTACTTGTTTCACAATATTAAAATCGTACACAACTTAAAAATGCACATTCTGCTGATTAAGTTACGAGAAAGGTGAACTAGTCTTTTAAAAATGAGTCTAGAGATGGAATTAGTTTTATATCCTACTTTTTATAAATGCAACTTCTTGGTTATGCTTTTGGTATAGATTTTGGTATTTTATAAGAATAAATGCACATTACAATGTTACGTATTGGTGCAGTTGTCAATAGTTTGCGCTTTTTGTTTAACTTAATGATAACATCCAATCAACTGATTATTATTTGGAATAGTTTTATATCCTACTTTTTAAACATAATGCTTTGGGTGATGTCAGTCCCTCTTCCTTGTTCCACATTTTCGTTTTTCAATATCAATATTTTAAATTAAAATTTTTTGGTAATGCTTTTTGTATAATTGTTTTTTATAAGAATAAATGCATAATTACAATTTTGCTTATTAGCGGGTTGTTGGTGATGTGTGTATTTTGTAAAACATAGTAATAACACCCAATGAACTAATTAATATTTTTAAAGGCACTGTGAATAAATTTATATAAAAACATACGATAGAATTCACGTTCAGTTAATAATTGTCCCAAGAAGTGTGTAAAATGTTTTACATTTCAGGAAAAGAAAAATTGCTTTTCAAGAAACCCTCTCCCATCACGTCCTCTTCTTACATAAAGGTTGACATTAATAACGTACAGTATCATTAGTTGAAGACACTCATTTACAAACTGTTTTGTATACGATGCAACAATCCTTGTTGATGCAACCGTCCTCTGGGCCAGCGATATAAGTAAATACTAATCAATTCACTAATTCGTGGCCTTCTTAAGCACATACCTATTTCAACAGTAAGGTAATGGAATAGTTAGTTGTGTGGCGCGGTAGTAAAATTTCCTGTTTTTGCGATTGTTTTACCCTTGTCGAATTTGCCAATGTATTTTGTACATAAATATTTTTTTATCATTTCAGATTTACTGCCGTTGTCCTTTAACACAGTAAGTGCATTGTAATTCTACTTAAACCAATGCTCAATCATTTACCAGTATTGTAGCTAAAAACTTTTCAGTCGAGTACCAGGTACTGCCGAGTACTAGGATGGCCAAGTAGTACTCAAGTACAATATATTGGGTTATTGGGTACGAGTACAAGTCTCTGAGTACCGAGTATTGTGATATCTGAGTATCGAGTCCAACAGACGAATATCAAGTACTTGGATCTCCATGTACAAGTACTTTATAAAACAAATAATGCCAGATGAGGTAAACACATTTATGTTGTTGACTGATTTCTAGACGACAATGGGTGATTGATATATTTTAAACACGAATGCATCATAGAGCTTTATTCCTCTATTCATTGCATTAAGACACGTAAAGGAAAGGCAAATAGTAGTTTGACCACGAGTACTTAAACTTGAAGTCTGGGTGCATGACTTCAAGGATGATTATTTTGTATTGAATTCGCTTGGGTAGCACTTTGCTAGTCCATTACGAGTTGAAGACGAGTACCATCAAAACGGTGTTCGAGTAATACTCGAGTTCAAGTACTGAGTACTAGTACTACAACACTGGATTTTATACAAGCAACGTAAAGTATGTAATTAGTGTACGTTCAATTTCAAATAGTTTGATGGTGGACCTACTTGGTGTTTTTATGGTATTCTATAATAATTAATGCTATAATCATACCTTCTTTCTGTCTACGTTTTTACAGCCTATTCAAAGGTGTATAATATTTAATCAGCTTTTAAAACAATCCGTATCATATTTAATAGATGTAAATTTTGGAAATGGGGATGAAGAATATAATTTGTTTTTTACACAAACACCGATATATATATATATATTAAGCACTGTATACTCAGTGATTTGTCTGTGGATTGTGTTCATTGAACTCTGGAAAGTACTAAGTAGAGTCCTTAATGCACATCAGTGTAAGGGTTAAACCTAAATGTTTTATCCCCGACGCAAAAATCTATTAAATCGTTGCGGTACCAGCTGCTGATGATTTGGACCTGCCTATAGCCACCAGGCTAGCTTGGTGGTCTAGGTGGACTAGTGGTGAGACAACTGCTCTAGCAATGTAAATATCGTGAGTTAGAATCCCACCCGCTTGATTTGCCTGAATATACAGTGCTTAATATACAATGGTGTAAGTTTAAAACCAACACATTAAATGTATTATAGCGTTTATGTATGTACATCAAATCTTTAGTTTGCTGATAATCAGATATGGGTCCAACTTCGGTTACTTAATAGGTTGTTCTTAAGGAACGGAAACATCAAAAAGAATGTGTTTTTTTTCATTTTTTCATTTATGACTTTGGAAAGAAAGCTTGTTAAAAAAAACAGTCTTACAGCACAGAATCGGATATTGGTCCGTCTTTTTTACCTTAATTTGGTATTCTTATGGATATGAAATATGAAAGCAGCAAAATAAAATTTCTGAGCTTTTCCCATTTTTTTTTACATATTCCACCGAAGTGCCAAAACCACGATCCTTCTACTTACTTGTGATACTAGCGTACACTGTCTGTTCCTCCTGAGGTTGAGGCATCGCGTCTGATGTTGCAGATTGCAAATCAAGCTCAGTGTACATTAGGTCATCATCATCCGCTGTACGAGCCTCATGAGGTACCTGGGTATCCGGTGGTTTCTCATCGCCTCCTTCCTTATCGTATACCTCCACTGAGGCATTCTCCCCATGATCAATGAGAGGCGATAGTGGTGGTGGAGGATGCGGGGATACACTCGGTGCTACTGGAGAGGGCAGAGGTGTCTCATCTCGGTTCTCAAACTCATCTGCTGGTGGATTTTTCTCCTTGGGTTTGAACTTCTTGATGGGCTTTTTAGCAACACTTGGTGGGGCTTGATTAGTGTTGGTACGGCGTCATGACTGATGATCTAAGACAGGTTTAGTGGGAATGGGTGGTTTGGGGGTGTGGGACACAGGTCTTACTGTAGCTGTTGGTTTCCCGCTGTGGCCTGGATCATCAGCGAGGGAAGGCATCTCTGCATATTCATTTTCGGTGGATGGATTTATGTTCTCATGCTGATTGAGTGGAGACTCGGCCCAAGGATCTGGTCCATCTGTCATAATCTCCGGCTGCTTCTTCTTATTTCCCTGTGAGACTCGATTCGATTTCTTCACCACTCCATACGTAGGAGCATCTCCTTCATTTGGCACTACTGTTCCAAAATGCTCCTCATCTTCCTTGTCAGTGATGCAATCATCAGACCTGGTCAATTTAAAGCTTGAACTCCCTGGAGTTCTGGGACTTTCTTGGTCATTGTTTTGAGAGTGAATTGAGAGGTTTTTTTTAGAACTGATGTATGCTGCCTCACAGTCATTATTTAGCATTTCCTGTGTGTCAAGGTGGGATGATTCTGGTTCAGATTGTGGTGGCATTCTCAAATCAGGTGTTTTTTGTCATGAGGTCAGTCGCATACACCCTCGTGGACATTTTGGGTTCACTACGATCAATATCATGGTCGGTGTTTGGGTCTTCAACTGTTTTGTTTATTGGTAAGTCAGTCAGCCATAATGATGGTCTGCGTGATTTATCATTGAAGCAGCAACATCTAC
Organism: Pisaster brevispinus; assembly: GCA_023634235.1. NCBI lineage: Eukaryota > Metazoa > Echinodermata > Asteroidea > Forcipulatida > Asteriidae > Pisaster > Pisaster brevispinus. Next base: position 372,013 of record JAMKCF010000080.1, on the reverse strand, counting down.
GCACGTAGAGTACAATCAGTGTTATCACTATGAGGAGTAAGAAACCACCAGCACCAGCGGCTCCCGCTATGATGGCAATAGGGAGATCAGTAGTGGAACTATTTGGCTGGTGTGTGGAAGAATCTGTACTTGGGTCTGTGGTTAGATTAGAGTTTATCGTAACTGAAGTTGTCTCGGTTGGCGTTTGTTTTTTGCTGTAGCTGCTGATGTACTCTGGTGCAGGGTTGTTATTTGGGTCGGACTTTCACTTGTAAAAGAGGTTATGGTTATTGGACCCTTTGTGCATGATCCTCTCATACCTGGGAATTTTATCGAAGTGATTTTACATTGATATGAACCACCTTGATAAGTTGCATTTACACTCACACTTAATGACCTCATTTGTTTGTTACCAACTGTGCTATAAGTCCATGCATAGCTAGTACTGTTCGTAAGAATCTGCATCTGTACTGCTGTGTTTCCTAACTCAGTAGTGCAGCTCATGTTTACTGTCGTTCCTTCTTGTACAGTGAAAGGACCATCAGGGAAGCAGATTGGGTAAATGGCAGATGTGAAGTAAAGCACTGTAAGATAAAAGCTTCGTGATATCACTGCATTATTCATGTTTTGAGAATCCCTCACTGTACAGCTGTAAGTTGACGCATCCTCCTTCCGCACATCACTGATAACAAGAAACTCAACACTAGCTTGTAGTGACAAATGGGTTCTAGTCAGAGTAAATCTCGGATCTACGCTGGTCCCATTAGTAGCGAATGTCACAAATGATGACACGACCACTCTGTTCCACTCAATGAAGTAACATGATTGCAGGTTAAATGCATCACATTTAGTTGTACTGTATCACCCTCCACTACATCACCCATTGGTGAAGCTTTAGTGAGTACCAATGTTTGTGCATCAGCCGTAATGACTGTATATTAATCCATCAGGGAGGTTTCGAGAGCAAAGGAACTAGCAACTGGCGATGAGGAAGCAGAGAGTCGCCGTGTGTGGAGTGCAGGAGCACAGGAGGGTGCATAAAGAAGACAAAAAGGGGGTTTGGACATTACAATGGTAGATGAGTACCAACTCATCACGGCATCAGCATGGAGGAATAAGGCTCAGGCGGAAACCGGTGGGGTTGGACTCATGCTTAACAAGGAGGCACAGAAGTCTATCATCTGTGCAACTCGGACATCCAACAGGGTCATCCTTGCTTCTTTCAGAAGCAATCCAATCCTGACCATCGTGGTTGCCTACGCGCCAACACTCGATGCGAAGAGCAAGGAGAAGGATAACCTCTACAGCGACCTCAGGCACGCAGTAGAGGCCGTCCCAGTCCATAACTTCCTGTGCATTCTTGGCGATTTCAATGCTAGAATTGGACAGGAGGACGCTACATTCACCTATCATCTTGGAAAAACTAACAACAATGGGGCTCGGATGCTAGCGCTGATGGAGGACTACTCCCTCCTCGCAAGCAACACGATGTTCGAGAAGAGAAGGGGTCGCCTGTGGTCGTGGCTATCACCAAGCCAATCGAAGGCTCAGATAGACTTCATCCTGACGAGGCGAAAGTGGCGGAGCAGCGTGGTCGACTCAGGTGCCTACAACACCTTTGCGTCTGTGGGGTCTGATCATCGTGTGGTGGTGATAATGGTGCGCCTTTGCCTCCGAGCGCCTCAAAAGGCAACCAAGAGAAAGGTCCAGTACGAGTGGTGGAGGCTGAGGGGTAACAGCAAGCTACAGGAGAGGTACGCTGTGGAGATCAGCAACCGGTTCCAGGCTCTGATCGAAGAGGGGGAGTCAACAACAGATCGCTATGGAAAGTTCGTGAAAGCTAACGAGGATGCAGCAGAGGAGTGTATGGACAAGGTGCCCAAGAGGGGGAAGAATTCCAGGGTTGCAGCAGACCCGCGAGTCATCAGATCCAGGGAATGTCTTCCCTGGATCTGATGACTCGCGGGTCTGCTGCAACCCTGGTAGCAGCGTACAGTAAGCTACGCAAGCACCGCTGTGAAACCAATCGGGAAGAGTACAACAACAAGAAGAAGGTTTTATACCTAACCTATGATGCCATCGAAGAGGAAGAGCTTGCCAACAAGATACAAAAAGTGGAGGAAGCTCATCTCAACCACAAGCACAGCAAGAGCTTGAAGCTGATCAAAGAGATCACTGGTAGAAGTTCTGCCAGACCCTCTCAAATCAAGGGCGAGTCCTATGGAGAGCGAGTCAAGGCATGGTACAACCATTTCAAAAACCTTCTTGAGGCTAAACCAGTGGTGCTGGACGTACAGTCTGAAGTTGATCGCGTTTTCGAAGACCTAGACATTCAGGACGGGCCATTCACAAGGGAAGAGTTTGACAATGCAAAAAAGTCACTGAAGGGAGGAAAGAGCAGTGGTGTGGATGGAGTTGTCCCGGAAATACTCAAGTATGTCCCCATTGACGACATTGTGCTCGGCTTCATCAACAGTGCTTATGAGAATGGGGAACTTCCTCCAGATCAATGGAGCACCCTCAACATCATCCCTGTTCCAAAATCCGGGGACCTCACATCCACCGACAACCACCGGGGCATCAGCCTGAGCTCTGTCATGGCAAAAACATTTAACCGGATGGTTCTCAACCGTATCTACCCTGCTCTAGACCCTCTTCTAAGAACAGCTGAAAATGGTTTTCGCCAAAAAAAGAACAACTGTGGGTCAAATCATTGTACTTAGGAGGATCATCGAGGGCGTCAAGAGCAAAAATATTCCTGCTGTGATGACGTTCATAGACTTCAAAAAGGCTTTTGACTCAATCCACAGGGGGAAGATGCTCGATATCCTTAGTGCATATGGGATACCAAAGAAGCTTGTGGAATCTGTGGCAGCATCCTACTCTTGCACATGGGCCAGGGTCACCACACCTGATGGAACTACCGAACCGTTTAACATCTCTGCAGGGGTGCTACAGGGCGATACCCTCGCTCCTTATCTCTTCATCATTGTGCTGGATTATGCTTTGAGGAGGGCCATTGACGGGAGAGAGGAGGAGTTAGGTTTCACCTTGACACGGCGCAAGAGCAGGCGAGTGCATCCAGTAACAGTCACCGATCTGGATTTCGCTGATGACATAGTTCTGATCTCAAACCCTGTGGATCAGGCTCGTACCCTTCTCCTCTCGGTGGAGGAAGAATGTTTGAAGACGGGATTACATCTCAAGAAGATCGTGTCCGATTTCAAATATCTTGGAGCGTATATCGACTCAGGTGGAAAAGACATCAAGACTAGACGAGGATTGGCGTGGTCAGCTCTTCACAGCATGAAAAGTGTATGGTCGTCAGCCATCAGTACAAAGCTGAAAAGGTCGCTCTTCATCTCCACGATTGAGTCCGTTCTACTCTATGGTGTAGAGACGTGGACCCTCACAAGCAAGGAGGAAAACTCACTGGATGGATGCTACACTCGCATGCTACGTATAGCCCTCAACGTATCGTGGCAGGATCGTATGAGGAATGATGACCTCTACAACGGAATTCAGAGAGTGACTCACAAGATCAGACAGCGTCGTCTTAATCTCGCTGGCCACTGCGTCCGCCACCCTGACCTTACTGCCCACCCAACCATACTGTGGGAGCCCACCCAAGGCACTGCCTCAAGAGGGAGAAGAAGGCTGACCTTTGTGGACCAGCTCAAGAGGGACACTGATCTCACATCTGCAAAGGAGCTGCGCACCTGCATGGTAGATTGAGACAGCTGGAGGAAGATGACTCAGGGACTGGCTCGTGATATCGACACTACCCAGGCGATCCCGAAACAATGAATAATGAATCCATAGAGCACCAAACACACAGCAGGATCAGACGCATGAACCAATACTCTAAGTCCATGGTTGAATGTTAATTACTGAAGAACAAGGACACAAAATGAGCAACGGAAACTGTCAGAAAATTGACGAATTCGAGTCCAAAATTCACTGCCTGATGTTTTCACTTTTGACATCATCGCTTCAATAATTTGATTTGCAAGTCTAAATAGTTATTTGAACCTCTTCACGTGACGCTGGTAGAAAAGCAATTGATGCAAGGTCCATGACCTAATCGGAGCAATTGTAGGGATTAAAACTACAGGAACTTGTGTATTGCAGTTATGTAGAGTTCGCGACAAGCTTGTTCTTTTTCTCCCCCTCCATCTGTTCTCTCTATGTGCCCCGCCACAACTGTCCCCTCTAGGTGCCCTGCCCTTAATTGTTCCCAATAAGTACTCCACACCCACTTGTTCTCTCTAGCCTCCCCGTACCGAACTGTAACCGTCTCTAAGTGTTACAGCTAAGTGCCCCACCCCCAGCATTTTCTTCTAGGTGTTTCGCACCCAACTTTTCCCTCTAGGTTTCCCGCACCAAACTGTAACCTCTAGGTGCCCCGTCCCTAACTGTTCCCTTTGACTGCCCGCCCCAACTGTTCCGTCTAGACGCCCTGAACCCAACTGTTTCTCTCTAGATGCCCCGCACCCAACTGTTCCCTCTAGATGCCCCGCACCCAACTGTTCCCTCTAGATGCCCCGCACATAACTGTTCCCTCTAGATGCCCGCACCCAACTGTTCCCTCTAGATGCCCCGCCCCCAACTGTTCCCTCTAGATGCCCCGCACCATACTGTTCCCTCTAGATGCCCGCCCCCAACTGTTCCCATTAGATGCCCCGCACCCAATTGTTCCATGTAGATGTCCCGCACCATACAGTTCCCTCTAGATGCCCCGCACCCAACTGTTCCCTCTAGATGCCCCGCACCCAACTGTTCCATGTAGATGCCCCGCACCATACTGTTCCCTCTAGATGCACCGCGTTCCTTTTACTGCGATCTCAGTTTTGGATCCAGTCTTGGTTTTGACTTTAACTTTTATTTGAACTTAAAAACTGTGAACCAATACAAAAACGCCTGCTGTATTTCTCATGATTGGAATTTATTTTTAAGGGATTATCGTTCAATGTTAACGCTTTATCTACCTTGACCCGTAGGGAGGTTACAGTCTCTTTGTGCTTAACGTTGCTCTGCAGCATGAACTTCCTCATATTCAGTGTTCAATGCCGCCTGTTTTAACTGCTTTAATAAAAGTGAACAACTTTTATGTTTTAAATGTAATGATGATAAAGCAAGACGAAACAGTTTGACTGCATCATCGAATCTTGTAAAAAAGTACCTGACTGGTTGAACATAGTTTGAATACTTAACTTTTATCAGATGCCATTGAAAGTTTATTTTTTATTATTAAAACATTTACATAAATGAAAATAGTTTAAGGAAAGTAAAAGAACATTGTCACCATACAAATCCTTCTAACTTTTAATGAAAGTTGTTTTATAAAGGGTTTGGAACTTTGCTTGGTGGGAGAACAATCAGATCAGGTTGACAAACCACTGGAGTGGTTCTTCCCATAAAGGTTTTTACTTGTGGTCTCACCGCAAATCTCACAAAAAAACGTTTGTTTTTTAAAAACTACAAAAAACAACTCGGATTTCTCAAAGTTTCGATGAGATATGTAATTTAAGTTGACTTGTGTGTTTGTTGCAAACAACAAAATCTTTTTTCGAACATCCCAGCCTTTAATTTTTGCCACAAATCCCTTTGTTGCACTGAAAAGCTTTTTTTCACAGTCCTTTGTTGTTTTTTCTACACACTCTATGTCACTAAACCAAACGACTATTTGAACTCATTTGAAATGCTTGTACGAACGAAATAGTTTGGATTAATGCAAGAACTTTAAGTAAACACGGAAGTTAGAAATTCGCAGCACTTATTGGGTTTATACACAGTCAAATGGAAAGTACATCTGAAATATTCACAACTTAGCCAAAATGCACTAAAAACCTTAGCTATTTGAACTTTAAAACCATACTAAAATATTGTATCAGCACTGTTAAATCATAGAAGTTAAACCTAACAACTTACATAACTGAATTGCCAAATTTAACTACAAGCCGAAACATAAACATACAAAAGTGGAATCAGAAAATAATACATAACGTCATAACACCATATCATTTGAATTACTTTGGAAAGGTTTTCTGCTTATTTTCCTTGATTACTGATATGCAATAATTGGTCTTATTGAGCCAAGGTTTGTAACTCTTACACTACTTTCAAGATTCTTTAAGATCGTAGACAAACTACCAATTTATACTATGCTGATTAAGTTAAAAGAAAGGTAAGCCAATATTTTAACAATGAGTCTTGAGATGGGAACAGTTTGATATTCTTCTCTTTAATTAAAAAAATAATTCCTTGGGTGGATGTCAGTCGCTCTTTCTTGTTCCACGTTTTCGTTTTTCAATATCAATATTTTAAATGAAATTTCTTGGATATGCGTTCGTATAGATTGTTGTATTTTATAAGAATTAATGCATATTTACAATTTTACTTATTGTGCAGTTCTAACATCCAATCAATTAACTAGTTTTTGTTTTAAGGAACTGTAATTGCGCAATGATTGCGCAACTTAAATATTATTATCTAAGAACATACGGTTAAAATTCACGTTCGGTTAATAATTAAACAAGGAAATGTTTAAAATTCTCACCATTTTAGGGAATTTGCATTTCGAGAAACCCCTCCTGTCCCGTCACCTTTTTACTTTTTTAGCTTACCATTGACATTAAAAATGTACAAGATCATTAGTTAAGAACTATCATTTACAAACTGTTTTGTATAAGATGAGAGAATCCTCGTTGTTGCAACGGTCCTAGGCCAAAGATTCGAGTAAATACTAATCAGTTCAATAACTCCTGGCCTAGACTTGACCCATGCTTTGCTATTATCACGCTTACGTTCATGTAGACTCAAACCCATTCTATGACATGACTTGCTGCAAGTCCACTGGCATCACATTGTAGCTTCACTTCGTCACCTTCAACGATATCGTCCCCCACTTGTGAAAGTTGCACTAAGTGTACACTTTGTGAATCAACACCAAAGAGTTGAGTTGTATCCAGAGAACACATAATGAAAACCACGAGGAGCAAACGATTAAACCAAGACGTTAAATCCATGTTGGAGAGTATTCTGAAAGTCAGAATGAGATAACATCGGTTACAAATCACTGCGCGCACTCCTCACGTTAAAGGAAAAACTTTAATTCATAGCTCCAGAATTTCATAAGTTTATGTTGAATAGACATAACGCTTCATTAATTTCGAGCACTTAGGTTGAACTTTGACACTCTGTAAATTTCCCATTAGGCACGTAGTTTATTATAAATTCGATATTGTGAATACTCTACATCTCACTTTATTGCCCAATTACATTACATGCCGGTGGCGGTGCCAGACTCTGTACAATTTGATTGGGTATAGGGGACGAATAAGGGGTAAAATATAACCGATCGGGGAGAAGGGTGTGGGGTGAGACTTTCGCCAAGGAATGTACAGGTTTGTATAGCAGGTAAATGGTATGGGGCGATGGACAAATATATTTTGGAGAACAATGCTTTGCAACCCCCCTCCTCGACCTGTTTATTGTGAGAGTTGCGACGTGTAGGGATTGGTGTCTTTGGTCACGTAGTTGCTGGACGTCAATTTGGTCCAAATGCAGAACAGCCCAAAGTGCAGTCTAGTCTGACACCCTGTGTGTGCACATGCGGGTTTTGGGCACAAAATGACCTCTAATCGCACTCTCTTAATAAAACACAGCTATGCTCTCCACCTCCATACCCCTCCCCCTTCATTTAGCATCACCATTATGTGAAGGGCCTGTTCAATGATGATGTTTTGATCAAGTTATTTTCTCTGTAGATTTGAAAGACACAGTAGTAGAATATTAAACAGTTTTTCGCTTTGTGAGGAACTTAACTATTTAAAACTCGCACAGGCAGATTAACGAGCCATCTCTCATTATAGCAATTAATTTCTCAAAATAGTATGTCAGACTAGAGTTTAACAATTGTATTCTCTGTGATGAACATTTGCTATAAAGCCAATGCCAATTGTGTGTATGGGAAGAGTGAAATCATACATGCAGCCGTGTGCAAACAAACCATGAGATGAGACTAGTGTTACCGCGAAAAAACATTTTGCTCGTATTAGAAATGTGCATCATATAGAAAACCTTTAAGAGGACAAACGCAAGGAAGTATAAGGACCGATACGCACTCAAAATGTTCAAAAAACTTTAGTTTTAAATATTTTTGAAAATTATTCCCTGTTGATGGAGAATCATTTATGGAACAGGTGTTAGTTAGGGGGCGGCGGCGAAAGTGGAATTGGATGGGGTGTGTGAAAGAGGGAGACTATCCAATAAGTCTAGAGCGAATTAACGCTGGGTTTGTGGTGGTGCTGGAAATTTGAAACTAAATCCGGTGGTAGCCAACAAAAGCATAAACATAAGAGGGCAGAGAGAAGTTGTGAAAAGGAAAACACATGTTTTCGATGTGGTCTCTGGTGATAAACCATCCCATGACTTTATGTAGATTTTTTTTGGTGAGAGACAAATGTCTCTGTTTTCAAAAAAAGTCGAGGCGATAGTTAAAACAAACCTGTTTTTGATGTTTGCACGCATCTTTAAGAAAGAAACAGTGGGGAGGGGGGGGGGAGAAAGGGAAGGGAGTTTGGGTGGGGGGTTGGGGGTGGGAGGGGTTGATAGAACTCACTAAAAAGAACCCTTTTTTCCGGTGATAATATGTTAAACCACTTGTGTTTGTTCCTTTAGAGGAAGGGCTCAAAACATATTTTCTGTGCGTTTTTCTGAGCTGCACTTCATCAGTCACCGATTTGGCTTTGTATCCTTTTTTATGAAAGTTTTTGCAACAAGGAGTGATCATTATCTTACTTTTGTTAGGCAAGAGGATCAAGAGAGATTAGTATTCTTCGTTTGTTTTTGGCTTACGTAGTCTCATCTCGATACAAGTCTCGATTTTTTTCCTTTAAATTTTATTTACCCGACTGTTGTTCCTGTATTAATTCAATCAAGATTTGCAAATTCTGTTCGTCTATTTTTTTTAAATAAGTTTTTTTTCGGTAGAAGCTTGCAATCTTGCCCGAATTAGTTGGTCTTTTATGTTCCTTTGTCGTTTGTAAGCCAGCAGAGGTGGTACAGGGAAGATGTTGTTCAGGAAATCATCGTCATTTATTTAGTGCCTGTGTTTCAACAAGGCACTTTTGAGATTAGAGTGATGTATGTGTGGGAAGAAAGGCAAAGTAAAAACAAAAGGCGGATTCGTTTCTTTCTTGATGTTAAGTGTTGCACTCAATATTGAATTCATATGGTCACTGTTAGATTTCGTGAAGCGGGTCAATTCTTCTGTGATGAATCCACGTTCTATAAGTTTTTTTTTTTGTTTAAGAAATTGACTTTACTCTCAAAATCTTGTGTGTGTGTGCATATGCGTTTGTGTCTCGTCCTTTTACCCTAAATGACACCGCAAAATACAGACTCAGGGTGTGCAGAATTTTCGAGCAAGATAATGGAAAGTGTCCGTTTTTTTTCGTTGCTACTTGAGTATCAAGCTTCCCTTATTTTTGAAAACGTTCGCCTTTGTAAATTACGAGGTCAAGAAAGGTGATTTGGTAGTCGGAGATCTCTGAAGTAAATTTCAAGGTCGGATGCAGGTTGTTTAACATATTAATAAAATCCAACGCCTTGTTTTTGTTGCCATTGTAGATTATTAAAACATCGTCTCTGTATCTCATGTAGGCCACTATCTCTGGGTTATGCGGGAGTATAACTCCTTTTTTGTATTTGAATAAGGTGATGTCACATATTTCAGGACTGCATACACTACCCATCGCCACGCCAATTTTTTTGTCTGTAGAACTTGTTATTGAATTAAAAGACGTTTGCGCCCAAAATCAGTTCTAACAGACATTGCGTGTGTTTTCTTGTAGGTTTTGGTATGATGTACAATCCTGATTTTGCTTGTTCCAAAGCATCACAAACTGAGTCTATTGCCTCTTTCTATGGAAAGTTTGTGTACATTGAAACAATGTCCAGTGCGATTAGGAAATTATCCTGTCCCATATTCAAATTATTAAGTTTTTTGAGAACTCTTGTATATGTGCTTTGTTGCTTGACGATAGGGAGCAGGAAAAAATCCATATATTTTGAAATTTGTTGAGTTGGAGCCCCACAACCACTGATAATCGGCCTCCCTACAAAGCGCGTTCCACCCGGTGGGTTTTTATGGATCTTCGGTAGGAGGTAAAGGCTGGGCGTTTTGATCTGGTGATTGTGAGGATTAAGGAACTCAAAAGTCTCTTTGTTTATAACGTTGTCCACGTATAGATTGCGTACGGCCTGGTAGACCATCGCTGTAATTTCACCCGTTGAATCCCTGTCAACAACCTCATAGTGTGGCCCAGATAATTGTCTCAAACCTTCCTGTAGGTAGTCTGATCTATTCATAATACATACACCACGGCCTTTGTCAAATTGTTTTATGACAATGTTTTGGTTTTTCTTGAGGCCTGTGAGAGCAATGCGTTCTGCTTTAGTGATACTGGATGCCACATGTTTAATTTTGATTTTGGACAGTTCCTCCAGTGTACCTTTAATGTAGTTTTCTAAGTTTGTATTGCAGGTAGTTGGAGGTGTCCAGTTTGAAGGCATCCGAAATGGATGAAGTTTACCCAATTTAGATTTCCCTTCCATTAAAACGCGTAGTCTCATTTTCCTGAAGAGCATTTTTGAATGGAATGAAATTGAAACCTCTTCCAAGAGCAATTGTTTCCATCAAAGACAGTTTAGAGTCAGACAGATTTTTACAAACTGTTGACTTTTGTTGGCTTTTTGCGAAAGGAAAATCAGCCTCTCGTTTTCCATTTTTTGTTTGGTTATTTTACGAAAGAGAGAATATTTTTATTTTGCCATTCTACCTTTCAAATTAGTTTTGCCTCTGTTAAGTCTCCTTGACATAGTTGCAACAATAGGGTCCTTAGCCGTTTCAGTATGATGTTTTGCATTAAGGACAATACAGTTACAACGATCATATTGTGATTTGCAGTCGTTTAAGTACCATGATTCTGTCGAATCAACCACCAACATTCCGTCATGCGCATGCGCATGTGATGTGACATCGCCTGGGGTTGATGTATGTTGGATGTGTGGTGAATAGATTCGCATGCCAGGTTGTAATGTTCAAAGGTTTGAGTTGATTGGGCAGGCGGATATAGAGGGGGGGTGGTCACATGTATACGGAAGGTAGGGAAATTGGGTTTAAAGATAAAGACGCGTTGGAGAGGTAAAGATAGGATAAAGGGAATAAATGGAGGGGCGAGAGTTTAAGGTTTATAGGACAAGAATGGTGGGCGGGTTTGGTAAGGAAAGGGACGAAGGGTGGGGGGGCGTTGGAGGTTGAGATGAATGGGGTAAATGCCTTGTGAAATGAGATGATGGTGATTGATGGTAGGTTGGCAAGATCAAAACTTGACTGCAAAACTAATATTTAGGATATGCATTTGTGATTTAAAAAAAAATGTTTGCATTAAGGTGATCTTTCCGGTTTCGGTTTATATCAAGCTGTAAGCTTCTTACAAAAGGAAAGGTCATCAAAAAGAAACGAAGATAGACTGAGAAAGGATAGGAGGGAGGAAAAAAAGGGGAAGAGGAAGAACGAGGCATTGGAGTGGGCACTGATCTTATGAACGTTTGAGTGAAACATGCTTGAGGCCAGACTAAAAAAAGAGTTAAAAGAACATGTTTAATGTGGTATTTTTTTTTACGGAAAACAAACATGGACAAAAGCTTTTTTGAAATTAGGTGGCTCTGAAAAGAGCCGTTGGTTTTGAGTAGCATAGCTATGCTCCTCATCTCCGTCTTGCGCCGCCCCTGGGTCCTCCAAGGAGACCGGCCTTCTGCTCTGCCGACTCCGTGATGATAGTCGGCACCTGAAGAGCCCGTCGACGCTCCCTGTCGTCCTTAATGTCAGCCTTGATCAGATTGGCCCCCGCTCTCTTTGCCTTTTGAAAGTCTGCCTTAATCGTGGTGAGCTCCGACTGGTACTAATCTAAGATCATTTTACCCAGTTCCACGGCAAACCCTGCTGATTTTTTATTCCACGAGATGATCATCTCGGGCGAGCAGAGGATGCCAAGTTGAAGGGTAGGAATATTTTTATTAGTTTAACACCAGTCAGGGGCGTCACCACGATCAAGGTTTTCTTTCAGTTTGTCCGCCTGTCTCCGGACCCGATTTCTTAGGCCGGCCAGGCGGACAGTTTCTGTTCTGGCCTTACGAACCAGCCCATAAGCGGAGGAGCTCAATCTGATCTGCTTTTCTTTCTTTTTCTTTTGCGACGACAAGTTGTGAGGACGGGGTTGCAGTTGCTAGCCAAACTGGAACTCAACGTCGTCGTCTTCTAAAAGCATCAATTCATCCTCCTCCTCGTCGTTAAATGACGACCCAGGGGTGCGGGGGCAAGAGAAAATGTCAATGCTGGCCATCGTCTTGATCGTTTTGATATTTAGAGATGCAATGATTCCTTGTGACACAGCCAGGTGTTTATACCCCTTTTAATCCAGATGGTCAGGTACGGTGAAATGGGCAGTCGGGTTTACAATCAAATCTGTGGTCCATGGTGTAGTATTATGCAAAGGATAGTTTAATGTGGTTGTTCTAAGAACAGTCTCAAATCACCATAGTTTGAGAAGTTACGTAAACAATAAACGCTGTTGCTGTCATGGACCGTTTGGACCAGGATCCAAGTATGCAAATGCTCACTCTTGACCGCTGACCGGAAGGTCAGGGGAAGGAAACAGATGTGTGTAAAGGGAAGAGTGCAATTTTACATGTAGCCGTGTGCAAACAAACCATGAGATAACACTAGTGTTACCAAAAAAAACGTTTTGCTCGTATTAGAAATGTGCATCATATAGAAAACCTTTACGAGGACAAACGCAAGGAAATATAAGGACCGGAACGCACTCAAAATGTTCAAAAAGCTCTAGGTTTAAATATTTTTGAAGATTCTTCCCTGTTGATGGGGAATCATTTATGGAAACTAAAGCTTTAAGACACGTATGAGGCGGCATGTAGTTCTTAAAAGGGAAGGGGGTTGAGGTAGAAAACGAGGCAACCAGGGGGAACATGTGTTAGTTAGGGGCGGCGGCGGCGGAAATGGATTGGATAGGGTGTGTGAAAGAGGGAGACTGTCCAATAAGTCTAGAGCGAATTAACGCTGGGTTTGTGGTGGTGCGGGAAATTTAGCCAACAAAACATAAACATAAGAGGGCAGAGAGAAGTTGTGAAGAGGAAAACACATGTTTTCGGTGTGGTCTCTGGTGATAAACCATCCCATGACTTTATGTAGATTGTTTTTGGTGGGAGAAAAAGGTTTCTGTTTTCCAAAAAAGTCAAGGCGATAGTTAAAACAAACCTGTTTTTGATGTTTGCACGCATCTTGAAGGAAGAAAGAGAGGTTGAGAAAGGGAAGGGGGTTGGAGGGATTGGGGGTTGGGGTGGGAGGAGGTGATAGAACTCACTAACAAAAACTGTTTTTCCGGTGATATTATGTTAAGCCACTTTTGTTTGTTCCTTTAGAGGAGGGGCTCAAAACATATTTTCTTTGCGTTTTTTTGAGATGCACTTCATCAGTCACCGTTTTTGCTTTGTATCCTTTGTATGAAAGTTTGCAACAAGGAGTGATCATAATTTTACTTTTGTTAGGCAAGAGGATCAAGAGAGATTAGTATTTTTCGTTTGTTTTTGGCTTACGTAGTCTCATCTTGATACAGGTCTCGATTTTTTCACTTAAATTGTATGTACCCGATTGTTGTTCCTTCTTGAAAATTTTGAGTGCGTTCCGGTCCTTACATTTCCTTGCGTTTGTCCTCTTAAAGGTTTGCTATATGATGCACATTTCTAATACGAGCAGAATGGTTTTTTTGTGCTAATACTAGTGTCATCTCATGGTTTGTTTCGCACACGGCTACATGTATGATTTCACTCTTCCCTTTACACACATCCAACATCACTAATGCAGAACGCATTGCTCTCACAGGCCTCAAGAAAAACCAAAACATTGTCATAAAACAATTTGACAAAGGCCGTGGTGTATGTGTTATGAATAGATCAGACTACCTACAGGAAGGTTTGAGACAATTATCTGCGCCACACTATGATGTTGTTGACAGGGATTTAACGAGTGAAATCACAGCGATTGTCTACCGGGCCGTACGCAATATACGTGGACAACGGTATAAACAAAGATAATTTTGAGTTCCTTAATCCTCACAATCACCAGATCAAAACGCCCAGCCTTTACCTCCTCTACCGAAGATACATAAAAACCCACCGGGTGGAACGCGCTTTGTAGGGAGGCCGATTATCAGTGGTTGTGGGGCTCCAACTCAACAAATTTCAAAATATATGGATTTTTTCCTGCTCCCTATCGTCAAGCAACAAAGCACATATACAAGAGACTCCTCACAGGTTCTCAAAAGACTTAATAATTTGACGATGGGACAGGATAATCTCCTAATCGCACTGGACAATGTTTCAATGTACACAAACTGCCCACAGAAAAAGGGAATAGACTCAGTTCGTGATGCTTTGGAACAAGCAAAATCAGGATTGTACACCATACCAAAACCTACAAGAAAACACATGCAATGTCTGTTAGAACTGATTTTGGGCGCAAACGTCTTTGAATTCAATAACAAGTTCTACAGACAAAAGATTGGCGTGGCGATGGGTAGTGTATGCAGTCGTGAAAAATGTGACAACACCTTATTCAAATACAAAAATGAAGTTATACTCCCGAATAACCCATAGATAGTGGCCTACATGAGATACAGAGACGATGTTTTAATAATCTACAATGGCAACACAAACATGGCGTTGGATTTTATTAATATGTTAAATTACCTGCACCCAACCTTGAAATTCATTTCAAACATCTCCGACTACCAAATCACCTTTCTTGACCTCGTAATTTACAAAGGCGAACGTTTTCACGAAGGAGGGAAGCTTGAAACTCGAGTAGCAACAACAAAAAACGGACACTTTCCAATATCTTTTTCGAGATTATGCACACCCTGAGTCTGTATTTGGCGGCGTCATTAAGGGTGAAACGACGAGAATCAAACGCATATGCACACACACACACACAAGATTTTGAGAGTAAGGTCAATTTCTCTGAAAGAAAAACTTATAGAACGTGGATACAACACAGACGAATTGACCCGCTTCACGAAATCTCACAGTGAACATATGAATTCAATATTGAGTGCAACACCTAACATCAAGAAAGAAACGAATCCGCCTCTTGTTTTTACTTTGCCTTTCTTCCCACAGATACATCACTCTAATCTCAAAAGTGCCTTGTTGAAACACTGGCACCAAATAAATGACGATGATTTCCTCAACAACATCTTCCTTGTACCACCTCTGCTGGCTTAAAAACGACAAAAGAACATAAAAGACCAACAAATTCGGGCTAAATTGCAAGCTTCTACCGATTTTTTTTTTTTTTTTTTTTTTTTAAAGGACGATCAGAACTTGCAAATCTTGATTGAATTACTACATGAACAACAGTCGGGTACATACAATTTAAAGGACAACAATCGAGACTTGTATCAAGATGAGACTACGTAAGCCAAAAACAAACGAAGAATACTAATCTCTCTTGATCCTCTTGCCTAACAAAAGTAATATTATGATCACTCCTTGTTGCAAAAGCTTTCATAAAAAGGATACAAAGCCAAAACGGTGACTGATGAAGTGCAGCTCAAAAAACGCACAGAAAATATGTTTTGAGCCCTTCCTCTAAAGGAACAAACAAAAGTGGCTCAACATATTATCACCGGAAAAAAGGGTTCTTTTTAGTGAGTTTTATCACCTCCTCCCACCCCAACCCCCACACCCCCAACCCCCTTTCCTTTATAAACCCACCCACTCTTTCTTCCTTGAAGATGCGTGCAAACATCAAAAACAGGTCTGTTTTAACTTATGCCTTGACTTTTTTGGAAAACAGAGACATTTGTCTCCCCAAAAAAACAATTTACATAAAGTCATGGGATGGTTTATCACCAGAGACTACGCCGAAAACATGTGTTTTCCTTTTCACAATTTCTCTCTGCCCTCTTATGTTTATGTTTTGTTGGCTACCACCGGATTCAGTTTCAAATTTCCCGCACCACCACAAACCCAGCTTAAATTCGCTCTAGACTTATTGGACAGTCTCCCTCTTTCACACACCCTATCCAATCCACTTCCGCCGTCGCCGCCCCTAACTAACACATGTTCCCCCTGGTTGCCTCGTTCTCTACCTCAACCCCCTTCCCTTTTAATAACTACATGCCGCCTCATACGTGTTTTAAAGCTTTAGTTTCCATAAATGATTCTCCATCAACAGGGAAGAATCTTCAAAAACATTTAAACCTAAAGCTTTTTGAACATTTTGAGTGCGTTCCGGTCCTTATATTTCCTTGCGTTTGTCCTCTTAAAGGTTTTCTAGATGATACAAATTTCTAATACGAGCAAAATGTTTATTGTGGTAACACTAGTCTTATCTCATGGTTTGTTTGAACACGGCTACATGTATGATTTCACTCTTCCCTTTACACACAATGTTTTTCTCTCTGATGAACATTTGCTATAAAGTCAATGACAATTGAATACGAATCGTTTAATGTATACACCATTAACTATGAAATGAGGGCGGTATTTCAGAGAAAATTCAACACAAACCCTCCAAAAAATGTTATAATATAATGTACTAAAACGTAAATCTCAATGATTGATTATACTTTTTACTTGCCATTATAAGTCTGTATGTCTTCAATTTTCGAATATAGGAGCCTTTACTAACATTTTCTTGTACAAAAGTTTAACTTAGTAATGATCATTTGGTGTTTAACATACTAATTCAAAATATGTATGCAACTGATACCTTTATGATACACACGTCGTGGGGGTATCTACTTGACAAGCTCTGCTTCTTGGAGACCCCCACCACTTAATCAACTTCCACTCTGTATTTATCCCTTTATCTATATTTGACTGATTGAGTGGGGATAAAGTAATGAATTGATAAAATACTTAATAAGGGTCCGTTGCTGGGCCTAGATTCATGTTTTTATTGATGTTGTCGGCTCAAGGCAATCCGACCGAGAAAGTTATTGACAATTGTTTATAGTATTTTTCTAACCCCATCAATGTCCAGTGTCAAATTAAGCGTGACGGTTCTTTCATCACCCTTCAAAGTTTTTAACGTTTTAGTTTTTTCACCTGTTTTCCACCAAGTTAATTGTGAATATTCTGATATTCACTAACAGTGTACATCCAGATAAACTTCGGGCAAGGGTAACTGAAAAATAAGTGTTTGGTGGGTGAAAACAAACATTAACAAAATTGTTGCGAGCAGACTAAGTAATAATCTCTTTTTGGAAGCATTGTTGGCTCTAAAAAGAGCCGGTTGGTTTTATCAGACCTTTTATTGACAGTTCAAACTGTCAGAGTGAAGAACCCGTGTTGCAAAGTCAATGAAGATCCAGCCATCCATGGCTTACTGGTTCATGAAGCCTCACTCTGTTCAACAGATTATTGTTTCTTGAACAGAACAACTACCACAAAGCCAAATGCTCTCTTGCAGCTTTGGAAATTATGAACATCAAACATCAACGCCCTGCAGCATCAGCATTACGTCCACCCCATCCATCTTTGATTGTGACCTGTGCCGGCGACTTGCTATGCACAAGTGTATGTTACACATTTGCATTATGGGAAAAAAGGGTTTCCATGTAGAGCACACTGCTTAAGGCTAGTTTGAAGTCATATTTACTTATTTTGGTTTTGTACATTTTGACAGGTAGGTTTCCTCCTAAGACTGTCATACCTGTTTATGCAAAGAAAAGCGAAAGGTGTGTTCTGATGCCATCAAAGCATTTGACTAATTCATTGTTTGATTTGCTTTCAGCAGCTCAGAAATAATAGAATAACAAAGGGATTTTACACCAATGGTTTATTAAGAGTTTATTTGAGAATATCATTACCGTAGGTAGGGCCACAATTTGTAGATTTATTTAGCGTATTGCTTCTTTATATGTATAATAAACAATACTGAGACACATTGATAGACTAAAAGTAACCTGTGAAAGTTGAAATGTGCAATGTCTACTTGCTGAACAAAATTAACAAACTATCACAGTTTGTGTTCATAAAAACGTCGTATCCATCCACGTTTAGCGAAGTGACAGCAAGTACCAAGCGCATCCCTGGACGCAGCATTCGCAAAATGAAACCAACCCTCAGTAATCAGAGAAACTGTTCATTTATGCAGGATTTGTTTCTCAGATTCCATTTTAATTTCATTTGTGTTTTCTAATTAAAGGGAGCATTCCAGAGGATTAAACAAAATAAAAACCACAAAGCAGGTTGCCCTCTGCCCTTAATTACCGACGTTATAACAAATAAGCACTTGGGCGGAAGTTACAACAACGGAGTCCTTACAATTTAATATACTTTATATTTTATTTCCTTACACTACAGTTGTTATTCGACAAAAATCGGGCCGAGGTTTTGTGTACAAAATCATAATTCAATCATAAGAAATACAGCGGGCGTTTTTGTAATGGTTTACAGTTTTTAAGTTCAATGAAAAGTTATAGTCAAATTCAAGACTGGATCTAAAACTGAGATCGCAGTAAGAGAGATGTGGTGCATTTAGAGGGAACATTTGGGGAGGGGCATTTAGAGGGAACAGTTGGGGAGGGGCAGCCAAAGGAAAAAGTAAGGAACATTCTCATCCTCTTCATTGTCTCTCTCATCATCAACATCTTCCTCCTCATCAAACTTCGTCATCTTAAGACCACCAAGGAGAAGGAAACAAATGTAGCCAAAGCTGATCCCTATCACTGTTAAAAATGCTGGGTGAATATTTACTGGGTAATTCATTTTTGCATTTGTTGGTCTTTTTTTACTCAGTTATTTGGCACATGTTTCAGTTGGGTAAATATAAAAAAGTACCCGGCAATGGGAGTATTTGTAGTCATTATCGTTGGGCAACCCATACTCAACAAATACTCACAATTGTTATATTGTTTCAATTACCATTTCATTGGTCAGAAACTTTGGTATTGCCCCAGAAGTTGGAGGAATTTCATATTTGTTTATCCAAAGGTTGTGAAAACGTAATATCACTCTAAAAAAGAAGTGTACAATTTTGTACAATTTTGCTGTGTAAAACTGCTGAGTACAAATATTGTGTCAATATTGGGAAAAACGACAATTTTTGTAGTACCCCTCACTTGTGTAAATTTAAGACCCAAGGAAAAGGTAATGCTTTACCTTAAATTGGGTAGGAAATCAAATAGCTTAACGTCGAGGTTCAAATCACTCAATAAGTTGGTAAAACAAAATGTTTTGAACCTACAACACCCAAGCACTCGATTTATACCTCAAATCATGGCAAAACTTAGATATTCATGTAACGTAATATGTCAACTAAAACATGTAAAACTATGTATTGTAATTGATAATACTATTATTAGGGGTTTTTGGCTCCGGTAGCTGAAACGGAAATTGATTTTCGTCCAAACTAATATTGGTTTTCTTTTCCTTACGATTCATAACAAACCTAACAATTTCAAATCATTACGAGATATAAACCAAAGTAAATACGGTTGCGGTAACACCATATGTATATCTACTAGCTGTGTAAATTTGTTCTTAGGGAACTAGGTCTTGCTCTTTATTCTAATGTCGCTGAGTAAATTTTGGAAATTCGGGAGACTTCTTTTGGAAACTACGTAGTTCTAAAAATAACAGTCTAGCTTATTAGCTGCTAACTATGGGGAAGGTAGGACGATGACTGGAGCAAGTTGGTCAAAACGTTTAAACCAATTAAGAACTCACTCCGCGACAGTAAAGTTAATAACGAGGAGCCCCCTCGATCCGATCCATTAAGCGGAAGTAGTAGTCCCTGCCAACTTCCTATCATCGCCCAGGTAGTAGCTAATAAGCTAATAAGCATTTAACACATCCGGGTGACACATCAAAACTTCCATAACTCTGGCATAATATGCTTTCACTTCTAGTACACTCTGAAAATAATAGTCAACTTTGACAGACTGTATTTTTCAACAATTTTATCAGTTATTATTCATAATTATTATTATTATTTTTTTTTTGTAATACAATTTGACTTTCCGTGACGACCTTTTTCTTTTACGATCAAGGGAATTGCTTTTAAGAGGGATTTTACAATCAAATACGATTTTGTGATGAACTCATTTCCTAGTTAAAAGAGTCCCCGAAGACAGAAGGGTACACTTACAAGTCACTAACCTCACGTTAAAACGTAAACAAGTGCAATTTTATTTGAAACATTTTCACAGCGAAATTCACACGTGAAGGAAAACATATTGGTCTGCACGGTCCAGAGAGAAATTGTGGCGTAAATAAAAAAAATCTAATTCAATTATGGTTTTATTGATTAAACATCAACACTCACAATGGTACTTAACATTATATGTACTCAAAGTACAGCCCAATATTTGACAAGTCAATATATAAGATATGTTGAAGTTCATGCTGATTTGTGTAAACAAAGGGTGTCATATAAATAGTTGATTGAGCAGATAAATGCAAGGCTTAATCAGTGAGATGGTGCCCCCTTTTATATTTTATGTGAGCCCAAATCCAAATAACCTTTGCTTGATATTTTGGATTAAGTCAAAAGGGTATATTTATATAATACTTTGGGCGATTTAAAAGTGATTGAATTCTCCATACAAAATGTATTACACGCTAATATCAAACTGACAATCAAGAGCGAAGGTGTCGAGTGTAATTTTATTTGAAAAAAAGAAAACCACTTTGTAACAAATGAATTTAAAAAGAGCAGAATTTTTCAAAGTTTATCATTTCAAATGATGTAAAATGCAATGGAATGGGAAAATCTGGGAGGGTGGAGTGAATACATAGTTGTGCATTAAGTAGTGATTTGCTTAAACAGCTACAGTACAAGTGATTATTCTTAGGGCAAATGGGCCTAGAGGTGCCTCAAAGGAACAACTCCTGTTTCTTCTGCTTTGGACAAAATACAAACCATTTAAAATTTCATTGAACATTGTAGAGACTTGTAATTACGAGGAGAAACAAGATATTATTTCAATTTAACGGCACCAATTGTGAAAGGAGGGGGCACACACAATGTATCGCATCATTTCGTTTCTTCCTAGCTTAGCAATGCTGTATCAAATTAACACAAAACTTTCCGACTTGTTATCGTACATTATCTAGGGTCAAATTGTAAATACACAAGTTGAAAACAAGGGTTACGTTTTTAACGTTGTTTGATGATTTTGTTTTACGTGTTTGTTTACCAAAATTAAAATCTCCATAATAGGTTGCCATCATGGATTATGTTTATTCAACCTGTATTAAGGTCGATGTATGTCAATTTGTTACTTTTGTTTGTCTGTTTACAATTACTTGCTTAACTAACCCGGAATAGGTAAATCTAGCCCCTCTGAGGGGATATTAACCTATGTGTACATGAAATAAACATATCCAGCCACTCTGATTGACAACAGGCTCGATAATGATGTGGAGAAACGTCATACCCTAGTGCAAAACGAATTCCCAGACTGCATGACAGTTAAGTAGGTAAACCGATAAATTATAACGTGCTACGTAAATCCGCACTGCAAGGAAATGTTTGAATTTTTTTGGAATTACTATTTTTTCTTACAATCCAATTTCACTTTTTAAGAAAAATAAATGCATGGGAGTCGTCATCATGAATTATATGAATTTACACAAACACGTTTCATGTTAGAAAAAACGAAAACGCCGCTTTTCCCCGATAAACTAATTGTTTAAATTTAGAACATATTTTCAAAATAATTAAATTTAATTAAATTATTTAATTATTTGTCTAATATATTTTATGTTCGTGTTTATCTATATTTTGTTTAGATTTCGTACAACAGGAATCCAGTGAAAGACGTGTAATGGTTAAAGTTACTACGTACTTGACCGTGTACAGCTAAGTGAACTTGATCTCCATAGTACAGGGGAATAACCGCACTGCTGCTCACTTGATTAGGACCTTTAGCGTATAAATACCCTGTGTTAAGGTTCTTCATCAGACGAACAAACAGGTAAGACTCACTTGGTTGTTTCAGGACTGAGAACATGAAGACGTATATCCCAGGCACAGTGCATGTAAACGTGCCGTTACTCAAACTGAAATCAGTTCCTTCCTCTGAAAACAGTAACTCTTCAAAGGGCAGATGATAATAGGGGGATGAAGGGCTGAAGCTGGTATTCCTCACTGCAGTGAAGGCTGGCCGTCGCGTACTGCATTCACCTGCTTCACCAGTCTGTCCAGCTGGTCCATGTTCACCTCTCTCCCCCTTCAAACCATCCATTCCAGGCATACCTTGAGGTCCTTGTTTCACTGGTTGACCGACTCCCTGCTCTCCCCTCAGTCCATGATCCCCTTTAGCGCCTTGCTCACCAAACAGTCCATCCGACCCCTTGTCGCCTTTAGTCCCGGGTTCACCAACCTCACCAGGAGAGCCTGCATCACCTCTTGGACCCACTGGCCCATGGTTCCCATTTGATCCGGGAATTCCATGTATTCCGTCTCGGCCCTGGCAGCAGGAATTACACGTCACATCGGGATCGGGTGAAACTGCAACTGTAGCCACCATGAACTGAATTGTCATTAATCCAAAAACAAGGGCCAATGTTGAGGTAATCATCATCTGAAATTAAAAATATGGAAGAAAAAAGCGATTGTAACATTGTTCGTAAGTATACAAATTAGTTGTTGTTGTTGTTTTGTTTTTTTCTTCAAATTGGCTCTTTTCATGATTGCGGTATTAATTTTACCGTTTTGGTTTTACGGAACTCCAAAAGTACACCTAGATCAATTTCCTGAAGACTTCAACGTCCGACCGTCTTTGAGGGACTACTTTACACTTATGTTTTGACATAATAGATTATAGGGCACAATTTTGTGTTAGTTGGGATGCTGTAATTGTTGGTCATCCAATTCCCCCCAAAATGGGTAATTCAACTTGTTGTGTGCTATTTTTAATTTGTTTCTAATCCGTTTCCCCTAAAAGCAAAACCCCGAATATTCAACTATTTGTTTCATGTTATAAACGATTGACCGCCCGCTTTCAGGTCCGAGAATGATTTGATGTTTCTAATCCGTTTCCCTAAAAAAAATGAACGAATATTCAACTATTTGTTTCATGTTATAAATGATTGACCGCCCGCTTTCGGGTCCGAGAATGATTTGATGAGACCAAGGCCCAATTTTACTGCTCTGCTTACCGTCAATTATGTGCTTGCAATCACCATTCTTTGCTATCAGGGCAAGCTCTTAAAATATGTGGCAGCTTTCTATTCAAATAAAACATTTAATTACGCTCAGGCACAGGCACGATAACCATATACATTATATTGGGCCCTTGTTGGTGATTCCACATTGTTTCTAGGCCTGAAAGTCTGAAAATTAGCATATTAAAAATACCATAATCATAAAAATAAACCGTGAAAACAGAAAGTCTTCGATAACAGCCGGATATGGCGCAGATTTTGAATGTATACAACGCAGTTAATATTATCAGGTGTAACAGAACAGTACTTGTTTGTTATAAACAAACATCAATTGTATTTAACAAATGTTGAAACGAAAACAAACAAATAAGACACGCTTAAACGTTAAAGCATTGTCGCAAAAACGGTTGTCGTTGTACGATTTAAAAAAATGTTTGTGTATATATGTATTTTATATTCACATTATGCCTCATGATGAATACTAACATTAGTTAGACGGTTTTGTGGTGAACGGATGCCAATAACAAGTTACGGGCAAAGATAACGGTAGAAGGACAGGTTGGGTTAGATAACACTTTATTATGACAGAAAGAAGGACCTCACAAAAGAAGGACGTCACAATTTATTATAAATTGTGTCACTGCGAGAATACAGTCACCGTCGATCACAGATGGCGTAAAGACGGGTTCATTCACGACACAAAATATGACGTAGTAACAGTTTTTAATTAAAAAGTCATAAGTAAGCCATTTTTTCAACAAATTAAAACAATTCCAAGTTCAACAACTGCACCAAGCCAAATAGCATGCCAAATGTCTTATCACTACCCGGGGTTTGTTTTAAACTAACACAATCCAACATTAACCCGCTCTCCAGGAATTCCCATAGGAATTTGTACAGCAATTACTCAGCCTTGCTAAGTTTTGTAAACAAAGGGCGTTAGTCAAAGAAATGGTTGATTGAGCAGAAAGAGGCATGTGAGCTCATTTCAAAATGCAATTTTGCTTGAATTGATTTTATTTAGTCAAAAGGGTCTATATCTAATGCTGTGGCTGATTTAAAAGTGATTGGGTGATTTAAAAGTGGTTTGGTTCTTCACAGAACTGTATTACACGCTAAAATCAAACTGTTACTCAACAAGTAAGACATGGCGAAATGGTGTGATTTTGTTTGACGGTGTCACGCAGAGTTAACATGGTCCTCTGGAACCGGAATCCGGGTCAACTTGTACCTTTGTATTGTTCTAGACTGAAAACAGATTATTGTAAACTCTTAAAACATTATTTTACTTTGTTTAATGTTATTATTCTCTAAGCGACGATATTTTTATTTAAAAAACGTAAACAAACACATCATTTAGTTTAATATCAATTGTGTGCTCTTAAGCAAGCTAGCAAACCCTGTTAATTATCCATTTTATAAAAAACACGACAATGTTGTTCGACGGCAAACAAAACATTTCAACTTAGTTACTTTGTAAAACGCCAAATAATTGCTCTACAACGAGAGTACAACAGTTAATGTATGTTGTAAACTGTGCATCACTTTTGTTGTAACAGTCACACAAGTTGATAACATACCGCCAACAGGTTCATTTTCAACTGCATTTTTTAAATTATTTTTTCTTCAAATTTACAGTCTTAAAAGTTCGAAAATGTTTATCAAAACAGTATTTTAAAGCAACGCTTTTTTATTTTACATGTTCTCTACATTTTTTTTGTTTTAACTTGCTCCAGATTTGTTCGAATCAATCTAATGTTCTGAGCTAACAATAAAAAAAAATGATAAACTCCAGTTTTGTTTTGCAATTTTTTGCAAATTTTGACTTGTTTAAGGAGGGATTAAGGGATAAACAAAATCTACCCATTCTCTTGTTTCACTTTGTTTGAGCAGCAACGGACGCAGTTTTTTATTCCGTCCCCTCTCGGCTGGGTTTGAAGAACAATTGATAGAAACTATATCCCCTCCAGCTCTCTTCAGCTGGGTTTGAGTAAAACGAGATTAAGTCCTCTACTCTTTTTAACCGTCTTTGAGCAGCAAATGATACACATTTACTTACATTTACTAACAAACCTTTGTTTTTGTTTCAGCTTTCCCAATAATGAAGTAAGCATTGTAAATAAAAAGGTGTGTGTATTTATTTGTGCTTTTATGATTCAATGACATTCTAGAGTACAACATGTGGCAATTTGTTTTGTTTTTGCTAACAAAAAGGTATACATCAAAATATTGTTAAATTTTGTTAAACAAGTACACCGGATGCCTACTTAGTTCCTCAAGCAATATTTTATAAAGAAAAACAACATAATTTGTACATTCGAAAACAACTTCAAAAAAAAGTTGCAATAAATAACTCCCAAAATATGAAGAAAAAAAAAAAAAAAAAAAAACAATAGTTAAAAAGGAACCTGTTCGCCTATCAATAAAAGTTATATTCTAATTTTGTAATGCAACTATTGTTGCAAACTCTGTGATGGGTCCCAGTGCTCTGTACACATTTGGGACAAAATGTGTATCGGCTTCGCCACGGTTGCTCCATGTCGCAACACTATGAACCACATAATAGCATGCCACAATCGTTTAATGTTGACCCAACAACTAAAACAACAAATAATAATGTGGTCAAAATAACTATGTATAAAAGTTTGCAATAGTGTTACCCGAATGTATGTTTAAAATGTATGTTGGCAAAGTACTCAACATCGAAGAGACTGTCCAGCACAGTCTGATGTTTTTATGTAGTAATAAGCTGTTACACTAATTGAACAAAACATTGCACTAAATCTAAGCGATGAAGTTCTTAGCAAATAACTTAGCCTCGTTCAAAACTAGTTACACGAATTCACCTGCAGGTATGGTGAAAAACACCCGTAAGAATCAATGTTACAATTGCGTGGTTTTGATAGGAAATATAAATCCATGCATGGATCTGTATAATCACAGTACCACGACAGTACACTTAGATGAGAGAGCTAGGTGTAGAGTCGAGGCTCCATTACCGCATGAGAACTTTAGTTGCATAGATTGAAACCTCAATTGGGGTCGAAATCTGCAACTGCCTTAGATCAGGTAACCGTAAAATGCGCTACTTGCATGTTGAGACCACAGCCGGGGCCAGCAGTATAACGAAAAAAACACTTACTTTGGTGCTGAGTTCTTGTAGTTGGAGTTCTCTCGGTTCCTATTCTCTGTTAAAGATGAAAAAGTTGTTATGAGCATTGCTGCTGGTACAGCGGTTTAAATACTGTTCCATTTCCACTGTCCAGTAAGTGAACAGCAATCTACTTTGGGTTTTGATTGGCAATCGATGAGCAGCCAATAGTACACACTTGTTAAAGTCACTGATTGAAGGAAGTGACTTTTAATACTGTATCACTGGTTTAAACGAAGCTGTCTGTACAAATGGAGGCCATTTGTTCTTAACTCTCTTGTTTAGTTTATACACATCATGGGTTTACATGTATATCCGCCTTACTACGTTGCACTGCCAGATTGCTTCCTGAAGTACCAAGCCAGTTACTTTCCATTTCCGCTCAAATGACGTCATTATCTAATGGTTGTAAGTTAAAGCGCAAGAATTGTGTTTTTCTGCAAAACAAAGCTGTTTTCAATACACATCTACTCGACAGAGATACGTTTCAACCTGTTTCCTCTCTCTATATACATGCGCACCACCGATAGGCCCCCTTGCATATGACGTCACAAGCCAAAATAATTAGCGCCCTCATTGGGTCAATGAATATATATCATTGGCTGAGAGTTGTGCGGGCCGGATACACACGTTCGCATTGCCTTTGTTTGAGCAGCGATAGCAGCCAATGCAAAGAGTCCATCGACGTAATTTGTCGAATATTTCTTGTCAGTTTCATTGAGTGTCCTAAATATAAATACAAGGACAAACGTGTTTGTTAGATTGCGCCACCATAAGAACGAGGATGTATAACATTTTCAACAAATTTTCGATTTCAGATTTGTTTTTCTTCAGAAAACGTTACCTTGCCGTTAACATTGCTGTGAACAATCGTAATTTGCAATTAAGCAGAAAATATTCAAATTGAAATGTATTCAGGTCAATGGTTGGTAACGATAACATGATCATCTTGGTGGATGCACCAAGCTGGCCGGCTTTTTCTGGCGACACAGCCAGGAGTCGCTTCCAGGAGAAGTGCACCGGGAGGCAGGATATATATTTGTTTTCCGTGAGGTAATGTCCCCCATGCGGTATACAATATGTACTATGTACTTTGTACACTTTCTTCTGACAGCGCCCTCTTTTGAATTTACCTAATTCAGCCCGTAATTCTCTATAAAGGGGGAAAGAATCTTCGAGGACATACATTTCCACAAACTCCGGTGCGGTGCACACTGCGGTCTCCATGCACTCTCGAAGCGTCAGGATCCAGGGTCACTTTGGTTCTCGTCTTGGTGCAGTTCTCGCAGGTGCGGCGCCAGCGACCGAGCGGGGTTCCTTCGACCGTCCAGGGCTCCTGACGGGAGGCTTTGCGGCGGCAGAAATACAATTAACAATTTTGTTTTTTTGTTAATTCAGCTATCGGACCTAAACCAACGATCTAAGCAAACGCACTTTACATTAACTTGAACCCGAATTAAGCAGCAGTCCGACTTTTCATAAACTATGGGGTGCGGAAAAAAAAAAAAAAAAAAAAAAAACGAACAGAAAATTGCTCCTTTGTGTTGTTGAGTTGATGGTTTTATGCCTGCTTCAGACAATGGAAACAAAAAACACTTTCGGAGGATTGTTTTAATTATTATTTTTTACTTATGTATATTGACTATATAAACTTCCCATGACAGACTAAGTAACAATAAGCCCACATAGCTTCCCTGTCACTTTGTTTACTACACTAAGTTTAGTTTGTAAATACAAATCACTACTAATAGCTCACATAGAAAACCATTACTCAAACAAACTATACCAGAAGTGTATTGGCGTAACCGAATAACAAATTATACATTCCTATTTGCTGTTGTTGTTGATTCTTCGATTACCGTGTACGAGAAGTAGACACTTCGACTGTAGTGGGTTGCCAGAGCAGCCTTTTATTTCAAATTGAAATGAAATTAATTAATTATCTTAAATGTGATAGTTGGTCCTTAATAATGTCTGGGACCATAAACAGTTTCGTGTAAATGCAGCCATTCAGCCAAACGGATTTCTTACAATTTCAAAGCAGATCTTAGTTATTATGATTCTCAGTCAGTTCTCCAGTCCGCAACTCATAGTCCTACAAAACAGCAGTGAAATCTGGCAGGTACATTATTTTCCGCGAGATCGTAAACCTCTTGCAGATTATATAAGCAGCTCATTAGGCCTACGCAGGGGGTTGCATGCTAATCAAAATGAGACAAATACAATAATGCTTGCATTTCATTAATGACAGAATAAGATGCATGGCTTATTTTGCCAACAGGTTTAATTTTAGAAAACAAACTGAGACTTAATTTCTAGACGGTGACATCATTGAATAAATTCAACCCAAGAGTATTAATGAATTTCAGGACGTGATTGTAAAGAACCAATCGGAAAAGTAGCTGAATACGACAACTCAAAACCCTGTAGGGCAAGTTATTACGTGTGTTGGGCTCAATGCTTCTTATGTTATGTCAACCTGATAATTGGGTTCTCCACAAGCATTACTACAACAAAGCAACCATACTGCTTACTCTTGTCATTGTGACCAAACAACAATGTAAAGAAAAGTCGCACCAATTAATATGTGATATGTTCTGCTCCAAGGTGGTGTGCAGGGGAGGTGACGGGATATTTATTAATGAAAGTGATTATTTTTCCTAACAGCCTAATCAACACGGAGACTTATTGAACACAAGTAAAGTGTCATTTGGCTTGCGGGACACTAGCAAGGCATGGCAGTGACCAGGTTGCAATTAAATATCATTAACTACCGACCCCGATAGCACTGTATTGCTCCTAGTTCCGACCAACTCCACCAGACTGTCCAGTGGCCAAAAAGTGTCTATGTACCCAAAATAAAGCCGACTGCAAGCGCTTCCTCTCTATTACATAACCTGTTTGCATGGCTTTGCTACTGCAGCTGTGATGACGGATACAGTACCCACTATAGGTCACGGGATGAAATTTAACCAATGGTTGCGCAATTGGCAACAGTAAGTGTAACCTTGATACTACGAATGTCCTTAAGAGTAATGCATTTTCACAAGCAAACATCTTTGTTATTTATGAAGGCCGGGCTGTGTGAGAATTATTCACTTCACTGCAATAAAGCATCCACAAAGTAGCAGGGAAAACTTACCAGGAGACTGCAAAGCCCCAATGAAGATAAAGGCTCCGTCGAAGTTGCCAATAAGGTCATAACAACCTTAAAACACAAAAGACGGAGACGTCGAACTTATTTAAATGTAATAAATAAACTTGTTATGCATAGTTCGTTTGGATGACTGAACATTCTCCACAACATCTTCGATCTTAAACAAAGTCAATACTGTAGCTCATAAACATGAAAAAGGAATGCTTGACAATGTTGTAATCCTCCCGAAGGCTATTCACTTAAGGTTTACAACGAACACATCAATATAAATAGGGTAACATTTCTGTAGGATACAAGAGGATGCACCATTTGTGTCCAATGGTGAGGGAGGGCACTTCGGTAAAAAAAAGAGTTTGTATTTGTCAGTTGCCCCCCCCCCATCTTGTTAAAGTAAGCTTCCTAGAAGGGACCCTTATTCGCAATGCACGTGATGTGGTACACAACTCCTTGGTTGAACTCTTACTGGCATTTGATACTGTCATCTTTCGGTTACTTATTTTGCCTTTGTAATGTTTGTGTACATGACCTTCTGTTTAAAGACGTTGTCATAGAACAACCTCAAAACACGAAAGACGGAGACCAACGAACTTATTGAGATGGAATAAATGAACTGGCTACGTATAGTTCATTTGGATGACCCAACACTCTTCACATTAGCTTCATTCGTAGACAATGTTAATACTGTAGCTCATGAACATGGACCGGTAATGGTTGACAATCCTTTAATCCTCCCGAAGGCTATTTACCGAAATATTTCAACGAACACATCAACATAAACTAGGGAAACGTTTCTGGAGGTACAAGGGAATGAACCATTTGTATCCAATGGAGGGGCCCCCTCCCTCGGAGGGCACTTCTGTTAAAATAAAATTGTTGTTTTATTTGTCATTTGCCGCCCCACCCCCCCCTCCACACATCCCGTTCCAGTATGCTTGCTTTCTAGGAGGGGGTACCTTATTTGCAACATATGTGTGATGTGGTACACAACTCCTTGGCTGAACTCTTACTGGCATTTGATGTTGTCATCTTTTGGATACTTATTTTGCATTGGTGTTGTTTGATGTGTAGATGATCTTCTGTCTAAACAAGTCGTCGATTAAGATATTGTTTTTTGTATGGCTGGTTTGGAATAAAAACGGTTTTTAGTGGTTGGTCCTAGAATTTCTTCCAGGTAAGTATATTTAGATTTTTGTTCCTGTTTGCTTAGTTGTCCACATTGAACAACTTGAAACTTTTTAGCTTCTGATACTGGTATGCCCAGTGTTGTTGTTGTTGTCCAACACGTGTTTCCAAACAATAACACAAAGTCATTTCCTAACCTGTGCGTTGTCTAAGTCATGTTAATGCTCACCCAAAACTGTGCCAGTATACCAACTTTTGCAAAAGCATCTGCAGTAGAGGGGGTATGTGGCTCGGGCTTCCTCTGCATACCTTCTTCCCATGCAAGATGTGTGCTTTTAATACTGTAAATTTCTGCTTCAGTTTTTATTTTGACTCGAAAGCCATAAAATTGCAAAAAAGTGTTTACAAATTTTATGGGTGGGGGCAGTATTCGCAGTGTCTGTCATTTTGGACAGGAGAATGTGGTTGGCGAATATGTTTTATAGAGTGACAAAAAGAGCCATTTTGACGATTGCGTCGCTAAAGATGTGGGTGGTGGGGGGAGACCGCGAGGATATTTTTGCAGATCCTCTTGTTAGCAATAACATATTGTTATGCCTCGATTTCGGGCAATCTTCAGTTGCGGGTGTGGGTGATTCGTAATGAACCTGTAGGTCTCAGGTTTCGTTAGAGACAAGTTTTGGTTTATTCGCTGTGGTTCAGGGTGATGGTTGTGAATTTGTGAGAGTGAAATCCTGATCGTAGGTGAATTGTTCCTCTAGTAAGGAAATTAGGATGTTAAGCGTTTCATCTGTATCATTAATAAATCCCGAATCTTGTGGGATGTGATTGAGCTGTTGAGAGGGTGAGTCGGTTGGACTTTGGTTTAGTTTAGCTCTAATCAACTTTTCCCTTATGTTTTGGTCTTTTCTGAATGCAATGAATGGAGGTTCAGGGAAGATCCTCGAGAGTGTGATGTTGCATTGTATTAAAGACCAGTGTTTATTGATCGCTTTGTTTAGGTCACCATGGTTGATGTACGGATATATGCCATGTTTAAGACGAGCGGGGTTGTGCTTTTCTGTTTTTGTGGTCGCTTTTGAATCAGTTTCGATCATTCACTGTGTGGTACTTTCCCAACGATTTTGTTTATTTCCGAAATATTATAACCTCTTGTTATTAGTTTTTCGGAGAAATTGTTGACTTTGATCAAGAAATCATCTTCGTTGTTTGTGTTTCGAGCATATCGGAGTGTTTCTCAATATATATAAAAGCTTTGAACACATGTGGGGGTGTGATGATGTTTTGTGTAGGTATTGGTAGGTTTCAGTGGGTTTGGTTTGGATTTTTGTGTCAAGAATACCAATTTCCTTGAACCTTGTACCTTTGAAGATCGTTAAGTCAAGATAGTTGATGGAAGTATCTGATGCCTCAAAAGTAAATTTGAGGGTCGGGTGTAGTTGATTCATGGTTTGGATGAAGCTCTTGAAGTTTTCAAGAGTGCTGTCATAGAGGACAAGGATGTCATCTCAATAGCGCCACCATGTTAGGATGTGATCAGCTTTTTCAAGGATTTGTTTTTCCAGATTGTGAAGTGTGATATCACAAATTTCTGGGCTTGTGGTTGAGCCCATGGCACATCCGTTTTTTCTTGGTAGTGATTGTTACCGAATTGGAAGCAGTTTCTTCCTATGATCAGTTCCAATAGTTTACGGATGTGGTTGGAGGGTGGTTTTGTGATAGAGTAAGGGTGGTGGTTTAGGTCTAAGGCATTGCAGACACAATTTATCGCCTCTGTTTGGCGGACGTTTGTGTACATCGAGACAACATCAATACTTGTAATCAGAACATTTGGTAGGAAGGTTGTTTCTTCTAGTTTCGGCAGTATGTCCGCTGTGTCACGCACATAGGTTGGTTGAGCGGTAACTATAGGAAGAAGAAAGTAGTCCACAAATTTTGATATTTTGGCTGTTTTTGTTTTGACTCATGTTTTTTTGTGTTTTATTGTGTTGTTCCTCTCTACGATATGATAGTGTTTTCAGCAGCTCACAGTTTAGTACAGTGTGGCATCTTGTACTTTCTGTGTGCAACTCACACTTTGTCAGCTGTCTCCTCGTCTTTATGTTCTCCCAGTTCACAGGTATTTAAGTTTAGTGTATTCATAAAGCTTTTTAAGCCACATTTGTTAGTCAGCCATTCGACTCCTTCTGGTGGAACTTGGGTCACATCACGACACAATGGGCAGACGATCCAATGACCGTTGTCGTGTGTGACATGGTCGTAAAACAACTCGGGCTTCACCAATTCTTCCAGAAAGCCCCGGCAAAAGTTTGGCCCACACATTTATGTGAGAAGCTTAGGCACAACAAACTTCCTGATTAATGTTGCACATTCCAGTTGGCTGGCTAAGTGAAGAGAAAGAGCAAAATCTGCGGACGACATGTTGTACAAAGAACTAGAGCAGCTGTATAGAGTGCAAACACAGAGTCAACTCATTCTAATGCATGGTTTATGTAGTGCATTTTAAAACAATGAACTTTTAAAATTTGCGCTCAAGGTTCACAGATATTGAGTTTTTACAAATAGGTTGCGTCATCAAATTTGCGCAACTTGATTATTTTATCTCCCAGCAGTATTATTTTAGAATGACACCGTAAAACAAATTCAATTTCGTCAGAGTCACTACTACCTTTTCGTTCCCAGTGGTGAATAATTTTACAGCGCCAAACCTTCCCACGGTTGCCTTACTCGATCAACCCCTGGAAGTGCTACATTTAATCATACCTTCTACTCGGCCTGACTCACATGTTAAACTTGAATTTAAAAAATCCTAAAGTTAAATGAGGCTAACATTTAAGGCGAAGTTTGATTAAGACAATACCAACAATCATGACAAACGAAAGAGATTACTTGAGATTAGGCTTACCAGCCAGCAACCGTCATATTTTGCTTCAAGTCTAAATTTCCGTTGACCCAGCAATGGGGAGGGCACGTAATAGTTTTCGTTTATCATGATGGTCTATATAATCCAAGCCAAACTACGCCTAATGAATAGACTCGTTTAATTTTAGGATCTCACGTCACTATCATGACGTCAGTCCTGAGACCAAATGAGATATTTAGAGTAAACGGAAACTTGACTTAACAAAGAGAACCCCTTACAAATGAAAATACATGTCAATAAACAACGACTCTATTCAACTTAATCCACATGATTCGAACAACTTGTTTGATTCTAAGTCTGTTTTTCCAAAAAAGTTAATTTTACCAAACACAAATAAATAACTACTGATCATTTGTTCAACGCTCCTTAACGTTTCGATCAATTTTTGAACTGAAAATTGTGTTTTACTTATAAACTGGACAAATGATAAGCTGTGCCCCTTCTTTGCCAAACTACCTTGGAAAAGTCAGTAGTTTAATGATTGGTTATAAACAAACACACGCAAGGGTCTGTGCTCCCGACGAACTTGCTGTTAACACAATTGTTTGAAAAGGTACTCCAGCAGTAGAAGCTGCAGAGACCGATGCATCCATGAAACTTTGCAGTGTGAACATTGACGTATCAATCACTGCAGTATGTAGAGTGTCATGGATCCTCCCGCTTAGACTGTCTCTTGACAGTGCTCCGAATGGTTTCTGGAAACGTATTCAACAATTGGTTTCTTGAACTCTTACTAAACTTGGTGCGCTTAATGTATTTCTCTAGGCTATCAACTATGCACAGTTTTTGGTTATCGATATTCTTAGACAGACATAATAATATCTGCTTGATGTGTTTCTGACCGAGTCTGTTTAACATCGCTGTGTGTCTGACAAGTGCACAACTTGTAAACGTATTAAGTGTAGTGTTTGCACTCGTTGTGGCTTCGGGAGAGCTCTTAAAGTTAACACTTGTTAACTGAGCACTTTAAATGAGATGTTTTCATTAGAGTCTATTGAACTAAAATAATGTAGCAAAACACCATCGTTTCAAATA
Organism: Pisaster brevispinus; assembly: GCA_023634235.1. NCBI lineage: Eukaryota > Metazoa > Echinodermata > Asteroidea > Forcipulatida > Asteriidae > Pisaster > Pisaster brevispinus. Next base: position 337,381 of record JAMKCF010000080.1, on the reverse strand, counting down.
GACTTGTAACGTGGACAAGTTGGTCTGCCATTGAGAACACTCCTCATGAACCCTGAGGTAAGTGCATGGTTTCCTAAATTGTAATTTGTGTGTCATCTGTTGGCAAAATAATTGCTGATATGGCGGAATTATTAAGCTATATTCTTAGGTCCAGCATCAAATATTTCTGCTAGGAAATAAAAGGCTTTGCCTTTGGTTTGTTTGAACGGGTTGATAATAATTGCTGGACAACAACAAACGTTACATTCCCTTAAGTAGCAGGAAAATTTCCTCTTTTTGTTTTACTTCTCGGTGAGTTGCCGATGTCTCCTGGAGGACTCGTCTGATTAAGCTGGAAGGTGGGAAAACATAAAATGTAAATGTAAGTTTTCCATGAAATCATACATGTGTCTAAGGCATTTGCTTCACGGTCATGTTTCCAGAAAAAAAAGGCGGACTCTAATGATTTAATCTTATTGCAAACAACTCCATATCAGGTTCGATATATTTATGTGTAATAACTTACTATATGCAATTGCCTTCTGTTTTCCGAGGATAGGTGAAGCACTGAGCTAGATGTAATGCTCTTTGGCCTACATCCATATGTGCTGTGTAAGTTTAATACAGCTTGTTGAGATTACTCCACCTATAGCATTTATGAATGCAACAGTTGTTGTGTTGTCAACATATACACGTACATGGTCAGTTTCCCAATGTTTGAAACAAAAATACAATGCAAAGAATGCTGCAAATTTGTTCATAGTATTAAAAGTGTCAACTTTGGATTTTCGAGGTGCCCAATGACCTCGTGTTCACTTACCAGTATTCTTGCATTTTGCTCCCCATCATATCTTTGATGCATCGGTTTGAATTAATTCTCGAGCAAAACTTGTTGCATGTTTTCATTAAATGTTTTCAATCAGCCAGTTGAGGTCCTTGAGTGCCTCCTGTGACAAACACATATGGGAGTCGAATGTACTGTCGCCTACTTTCAATTTTTGATTGTTTTTTTGTTAGTTAAAATTAACGCTTCATCTAATTTGACCCAAAGGGAGGTTACGGTCTCTCTGTGCCTAAAGTTTCTCTGCAGCGTGAACTTTCTCACATTCAGTGCTCAATGCCGCCTGTTTTAACTGCTTTAATAAACGTTTACAACTTGTTGTTTCAATGTAATGATGATGTAGAAAGACGTCACAGTTTGACTGCATTTTGAATCATGTAAAATGAAAACTGACTGGTTGAAAACGGTATGAACACTTAACTGTTATCAGAAGCCATTGAAGTTTCATTTTCATTATTTAAAATTTAACATAAAGGATAAAGAAATGCCGAATATAGAAACCTTAAAAAACATTGTCACTGTAAAATATGTATATATATTTTTTTTAAACGGGCTTCAATTAGGGTTTGGAATTTTGCATGATGGGAGAACAATCAGGTCAGGTTGACAAACTACCGGTTCTTCTCATAATTTTTTTTTTTCATGGTCTCATCGAAAACCTCACCTGAAGAGATTTTGTTTAAAGCAAACTACAACAAACTCAGATTTCTCAAAGTTTTTTAAGAAAAATATGATTTAAGTTGAACTGTGTGTTTTCTTGCAAATGACACAATCTTTTTCAAACATCCCAGCTTTTAATTCCTGCCACAAATCCTATTGTTACACTGAGGAGCCTTTTTTTCCAAGTCCTTTGTTGTTTTTCTACACATTCTACGTCACGAAACCAAACTACCTTTTGAACTCATTTGAAAGGTTTGTTAGAACGAAAAAGCTGAGATCAATGCAAGAACTTTGAGTAAACACGGAAGTTAGAAATACGCAGCATTTATTGGGTTTTTACACAGTCAAATGGAAAACACATCTAACATTTTCACAAATCTGCCAAATTGCACTGAAATCTTTGCTGTTTGAGCTTTAAAACTGTTACTAAAATATTGCATAACAGCTATGTATTACTTCCAGCATTGTTTAATGGTAAAAGCTTACTCTGAAAACGTGTATAACTGAATTTTCCAAGATTAACTACAACAACAAAATAAAACATATACAAACATGGATATCAGAAAAGAACACGCTTTCTGCTCATTTGTTTTTTTAATACTGATATGCATTTTTTATTATTTTTTTGTGCTGATTAAAATGAGCCAGGATTAAAAACTGTTGACAGGCTTTACATTTTCCTTAAAATCGTAAACAACTTAAAAATGCATATTCTGCTGAATATGTTACGATAAAGCTAAACCAATCTTTTAAAAATTAGACTTGAGATGGGAATAGTTTTATATCTTACAAACAAATTAATGTTTTAAACAAATTATTCCTTGGGTTGATATCAGTCCCTCTTCCGTGTTCCACATTTTCGTTTTTCAATATTATTTTTAAATTAAATTTCTTGGTTATGCTTTTTGTATAGATTTTTATTTTTATAAGAATAAATGTATAAATACAATTTTATTTTTGGCGAAAGGTCAGTGATTTGTGCTTTTTGTATAACATAATGATATTATCCATCGACTAATTAATATGTTTTAAAAGCACTGTGAATAAATGTATACAAAAACATACGATAGAATTCACGTTCAGTTAATAATTATCCTAAGAAATGTGTAAAATTGTTAACATTCCAAGAAAAGAAAATTTGCTTTTCAAGAAACCCTCTCCCATCCCGTCCTCCTGTTACATAAAGGTTGACATTAACTTTTAATTTTAATTAAACATTTTAATTCTACTTAAACCATTGTTCGATCATTTACCAGTATTATAGCTAAAAACCTTTCATTCGAGTACCGGGTACTGCCGAGTACTATAGGATGGCCAAGTAGTACTCAAGTACAAGAACTTGGGTCATCGGGAAGATTAGTGTCTGGTTACCGAGTATTGTGATATCTGAGTACCGAGTCCATCAACTGAGTATCAATAATTTGGATCTCCATGTACGAGTACTTTGTAAAAAAAAAACTGCCAGATGAGGTAAACACATTTATGTTGTTGACTGATTTCTAGACGACAATGGGTGATTGTTATCGTTTAAACACAAATGCATCATAGAGCATTATTCCTTTATTCATTGCATTAACGCACGTAAAGGAAAGGAAAGTAGTGGTTTGACCACGAGTACTTAAACTTGAAGTCTGGGTGCATGACTTCAAGGATGATTTGTTTAAATTTAAGTATCGCGTATGGACTTCGAGGGGGAGCACGAGTTCGAGCCGAGTACCACCGAAATGGTGTTCGAGTAGTACTCGAGTACAAGTACTGAGTACAAGTACTTCAACACTGGATTGTATACAAGCAACGTTGAGTATGTAATAAATGTACCTTTAGTTTAAATTTGTTTGATGGTGGACCAACTTGGTGTTTCATTTTATCCGGGTTTGTCTGACTCAAGGTTAAATTGGACAGGAATGGTATTCTATAATATTCAATGTTATCATCATACCTTCATTTTGTATTCCACTTTGACAAAGTGTTAAAATGTGGGGAGAAACGCTTATCTGCAAAATGTCCTCATTCTGTCTACGTTTTCACAGCCTATTAAGGTGTAAATTTAATCAGCTTTTAAAACAATACGTATCATATTTAATAGATGTTAATTTTTGCACCTGAGATAAAGAATATAATTTGGCTTTACCTTTAGGCTACACCAATATTTAGTTAGTACAATAAGTGATTTGTCTATGGGTTTTTTGTTTTCACAGAACTCGGGAAAGTACTGAGAATAGTCCTTAATTATATCAGTCTAAGGGCAAAACCAAACTATATTATTTTGTCCCTATGCAAAAATGTACATAATTTAATCTTTGCAGTACCAGCTGCTAAGGATTCGGACCTGCCTCTAGCCATCGGGCTTGCTCGGTGGTCTGGTGGTTAGACATTTGCTCTAGCAATGCAAATGTCGTGGGTTTGAATCCCACCCACTTGATTTGCCTGAATATACAGTGCTTAATATACATTGGTTTCAGGGTAAAACAAAATATTGTACGTGTTATAACATTAGTATATGTATGTCAAATCGTAAGTGAGCTGATAACCGGACATGGGTTCAACTTCGGTAATTGAATAGGTAGTTCTTTATGATCGGAAAGCAACAACAAAACTTTTATTTAGCTTTTTCTCTATTTTTACTGTGGGAAGTAAGCTTGTATCAAGACAAAACAGTCTTACAGTAAAATTTTAATATGGGTCCGCTTTTGGTAAATTAATTTGGTATTCTTAAGGATAGGAAATTTAAAAGGAGCAAAATAATTTATTTGTGCTTTTGCTCATTTTATTTTAACGCATTAAACCAAAGTGCCACACCCACGATCCTTCTACTTACTCATGATACTAGCATACAATGTCTGTTCCTCCTATGGTTGAGGCATCGCGTCTGATGTTGCAGATTCCAAATCAAGCTCAGCGTATATGACGTCACGATCATCTGCTGCACGAGCCTCAAGAGGTACCTGGGTATCCGGTGGTAACTCATCGCCTCCTTCCTCACCGTATCCATCCACTGAAGCATTCTCCTCATGATCAGTGAGAGGCGATGGTGGTGATGGTGGATGTGGGGATACACTTGGTGCTACTGGAGAGGGCGGAGGTGTCTCATCTCGATTCTGAAACTCATCTGCTGGTGGATTTTTATCCTTGGGTTTGAACTTCTTGATGGGCTTTTTGGCAACACTCGGTGGGGTTTGATTAGTGTTGGTACGGCGTGATGACTGATGATCTAAGACAGGTTTAGTGGGAATGGGTGGTTTGGGGTGCGGGACACAGATCTTACCCTAGCTGTTGGTTTCCCGCTGTTGCCTGGATCATCGTAAAGGGAATGCATCTCTGCATTTTTTTTATTTTCGGTGGATGCTGAATTTATGTTCTCATGTTGAATGAGTGAAGCATCGGCCCAAGGATCTGGTCCATCTAACGTAATCTCCGGCTGCTTCTTCTTGCTTACCTGTGACACGCGATTCGATTTCTTCACCACTCCATACTTAGGAGCATCTCCTTCATTGGGCTCTACTGTTCCAAGATGCTCCTCATCTTCCGTGTCAGTGATGCAATTATCAGACCTGGTCAATTTAATGTTGGAAAACCCTGGCGATCTTGGACTTTTTGGGTCATTGTTTTGAGAGTGAGTTGAGAACTTTTTTGGAGAATGAAGTCTGCTGCCTCATCGTCATTATTTAGCATCTCCTGTGTGTCAAATTGAGGTGGCATTCTCAGATCAGGTTTGTTTTCTGTCATGAGGTCAGTCGCATTCTGGTCGGTGTTTGGGTCTTCATCTGTTTCATTTAGTGGTAAGTCAGTCAGCCATAATGATGATCTACGTGATTTATCATTGAAACATCAACATCTGTACACGTAGAGTGCAATCAGTGTTATCACTTTGAGGAGTAAGAAACCAACCAGCACCAGCGGCTCCTGCTATGATGGCAATAGGGAGGCTGGATGGGTTGATAGTTGTCGTCATGTCACCTGAGATGCTCGTCGTTGTTTGGATACTGCTCACATCATCTGTTGTACGAAAGTCATTTGTTTTTTGGTTGGATGGGGATTCGGTTACCCCTGGGTTTTCAGCTGTCAAATTGGTCACTGTGATTGGTCCGATGATACAGGATCTATTTCTTTCTGTAAAATATACACTAGTGATTGTACATTGGAATTGATAACAATTATAAGTTTCATTCAACGTGAGATTGATCAATCTTTTGGTGTCGTTGCTGCTATTCAAATACAGCAACACAAACATAGCAGTTGACGGATTTGGCATCAAATCCACACTTTCTGTTGGGTTCCCTTTATCGGATGTGCAGCTCAAAGTTTGCTGCGTTCCTTCTTGTACAGTGAAATCATCATCAGGGAAGCAGATGGGGTACATTGGTGATTGGAAGAAAGGAACATATATATTCATTTTACTTGAGAAAAGAGGACTGCTGCTCATCATTTCGCTTCCAGAGTCATTGATACGGCAGGTGAATGATGTATCAGTTTTACTGACGTTTTTGATGACAAGAACTTCTTGAATGGATATTCTAGAATTAGACACGTCAGGTATAGTGTCAAGTTCATATCGCTGGTCTAGACTTGTCCCATTCTTTGCTATTATCACCCCTACGTTCATGTAGACTCAAACCCATTGTATAACATGACCTGCTGCAAGTCCACTGGCATCACATTGTAGCTTCACTTCGTCACCTTCACCGATATCACCACCTGGTGAAAATTGCACTAAGTGTACACTTTGTGAATCTACACCACAGAGTTGAGTTGTATCCAGAGAACACATAATGAAAACCACAAGGAGCAAAGGATTGAAGCAAGACGTTAAATCCATGTTGGAGAGTATTCTAAAAGTCAGAACGAGATTCTAATCGGTTGCAAATAACTGCGCACACTCTTCACATTGAAGAAACAACTTCAATTCATAGCTCCAGGGTTTCAAAAGTGTGTGTTAAATAGACATGACGCTTCATCAGTTTCGAGCACCTAGGTTGAACTTTTACTGTTTGTAGATTTCCAACTAGACACGCAGCATATTAAAACCCTGATATTGTTAATACTTTACCTCCAACAACTTTTTTGCCCAATTGCATTACATGCCGGTGGCGGCCCCAGACTCTGTAAAATTTGATCGGGTATAGGGGACGAATAAGGGGTAAAGATAACCAATCGGGGAGGAGGGTGTGGGGTGAGACTTTATGCCATGGAATGTACAGGTTTGTATAGCAGGTAAATGGTATGGGGCGATGGACAAATATTTTTTGGGAAAACACCGCTTTGCAACCCCCCTCCCCGACATGTTTATTGTGAGAGTTGCAACGTGTAGGGATTAGTGTCTTTGATCAGGTAGTTGCTGGAAGTCAATTGGTCCAAATGCAGCACAACCCAAAGTGCAGTCTAGTATGTCCCCCTGTGTGTGCACATGCGGGTTTGGGGCACAACATGACCTCTAATCGCATTATCTTAATAATACGCAGCTACGCTCTCCATCTACCAACCCCCCCCCCCCTTCGTTTAGCATCACCAATATGTGAAGGGCCTGTTCAATGATGATGTTTTGATCAAGTTATTTACTCGGATATGTAAAAGACACATTAGTAAAATATTAAACAGTTTTTCGCTTTGTGAGAAACTTAAATATTTAAAACCCGCACCAGGCAGATTTACTAGCCATATCTCATTTCAGCAATTAATTTCTCAAGATAGTATGTCAGAACTAGAGTTTAACAATTGTATTCTCTCTGATGAACATTTGCTATAAAGTCAATGCAAATTGAATACGAACATTTTAATGTCTACACCATTAACTGTGAAATGAGGGTGGTATTTCAGAGAAAATTCAACACCAACCCCTCCAAAAAAGTTATAATATAATGTACTAAAACGTAAATCTCAATGATTGATTATACTTTTTACTTGCCAATAATAAGTTTGTATGTCTTCAATATACGAATAAAGGAGCCATTGCTAACATTTTTGTGTACAAAAGTTTAACTTAGTAATGATCATTTGGTGTTTAACATACAAACTCAAAATCTGTATGCAACTGATACCTTTATGATACACACGTCATTGGGGTGTCTACTTGACAAGCTCTGTTTCTTGGAGACCCCCCACCACTTAATCAACTTCCACTGTATTTATCCCTATATCTATTATTGACTGATTGAGTGGGGATAAAGTATTGAATTGATAAATGACTTAATAAGGGTCCGTTGCTGGGCCTAAATTCATGTTTTTATTGATGGTGTCATAAAAGCTGTCGGCTCAAGGCAATCCGACCGAGAAAGTTATTGAAAATTGGTCATGGTATTTTTCTAACCCCATCAATGTCCAGAGTCAAATTAAGCGTGACGGTTCTTTCATCACCCTTTAACGTTTTTAAGATGTTAGTTTTTTCACCTGTTTTCCAGCAAGTTAATTGTTAATATTCTGGTATGGTCTCTCAGCTGAATTCTGTGGCTTTCTGACCGCTTCGTAGCTGGTGTTAATGCTGCCCTCTAGCCGAGCGTAGTCATACTTTGGGCTGTCAGTCTCTACTTCAACTGGTTGGTAGTAGGTATCTTGTGTGGTAGTTGTAGCCGTAGTAGATTCCACGTAGACTCTGTTCTTGTTCTCCGTTGGTTGCATCTCCATGAAGGGATCAGCTTTGGCTACATTGGTTTCCTTCTCCTTGGCGAGTTTAAGATGACGAAGTTTGATGAGGAGGAAGATGTTGATGATGAGAGATACAATGTAGAGGATGAGAATGTTCCTAACTTTTTCCTTTGGCTGCCCCTCCCCAACTGTTCCCTCTAGGTGCCCCGCCCCCGACTGTTCCCTCTAGATGCCCCGCCCCGACTTTTCCCTCTAGATGCCCCGCCCCCAAATGTTCCCTCTAGAATCACCGCATCCCTTTTACTGCGATCTCAGTTTTGGATCCAGTCTTGGTTTTGACTATAATTTGTCCTTGAACTTAAAAACTATAAACCATTATAAAAACGCCCGCTGTATTTCTTATGATTGAATTGATTTTGGAAATAGATATATATATACTTGTTTGTCATACACAATTATTTAATGTACACAAAACCTCGGCGCGATTTTTGTCCAATAACAACTGTAGTGTAAGGGGAAAAAATATAAAGGTATTAAGTCGTAAGGACTCCGTTGTTGTAACTTCCGCCCAAGGGCCTATTTGTTATAACGTTGGTGTCAGATTCAAGTTGTATATTATGTACATAGCCATGTCTATCCTCCCGCAGTTTTGGGTCGTGTGAATAATCTTGTAAATAGGAGTTTGAATATTAATTATTTTGGGGTCATACGAATTCATTAACCTAAAAAGTAAGAATGTCTGGTATGGGGTGTGGCCTTTTGTCTGAGGGTGTAGTGAAGTGTGAATGAGTGTGGAAGGCTATAGGGAAGGTGTCTTATCCAACTCACTCGCTGCCCGTATGATCGACGATCACCACTGCTGTCTTCTCTCTCTGCAAGTCAGATGTGAACGGTCTATAGTGGGAGCAATTGGCTCTGAATATATCTCCTTGGGGATTTTGACTAACTAAACTAAACAGGGGAAGAGAAAGGAATCTTTGAGCTCAAAACTAGTTTGTTTTGGAATTTTTTATAATTCATTTCAGATGCCCTTCGGGGATGGGTTTGTGTTGTGTATTGGAGTGAGACAACTCCAGGGCTGTAACCAGCTAGACGTGCCTGAACAGAGCACCACTCTTTAATGAGACAGAGACGAGGCTCTGGGACAAACAACGGTACAGACCGCACACTATGATTGTGAAGCATGAACTATCGATGAACACCATGGGAGTCGGGAGAGCTGACTGTCCGAGAAAAACGGGGCTTTATGTGTTTTTGTGGTAGTGTCAGACCCAGTAAAAATTATTTAAAGTAAAGACAAGTGTATGGTTTAGTACTTGTTTGAAGAGGGGGTGTCAGACCCAGTAAAAACTAGTTAAAGTAAAGACAAGTGTATGGTTTAGTACTTGTTTGAAGAGGGGGTGTCAGACCCAGTAAAAACTAGTTAAAGTAAAGACAAGTGTATGGTTTAGTACTTGTTTGAAGAGGGGGTGTCAGACCCAGTAAAAAACTAGTTAAAGTAAAGACAAGTGTATCGTTTATTACTTGTACGAAGAGGGGGTGTCAGAACCAGTAGAAACCAGTTAAAGTGGAGAACTGCTTTATTTCATTTTGAAACTCAAGTGAAACTCAAGAAGGTTTCCGACTCTGGAATTATTTGTAGACCGACATTGGTTCTCACAGTTTCTCTGATAACTGAGGGTTGGTTTCCTTTTGCGAATGCTGCGTACAGGGATGCGCTTGGTACTTGCTGTCACTTCGCTAAACGTGGATAGATACGACGTTTTTATAAACAAAACTGTGATAGTTTGTTAATTTTGTTCAGCAAGTAGATATTGTATTCAACTTTCACAGGTTACTTTTAGTGTATTAATGTGTCTAATTATTGTTTATTATACATATAAAGAAGCAATACGCTAAATAAATCTAGAAATTGTGGCCCTACCTAAGGTAACGATATTTTTCAAATATACTCTTAATAAACCATTGGTGTAAATTCCCTTTGATATTTTATTATTTCTGAGCTGCTGAAAGCAAATCAAACAATAAATTAGTTAATTGCTTTGATGGCAGATCAGAACACACCTTTCGCTTTTCTTTGCATGTACATGTATGACAGTCTTAGGAGGAAATCTACCTGTCAAAATGTACGAAACAAAATAAGTAAATGTGACTTCAAACTAGCCTTAACACCAAAGCACTCGATTTATACCTCAAATCATGGCAAAACTTAGATATTCATATAACGTAATAATGTCAACTAAAACATGTACAAATATGTATTGTAATTGATAATACTATTATAAGGGGTTCGGTCCACGGTAGCTGAAACGCAAATTGATTTTCGTCCAAATTAATTTTGGTTTTCTTTTCCTTACGACACATAACAAACCTAAAAATTTCAAATCGTTACAAGATATAAACCGATGTAAATACGGTTTGCGGTAACACCATGTGTATATCTACTAGCTGTGTAAACTTGTTCTTAGGGAACTAGGTCTTGCTCTTTATTCTAATGTCGCTTAGTAGATTTTGGAATTCGGGAGACTACTTTAGGAAACTACGTAGTTCTGAAATTAACAGTCTAGCTTATTAGCTGCTAACTATGGGGAAGGTAGGACGATGACTGGAGCAAGTTGGTCAAAACGTTTAAACCAATTAAGAACTCACTCCACGGCAGTGAAGTTAATAACGAGGAGCCACCTCGATCCGATCCACTAAGCGAAAGTAGTGGTCCCTGCCAACTTCCTATCTCCGCCCAGGTAGTAGCTAATAAGCTAATAAGCCTTTAACACATCCAGGTGACACATCAATACTTCCATAACTCCGGCATAATATGCTTTCACTTCTAGTACACTCTGAAAATGAAAGTCAACTTTGACACACGGTATTTTTTAACAATTTTATCAGTTATTATTCATAATTAATTGTTTTTTTTTTAGTAATACAAACTGATTTTCCGTGACGACCTTTTTCTTTTACGATCAAGGGAATTGCCTTTAAAGAGGGATTTTACGTTCAAATACGATTTTGTGGTGAACTCATTCCCTAGTTAAAAGAGTCCCCGAAGACAGAAGGGTACAATTACAAGACACTTTTATTTGAAACATTTTCACAGCGAAATTCACACGTTATCGGACAAGAAAAACAGAATGGTCTGCATGGTCCAGAGAGGAATTGTTGCGTAATTAAAAAAAATCAAATTCAATTATGGTTTTATTGATTAAACATCAACACTTACAATGTTACTTAACATTATATGTACTCAAAGTACAGCCCAGATATGTAGAAGTTCATGCTGAATTGTGTAAACAAAGGATGTCAAAATAGTTGATTGAGCAAATAGATGCAAAGCTTTATCAGTGAGATGGTGCCCCCTTTTATATTTTATGTGAGCCCAAATCCAAATAACCTTTGCTTGATATTTTTGATTAAGTCAAAAGGGTATATTTATATAATGCTTTGAGCGATTAAAAAGTGATTTAATTCTCCATAAAAATTGTATTACACGCTAATATCAAACTGACAATAAATCCAAGTTCCTCATCTGAACCTAGCCAAATAGCATGAAAAAAGTATTGTTCCGATCCGGGGTCTCTTTCACTCACAAAAAAATCCATCAATGACCAGCTCTCCCGGAATTCCCATAGGAATTGTACAGCAATTATTTATCATTGGGGCCAAGGGACACTGCTAAGTGAATTGAACCTTTGGTATGCAATCTACACAAAGACAAATGTGGGCTCATCTAAAAAAAAAATTGTGCTTGAATATGTTTGATTTAGTCAAAAGGGTCTATATCTAAAGGTTTTGGGCCATTTGGAAGTGATTGGGTTCTCCACAAAAACAAATTTACACGCAAATACAAACGGACAGTGGACTGCAGTCCGATGGCTTAAGTGTGTATACATTTTTTGATGGGGTCACGCAGGGTTAACTAACCCGGGAAACGTAAATCTAGCCCTTCTGAGGGGATATTGACGGATTCGTATGTGAAATAAACATATCCAGCCACTCTGATTGACAATAGGCTCGTTAATGATGTGTAGAAACGTCATACCCTAATGCAAAACGAATTCCCAGACTGCATGACAGTTTAATAGGTAAACCGACAAGTTATAACGGGCTACGTAAATCCGAAACAGCAAGGAAAAGTTTGCATTTTTTCGACTTACTTTTTTTTTACAATCCAATTTCACTTTTTAAGAAAAATTAATGCATGGGAGTCGTCATCATGAATTATTAACACAAACAGGTTTCATGTTAGAAAAACGAAAACGGCCGTCTTTCCCCGATAAACTAATAGTTTAAATTTAGAGCTATTTTCTAAATAACATCACACATTGAAGTATATGTTAGTTTTTGTGTATTTAATTATTAATTTGTCTAATATATTGTATTATCGTGTGTATCTCTAATTTGTTTAGATTTCGTACAACAGGAATCCACTGAAAGAGCCTCCAACTACTTCACCGTTTACTTTTAAGTGAATTTGATCTCCATAGTGCAGGGGAATAACCGCACTGCCGCTCACTTGATAATCACCTTCAGCGCGTACAAAAGCTACATAAATGTAGGTATATTTCTTCGTCAGACAAACATACAGGTAAGGCCCACTTGAATCTTTCATGACTGAGAACATGAAGACGTATATCCCAGGCACAGTGCATGTAAACGTGCCGTTTCTCAAGTTGAAATCAGTTCCTTCCTCTGAAAACAGTAACTCTTCAAAGGGCAGAGGATCATAGGAGAATGACCTGAGGGCTGAATTCCTCACTGCAGTGAAGGCTGACCGTCGCGTACTGCATTCACCTGCTTCACCAGTCTGTCCAGCTGGTCCATGTTCACCTCTCTCCCCCTTCAAACCATCCATTCCAGGCATACCTTGAGGTCCTTGTTTCCCTGGTTGACCGACTCCCTGCTCTCCATTCAGTCCATGATCCCCTTTATCGCCTTGCTCACCAACCAGTCCATCTGACCCCTTGTCGCCTTTAGTCCCGGGTTCACCGACCTCACCAGGAGAGCCTGCATCACCTCTTGGACCCACTGGCCCATGGTTCCCGTTTGATCCGGGAATTCCATGTATTCCGTCTCGGCCCTGGCAGCAAGAATTACACGTCACATCGGGATCGGGTGAAACTGCAACTGTAGCCACCATGAACTGAATTGTCATTAATCCAAAAACAAGGGCCAATGTTGAGGTAATCATCATCTGAAATTTAAAATAAGGAAGACAAAAAAGCGATTATAATATTTTTCGTAAGTATACAAATTAGTTGTTGTTGTTGTTGTTTGTTTTTTGTTTTTTCTTCTTCAAATTGGCTCTTTTCATGATTGCGGTATAAATTCTAGCGTTTCGGTTTTAAGGAACTCCAGAAGTACACCTAGATCAATTTCCTGAAGACTTCAACGTCCGACCGTTTTTGAGGGACTACTTTACACTTATAATTTGACATAATAGATAAAAGGGCACTATTTTGTGTTAGTTGGGATGCTGTAATTGTTTCTAATCCGTTTCCCTAAAAAAACGAATATTAAACTATTTGTTTCATGTTATAAACGATTGACCGCCCGCTTTCGATTTGATGAGACCAAGGCCTAAGTTCACTGCTCTGCTTATCGTCAAATTATGTGCTTGCCATCTCCATTATCAGGGCAAGCGCTTAAAATATGTGGCAGCTTTTTATTAAAATAAAACATGGTTACTTACGCACGAGCACACGCACGATAACCATATTTATTATATTGGGCCCTTCTTGGTGATTCTACAATTTTCTAGGCCTGAAAGTCTGAAATTTAGCATATTAAAAATACTAAAATCATAAAAATAAACCGTAAAAACAGAAAGTCTTCGATAACAGCCGGATATGGCGCAGATTTTGAATGTATACAACGCAGTTAATATTATCAGGTGTAACTAAACAGTACTTGTGTGTTATAATAATAATAATAATAATAATAATAATAATAATAATAATAATAATATTAATAATAATAATAATAATAATAATAATAATAATAATAATAATAATAATAATAATAATAATAATAATAATAATAATAATAATAATAATAATAATAATAATAATCGTAAATGGTACCCTTGGGAGACATCTAATCAAACAAACCTTTGGGAGACATTTCTCATATCATCCCATATTTTGTTCACTGATTAATAGAATTAACGATTTTTATATGAGAATAGTTGAAAATTCTAATATCTATTAATGTCATCTAAAAAATGCAAATTCGCGCAAAACCTTTAAGATATAACAATTTTGTGCAGCCGATTTTGTCTCCCTAACGTTTGTCATACACTATGAGGGTACTTTTGGAGACTATGCTAAAATTCACTTGGGAGACCGTCCCCTTATTCCTTTTTAATTGAAGCAAATTATAACTTTTACACACAAAAAGTATTCTGTAATCATTTGCGGTTTCTTTAAGGAAAAGTCATGACCTTTGAAGGTGGGATTCGAGAAATATAAAATATAAGAAGATACACAACACCTGTTGGATCTTGTGCATGTTGCACGTGTTGTGAAGTGCGGTAAAAAAAAAAAGATTTTCCCTTGATATATTGTGTTATATTTAAATTTTGCGCCTTACGTTTCATGTCAAAAGCATGAAGGAGAAACTTGTTTTATCATCGTCAACCTGGGGGAATGGTGACGAGGCATGAGACACATTTGGTAAACTGAATATTCATACATTAAGGCAGTAGCGTAACCAGGGGTCAGTGCCCCCCCCCCCGCAATTTTGAACCCGCCATTATGTAGATCAAGATCCAGTTTTGTAAAAAGTGCAAATGGAATCTATAATTGATTTGCCACAGGTCCCCCCCCCCCTAAAAAATAACCTTAGTTACGCAACTGCATTAAAGAGACACATTTAATAACTGGTTGAACATTCATACATAAGGAGACAGATTTAATAACTGGTTGAACAATCATACATTAAGGAGACACATTTAATAACTGGTTGAACATTCATACATTAAGGAGACACATTTAATAACTGGTTGAACATTCATACATTAAGGAGACACATTTAATAACTGGTTGAACATTCATGCATTAAGGAGACACATTTAATAACTGGTTAAACAATCATACATTAAGGAGACAAATTTAATAACTGGTTAAACATTCATACATTAAGGAGACACATTTAATAACTGATTAAACATTCAAGCATTAAGGAGACAGATTTAATAACTGGTTAAACATTCATACATTAAGGAGACACAATAACTAGTTTAACATTCACACATAAAGGAGACATTTAATAGTTATTTTAATATTTATACATAATGAGACACAAATATCAGACTAAAGTACTGATCAAGCCCTTTCTTGGATTTATGTTTTAATTTAATACTTAAAATCTTCTGTCTTTACTAGTTTCATTTTTAAACAAAATCCTTGATCTGTTGGATTGATCGACTCCAGTCACCTGCTTCGTTGCAAGAGTTCCCAGGATTGTACAAATGTACTCACCTGCACTCCAGCACAGAGTCCCAGGATCTTGACAATCTTTCAACCGAAATGTAGAAAATTACCAAATTTGGTACAGCAAAGTGTATCAAGGAATTTAATACTAGACTAAAGTACTGACCGAGCCATTTCTTGGATTGATGTTTTATTTACTTAAAAACCTTCTGCTTTCACTAGTTTTATTTTCAAACAAAATCCTTGATCTGTTGGATTGATCGACTCCAGTCACCTGCTTCGTTGCAAGAGTTCCCAGGATTGTACAAATGTACTCACCTGCACTCCAGCACAGAGTCCCAGGATCTTGACAATCTTTCAACCGAAATGTAGAAAATTACCAAATTTGGTACAGCAAGGTGTATCAAGGAAATTAATACTAGACTAAAGTACTGACCGAGCCATTTCTTGGATTGATGTTTTATTTACTTAAAAACCTTCTGCTTTCACTAGTTTTATTTTCAAACAAAATCCTTGATCTGCTGGATTGATCGACTCCAGTCACCTGCTTCGTTGCAAGAGTTCCCAGGATTGTACAAATGTACTCACCTACACTCCAGCACAGAGTCCCAGGATCTTAATAATCGTTCAACCCATAATGTGGAAAGTTATTTAAATTAGTACAGTAAAAATTATCAAGGAAATTAGCTCCAGACTAAAGTACTGACCGAGCCATTTCTTGGATTGATGTTTTATTTACTTAAAAACCTTCTGCCTTTACTAGTTTTATTTTCAAACAAAACTCTTGATCTGTTGGATTGATTGACTCCTGCCACCTGCAGTGTGAGTGGACACATCACTTGAACAATTGTTAATTGTCCTGGAATGTCTCCTTGGTAATCTGTAAACACACAAATTAAATGAAACAAGGTGGTTAAAATAAAATGTAAAAGGTGTGATACAGCTTTTGTAAAAAAGTTCTGCTGGAAGCTGTTTGCATTGTGACACTTGAACCAATATCCCTGTGTATACATTTGTAGTTCTGTAGTACATTAAATGTTGTATTTTGAGATAGTATCACCAACACCACAACAGCATAATTGATTTTGACTGAAAAATCAAAATAAAACATGGCAACAACGTGTTCAAAATAACTGAGAAGCATTTGGAAATCGAAATGATTGGAATGAATGCATTCTTCCCAAAACCAATGCTGACTCATACATTTCAAAAACCAGTACATGTACATGTACATTGGACCCTTTCCCCCATTAAACCTCTCTTTGAATAAATGACAAAGTGGTGTGAAACATTTTGTAGAGTACTGAACTCTTGACCTAATGCCAAGATTTACAACTAAATATGTAGCATTCTCAAAAACTTTGTGGAATGCTTTGTTTGACAGCTGAAGATTCCCTTGAGAAGAACAGACTCAGTTAAATTTACCTTTTTAAGTCTGTATTTCAGAAGTTGAAACTCCCTCATTTTCAAATAAAGTGGATCATTCTCAACAACACACTTCCACCTGTTGGTTAATGTTGATTCACTTCGACATTTACCAATTGAAGAATTAGAGCAGGAGTCTGAAATGGGGTAGTGAGATGATCCACTACTGCTCGAGTCTGCAAAGGGAGGGTAAGATGATCCATTACTTCCTGACTCTGAAAAAGGGGGGTTAGATGAACTACTGTCCGAGTCTGAAAAGAGGCGAGATGATCCTCTCCTGCCCAAGTCCAAACAAGGGGGATGAGATGATCCACTAATGTATGTACTTGTACTCTTCTTATCTCCTGCTACAGCACTGGCATCAGTTCTGTCATGCTTTTTATGTTGATTTAATTTGGCTTTCTGCTTCACTCTCCGTTTTTGTCTATATGAGATGACACAATGTTTTTTGTGATGACCCATAGTTTTATGTAGCTCTCTGTATCAAAACCAGCCCATCATCCAAGTAAGGATATGTTTTTGCATAGGAACAACACCTGTTGTGAAAAAAAAAAGATTGAGGTTAAAATTGTTTTAATTGTTCAACTACCACACTTTACAAAGATTCATCAAAAGTACCTTTAAAAAAATTGAAACTTGATAGTTCGAAACATTATTCAGTTGAGATGATACGCTTAGGTGGCAAGTTCAATTTTTTTCGGTGGGGGAATGTTTTATTTAAAAAAAATGGGAAGTGAATAAGTGTATTTTAAACTTTTCAACTGAACAGACCAAGAGACAAATTGCAAAGCAAGTTTGTACTTAGCTAGCTAATGTGCTTTTCTTATAGATGACCTTTATAATAAACTGGAGTGAGAGCACTGGTTGATTCCTGAATTTATTCTGATTAACTTTAAACCCGCTCAGGCTAATCCTTCTTTTTAGAACAGCTTTTGGCTTAGTTGAGATGAGTCCGTCTCCATCCTCCCAATGGTCACAGACCAGGGTTTGGGTGTGGCGGGAGGATAAAGAGGGTTACGATAATTGCGACCCCTTTTTGGCACTGACATGTCAATAGTCACTATTTGCAGTAAAAAATAAGTTAACAAGGCAAGGTAATATTGACTGCTTCAAGTGCTATGGTTAAACCTATGACTCCTAAGATGATGCTCGTGCGTTCTGTTTTCTCAAGGCAAAGCCTCAGGAAAATATACCACTCTGGGGATCATCAAAGAGTCGTAACCAAGTTTTAACCATCATAGCGCGAGTAAAGCAGTCAATGTTTGTTTTATAACACCCCATACATACATTGTGGCCAGAAGCCAAGGTACCAAGATTGATGCTTAGTACTGTATTATGTGATAGTACATTGTTCGCTGGGTATATTAAATGTTGCGTTCGCGCGGTTTCTAGTTTTTTAAAAAGGCATGCGACAGGCTCTAAACCAATCATAAGGCAGAACTTTTGTAAGACCAGGGGTGACATAAGTACATTGCTAGTGACTAGAGAACTCATTGTTGTTAGTCATGTTATTGTAATGTTAGTACTAACATTAACAATGTAAGTACTGTACTTTACTGTAGCTGTACCCCTGCCCTGTAGCTAGGAGCCTAGGACATTGTTAAAAAAAATTAAAATACTGTAAAACTGCTTCTAGCATCATGGTTTTCATACCACTTCTGTGAAACTTTATCAAAACAGCAATAGGTCGCCTTCATTCCCTTTTGACATGTATTTCCATGGAGACCTTGAATATTTTTAACTTCTACTAAATCTCTATCCAATTCCAAGTTCTAAGAAAACAGGCCAGGGATGGGTGCGATGGATTGATACATGTATGACGGCAAATTTTCCGCTGCCCGCCACCAATTTATCTCCCTAAGTTCTGGTTATTTTTCACTAAATTATATGCTTACCTATCAAGGTCAATGGAGGTAGGCTACTTCACGTGCTCTGCAACCATTCAACAAGAAACTTGCAGCCACTCAAACGTATCCAACCCTCCATAGCCATAAAACACACAGCATAGAAAGCGCGCCTTGGCTGGCTTAATGTTCTCCGAGTCGAGCGGAATCAGTCTCAACCTCATTCCCAGGGGATGATCAATCTCGTCGCGCCATTTTTCCCAGCATGCCTTGATTGCTCTTGGGAGCCAATCCAACCTCGTTCCCAGTGGTGTACGATCTCGACGCGCCATTTTGTTTTCTTTCCCAGAATGCCTTACTCGATTGTAACCCCTGGAAGTGTGACTTTAAAAATGTCAAAATATATTGATTGGATATTTTAATTAGTCATGTTGTTGATCCATTCTGTGTTAGAGACTACGCAGAGCACGCTGGCAGAGCACGCTGTCAAAGGACGCATCAAGTCATGGAGCAACTGGCCCCTCATTCTTGAAAAATGTAGACCTAAATTGAAATTTCCTCATATAACAAAACCCGTACATGGCAAAACTTGCAAGCAACACTTATAACGCAAAACAAAAATACAGTAGGACAGTCTGATTTCGAACAACACAATGCATGCATTACATTGTATGCAATCATTTAATTTCAAAAACCATTTCAAAAACCTCAGATTCAAGATTGTGTTCAATTCAATTTAACGATAGTTTTGTAGACAATACAACCAATCTTAAAAGGGTCAAAATTAATTATAATACAAGAATACAACCTAAACATCTCACACTTCGACAAGAGTCACAAATTAGGTTGTAAATACAATAAGTAATAAACATTTCAAATTTGTGTTTTTCAAACCAACAATACACTAGAATGCAACCTGATCATGTTATGCTATGGCAAGAGACACAAACAACCACATGTGAGAACCCAATCTCATTTACTAAGTCTGAAGTTACAAGTCGACAATGCTTTTGAGGCTTAAAATGTCGGTCAATGTAGATGATGAAATAAGATACCAATAATCATAAACAAGTAATAAAGAAAACATATCACTCAGCATTAAAAATAAACTATTGCATTCCCCCAGCTTAATAAAACCAATAATGTTTGACTAAATAAAATACTAACATAAATAATGTATCCTGTACGAACTTCTTAAATTGACAAACTTGCATGTTCACAAAAGTTTTTTACCCCCTTAAAGCCTTGCTGAAAGTGCAAACTTAATTGACATTATGACCTCTTTGCAATGGTGGTTATTTGTGATACCACTGACCTAATGTAGAATGAAGGCCCAACATAACTGAATACTGATTCACACTTGGATTTAAAACATACAGATTTGGTAGTGGATTAAAATGTTCAAACATGAGATTGATAAAATAAATGACTGAGCTATACTACCCATCAACTCATTCTATAAAACACATGTCAAATCATACGAGTAGTCAAAATAACCTCCACTCAAATAAAATAATAATTGCACTTTAACCGAATTAAATTTGGCCTCTTTGTCATAAATCAAATAATTGAACTGCACTACTTTTTCAATATAAAGTGATATACAAAAGCTTTTTGTACACAATCATCTACTGTTACTGTGACAAGAGACAGATATTTCACTTAAAAAATAGGTCACATATCATGTTCACTTGCTTCAGTTGCTTCAGACTTGTTTTGATTATGCCAACATATAATTCATTCAGAGGTTGTCAAACTCACTCTCCCATCCTGTCCCAAATCCATCCTCAGCATACAAGACACCAAATACTTAAAGTACAGGTTTTGATAAACACTGCAACTTATGTGACAATTTTCTGTGCAAACCAAACTTCAACTGAGCATGATCTTTAAGTACATGGATGCAATAAACACTTTATGAGTGTTACATTGTGCAGCAGTGTCTATAACCATTTTAAGCTTTAAGTGTGCATAAATGCAAATATTGGGGGTTGAGGGTCTTTACCATTGGAGATTACAACTTGACAAAACAGCTCTAGAATGCAAACTGTCACAAAAAAATGTTTGTATGGCATAATTCATATGATATTAAAACTAAATTGCTATCACATGCTGATGATGACAAACTTGAAAGGCAAAATGTTACATAACGTAAGATTGTTTGGGCAAAACTTCGCATTGCTTGGCATACGGCAAATCTGAAAGATGTACATCTATTTTATATGCAATAATAAAACATAATGAGAAGAAAATTTTCCGAAACTTCATGTACTCTTCAATATTAAATTTGAAAATGGCAATTTCCAATAGGACCCTTTTGAGACATGCACACAGCAGCATTCACATCAGTACTAAAAAGCAACCAAATAAATGACTGCATAAGACAAACTCTATCGAGCAATGTAGAATCCAATCAAAACTACATCACAGCCTCTCCAAACTGATAAAGAACTCCTATAAAGTCTCACTTTCTTCAAGTGATAGAATGGTTCTATAAACAACAAGATCAACTCACAATACCTAAAATTATTTATCCCATAACAAGATGATTTACTGCATGTCTCTATCCACTCATGAATCCAGTAGGAACTACATCACAGCCTCTACAAACTCAATAAGAACTTCAATATAAATCTGATCAAGTCTCTCAATCTTCAGGTAAATAACTGGTTCTATAACCAACAAGATCAACTCACAATACCTTAAGTACTTCACTTCACCTCTATATGAATTACTGTAAATTACTCTCTATCAACTCATGAATCCAGTAGAAACAACCACCCATCCTCTACAAACTCATTAAGAACTTCCATAAAATCTGATAAAGTCTCTCAATCTTCAAGTGAATAACTGGTTCTACACTATGATCCCAGAAGTACTTCACTTCACCACTAAATGAAATACTGCATATACTCTCTATCAACTCATATAGAATCCAGTAGAAACTACATCACAGCAGTAGAAACTACATCTACATAACAAGATGATTTACTGCATGTCTCTATCCACTCATGAATCCAGTAGGAACTAAATCACAGCCTCTACAAACTCAACAAGAACTTCAATATAAATCTGATCAAGTCTCTCAATCTTCAAGTGAATAACTAGTTCTATATCCAACAAGATCAACTCGCAATACCTGGAGTTCTTCACCAAATAACTAGATGAACTAGAGCAATTTTCTATCAATTCTCTATCAACTCATGTAAAATCCCATAGAAAGTACATCAAAGCCTTTACAAACCCAATAAGAACTTCAATACAAATCTGATCAAGTCTCTTAATCTTCAAGTGAATAGCTGGTTTTATACTATGATCCCAGAAGTACTTCACTTCACCACTGAATGAAATACTGCATATACTCTCTATCAACCCATGTAGAATCCAGTAAAACCTACATACACAGCCTCTAAATACTCAATAAGAACTTCAATATAAATCTGATCAAGTCTCTCAATCTTCAGGTAAATAACTGGTTCTATAACCAACAAGATCAACTCACAATACCTTAAGTACTTCACTTCACCTCTATATGAATTACTGTAAATTACTCTCTATCAACTCATGAATCCAGTAGAAACAACCACCCATCCTCTACAAACTCATTAAGAACTTCCATAAAATCTGATAAAGTCTCTCAATCTTCAAGTGAATAACTGGTTCTACACTATGATCCCAGAAGTACTTCACTTCACCACTAAATGAAATACTGCATATACTCTCTATCAACTCATATAGAATCCAGTAGAAACTACATCACAGCAGTAGAAACTACATCTACATAACAAGATGATTTACTGCATGTCTCTATCCACTCATGAATCCAGTAGGAACTAAATCACAGCCTCTACAAATTCAACAAGAACTTCAATATAAATCTGATCAAGTCTCTCAATCTTCAAGTGAATAACTAGTTCTATATCCAACAAGATCAACTCGCAATACCTGGAGTTCTTCACCAAATAACTAGATGAACTAGAGCAATTTTCTATCAATTCTCTATCAACTCATGTAAAATCCCATAGAAAGTACATCAAAGCCTTTACAAACCCAATAAGAACTTCAATACAAATCTGATCAAGTCTCTTAATCTTCAAGTGAATAGCTGGTTTTATACTATGATCCCAGAAGTACTTCACTTCACCACTGAATGAAATACTGCATATACTCTCTATCAACCCATGTAGAATCCAGTAAAACCTACATACACAGCCTCTAAATACTCATTAAGAACTTTAACACAAATCTGATCAATACTTTCAATCTTCAGGTGAATAGCTGGTGCTATGTCCAACAAGATCAACTCACAATACCTGAAGTACTTCACTTCACCTCTATATGAAATACTGCAATTACTCTCTATCAACTCATGTAGAATCCAGTAGGAACTACATCACAGCCTCTACAAACTCATTAAGAACTTCAATATAAATCTGATCAAGTCTCTCCATCTTCAGGTAAATAACTGGTTCTATAACCAACAAGATCAACTCACAATACCTTAAGTACTTCACTTCACCTCTATATGAATTACTGTAAATTACTCTCTATCCACTCATGAATCCAGTAGAAACAACCTCCCATCCTCTACAAACTCATTAAGAACTTCCATAAAATCTGATCAAGTCTCTCAATCTTCAAGTGAATAACTGGTTCTATACTATGATCCCAGAAGTACTTCACTTCACCACTTAATGAAATACTGCAATTACTCTCTATCAACTCATGCATCCAGTAGAAACTACCTCACATCCTCTACAAACTCATTAAGAACATCAATATAATCTGATCAAGTCTCCCCCTCTTCAGGTGAATAGTCTGGTTCAATAACCAACAAGATCAACTCACAGTGCCCGATGAAGTACTTCCTCCCACTACTATACTGCCTTTATACTGCCTTTATCAACTGTAGAGTACAGTAAAATAAGATCAGCAACAGAATTGAGGTATGTTTCTGAGATAATTAACAAGGAGCTTATGTAGTTGTAAAGGAAGCATTATTGACGCTTCTATATCCTTAATTCCATTATTTGTCTAGCATGCTGTTCATTCTCCCTTGTACCATTCTTTTCCATTTTGCACGTTCATTCATTACTTTTGTTCTGATGGTTGTCCAGTCATATGTCATATGTTTGTGGGTTTGAAGAAATATATCAACTTCATGTCTCCCTGTGAATATAAAAGGCAACATAATGGTAAACAGGAGAACGATTTGGAAGTATTTACATGAAGATAAATGTTACCTGCTAACAACTTTAGAGACGATTGGGGAAACAGGAGCTGTGAGAAGACAAGCGGACACAAACATGCACACTAAATTGGAGTGCTTTATTATAAATATGGGTGACTTTGTGTTTGAAATCCGATGTCTGATAAAAAAAATTCATTGCCTTTTTCTTTAGCAGTCTATATTTGAAACTCTTGATATTCATCAGCATGGACTACCAAAGGAACTTCCTTAAAGCCAGATGTATGTGTTATTAAATGAAGAAATTTACTGACTAGGGAAACAGTCTGATACATTTAATCACACAGCATGACCTTTGCAGTTTGAAAAAGGGCTCAATCTTGGGCACAAAAAGCTCAGAAACAAAAAAGTATGTGGAGTGTAATAACAAACAATGGAGTTTAAATATATACAGTCGACTCTCGTTAATACGAGCTCGGAAGATACGAGACGCCGGTTAATACGAGGTATTTCACCGGTCCCGAACTGTCCCATGCGTGTTTCTATGTCTTAAAAAACGGAAGATACGAGCACGGTCGTAACGAGAACACGGATAATACGAGGTATTTCTGCGGCCCCATGATGACAAAATGTGTTGTTTTTCATACTTTTATAGCGAGATCGGACAAATATTGTTGCGTAAAAGCTTACCCGTTCAGTCAGCCAAGTTTCTGAAATAACATGCTCGTTGCCAAACTATTTATAGGATCGGACCGCCTACACGGTTCCGTCCGATCCGAAAATCAGAAACATTACGCTGGTAACTTATGCTTGAAATACTACTTCGCCTACACGCTTAGCGGCACCTGCGAAAACAACGTTCAGCTTAGGCGCTACGCAGTATCGAATCTGTCACATCATGGTCACATGAACGGCAAGTTTGACATGACTTTGCTATGATTTTTATCTTGAGTTATACAAAATATTAAATTTCTATGATCACAGTCAACAAAATTGCATTTATCATTGATATTTTTGTGTACAGGATGCTCGTAAGAACTGTACTAGGAAGCCAACCGCTCTGTTCTAGCCTAGACACGTGTGTAGTGCATGCACTATGACGACGTGTGTATACAGTACATGTACATCGTGTAAATAGTGCGCTGCGTTTAAGACGAGGTTCGGATAATACGAGGAAAACGGGCCAGTCCGGCGGACCTTGTATTAACGAGAGTCGACTGTATGCAGAAAAATTCACATGGATATCTATTTGACAGGTCACTAGCATCAGCCAAGGATATGAAATTACTGGATTGTTTGGCAATCCACTTGTTAAAAACAATGTAAAAAATACTGCTTACTTGGTATTGTCTGCTTTGACTCTCCTGTGACAATGTCCTTAAAGTATGTAGCTATACTTTCTTCGTCTTGTTTTGGCCATGACATGTACTTTTTTCTTCCTTTTGAAAGTGAGACATTTGTAGACACAATAAAAAATCATTTTAATAATATTGAAAAATAAATACCTTTTCATCCATTCTGTCTTCATCAAAAGGTCAGGATCTAAGGATATATATCTCTGAACAGATTTAGTGAATTTATAGTGGATAAAGATGGAGTTTGATTGGTTTTTAGTGACAGATTTAACCTTATAACGTGTCAGATATTGAAAAAGGGTGCTCTAGTGAGTGGTTTAAAATGTACTGCAGAGGAGTTGTTTATACATTCCAAATTTTCCTGGGCCCTCTTAACCTCTAACCTTTGCAGCAAAATATGATTCCCTCCCCCAACCGCTTAGTATACCAGGTTCTGATTTGCCCCCCGGATTGGAAACTGTCTGTCGTGCATAAATACAAAACTTTACCAAGTTACCCTCAGAAATTGTGGCTACAACACTACTCTTTAAAGCAAAATTATATTATCAGCATTTTCACTCTGGCAAAAACGGTCAGAGTATCCCCCTCGGACAAGGAACTGTAAGAGCACATCCCACGTTTGCAAACTTTCCATGTAATTTACCTTTCTTTGTCTTCTCAGGACATTTCTCTGATGTTCCGCAAAGAGGCCTCCTTGGTGTGTCTGTTGTCAAAATAATCAATCAATTAAAAAAAAATCCTCCAAACTGGAAAAACTTTCATCACAAATTTATGTTAGCATATCATGAAAAGTTAACAGTGACAAAAATCAAGTTAAAATAATATCAAATGACTTTATTCATTTTATTCTGCAAACTATCTAATTTACCTTCCTTCGACATCGCAGGAGACTTTTCAGATGTTCCCCGAGGTCGCCTCCGTTGTGTATCTGTTACCAAAAAAATATCATCAATTAAAATCATTTGTCGAAACTGAAAGTCCCATCATCAAAAATATTGACTAGCGCATGTTTTTCCATAATAAAAAGCATCCAGTTACATATTAAAATATTGCACTGCAAAACATGACAAATACAATATCGCCTGTACATTGTACACATACAAACATACAAAGTAATCAAACATGTTGACAACCTGCTAATGGTGGCCTTTGATGCATGCACCGTTTAGGCTTGGCCTAGTGAGGCAATTTAGGATTAAAACTGTATCCAGTAAAGCAATGACCACAAAATCAGTGACACCAATAGTTAACATGCTCAAAGATCATCCATAAAAACTGCTCAAAGTCTTGAAATCTTTCTAAAGTCACAGCTATCAGAAGAAAGTTTGTAAATTATTATACATAGTGCGCTAAATCTGAGTTTACACAAGCCTAATGTCTCTTTATGAATATGGATGTACACAACTTCTTACTATAAATATAATCTCTTTGCCATTGTGACAATCAAGGGATCATGCTTTTATGTTATTTGATATATCTTCCTGCCTATGATTCTAAACAAGTAAATTAACACCCAATCATTATTATGCTAGTTTTGTATATAATCTTTTGGTCCATTGTTAAAAAAATACTCACCAACTACAGGAGAGAGTGATTCCACAGGGGTATCTGAGCCACCTGATGAGTCGTCTTCATGACCTAATCAGTAATAAATAAGGTTAAAAAGTTACAGTTTTTGTAAAAACAAATGCTAAGCATCACATCCAGTGTCCACATATGTTTTGTAAATTTGAATGGCTTCACGAAATACTTCAAAGTGTTGTCGCTGAAACATGTCTGCTGCCATATTGCTGTTTAATGGCAGAGTTGAGTGAATCGGACATTGCTTGTGAAATATTATGTAAAGTGAAGGTAATCTCCTAAGGTCTGTCATACACTAAAGAGACACAATTAATAACTAGTTGAACATTCATACATTAAGGAGACACATGTAATAACTAGTTGAACATTCATACATAACTGGTTGAACATTCATACATTAAGGAGACACATGTAATAACTGGTTGAACATTCATACATTAAGGAGACACATGTAATAACTGGTTGAACATTCATACATTAAGGAGACACATTTAACTAGACATAAGAATTTGTTTGATAACAAATTCGAGGTGTTTGGATTCAAGTAAAGCTGACTGGAGTGATCGTGAGCTGTGCTGTTTGTTATTGTGAAAACAGAATGAATAGCTATTTAATAATGTTTTTAAAGCGTTTTACAGAACTTCCAGATTAGACAGGTTAAAAGGTCAAGACAAGGTCACCAACATATTCATTTTTTGTGAAGTATGTGGAGCCCATGTTAAAACAATTATAAAAACTCTGCAAAAGGCTTCTATTGAAACTGTATTTTGAACTTTTTTAACCTGCTGCCAGATGGCGCTCTTAAATCTTATTTTGTTTTAACAAGACCCTTGTCAGACTACAACATCGTTAAAATCAATTCCCCCAAAAATGCACACTTTTTGGTTCATGAGTTATGTTTTTTTCCATACACAGTACATATTCATAATATACCTGAGTGGGGATTAGCATCAATTCAATCAGATAGTTGAAAATTAAACCATGACAAAATAATGATTTTTGAAAGTAAAAAAACAAAACAAAAAACACTAGGCAAGTTCATGGATGAAACATATCAATATTATTGTAGACAAAATGCCCCCTCTTTTTAACAGTGGTTTTGAAATAAAAGCTTACCATTTTAATCACCGTGTCTGAAGAGCATACTCAGAGGGCCTAGAGCGCCTTTGGCAGGCATGGTCACGTCGATCAACGTGACGTGGGTCTCGGTGTTCGATGAGAAACAAACCAATGTCTTTCTTTTTCAGTTGAAGTTTTTGTCATTTAGTCAAAGTCATACAAATCCCTTAAGCAGGTGGACATCTCAGTAAAACCTCCTCTTTTATTCCTTGTTTTCCATTAAGCCATCAGACGAGCACAACGGAACTAAATTCACACTGAACTTTGAATGAGTTTGAGTTTTTTATGTGCGGGACACGTGTTGTTACTACGTACAAGAATAAGCAACACAATGATACATTTCCGTTGTGTGGGACTATACGCACAGGCTTCGTGGACTTTGAACCTTATGAATAATGGAGCTGACAGTCAGTTACAGCGTTTTTCTCATACATGAATTAACTGCGGTTAATACTAGCATTGGCTGTAACACCCATTTAGGACCAGAAGTTAAGGTCATATTGGCATCATTTCTGTGCAAAAGTTTCGGAATGATGTAAAAATTGTGATGAAATGATCAGTAGTTTTTGAGATATGAATTTTTTAAATATTCAACTTCCGGTTTGAACCGGAAGTCAAGGTCAAATGAGGTCGCGTTCAGTGTAGCGTTTTTAGAGTCATACCAGGCCTATCCGATGATGTATAGATTGTGAAAATCCATTGTGTTGTTTTGGAGTTATGATTTTTTCAAATATTAAACTTTGATTTAACGTAACTCGACACCTGATTACGTCATGACGAAACCAAAAATGGTTTCATCTACTAATGAATATCTAACTATGTTTAAAGTTTCAAATTTATGTGAGCTTAAGAAGTGTGTCTTTGTTAGCGGACAATCGACGGCGAGAAGAAGAAGACGAAGTAAAAAAAAAAAAAAAAAAAAGAACAATAAGAAGAGGTCTTCGGACTTTTGTCCGAACACCTAATAACTGGTTAAACATTCAAGCATTAAGGAGACAGATTTAATAACTGGTTGAACATTCATACATTAAGAAGACACATGTACTAACTGGTTGATTATTTACACGTTCAGGTGACAGATTTACCAGACACCCAATTTATCATTATGCTAGTTTTGTAAATAATCTTTTGGTCAATAGTTAACAAAATACTCACCAACTCTAGGAGAAAGTAATTCCACAGGGGTATCTGAGTCACCTGATGAGTCGTCTTCATGAACTGTTTCATAATAAATAAGGTTTAAATGTTATTATTTTTGTTTAGTACTTAGTTTTCCTCCTTGCTATTATCGAACATTAAAATAAAGATAAGTAAGCTTTGCTTTCATAGTGCACTATGTACTAGAAAATATTGAGATATTTCAGAAAGTTGTGTGATAATTGACAAAAACAAAAATATGGATGGTGCTACCACAATCATGTATGTTATATAAGTACAGTACATGTATGTCATAACCCGATAACAGTTCATTAAGAAGCTGAGACACCCACAAACCACATTTTCTGTCGTATGTTGAGATTGAAATTAAATGAAACAATATTTAAAGACGGTTTCTTAGCAAACACTGATACTAAGACAGTAATGACCACTCACCGGCATCAATTAGATGCAACTGCTTTCCAACCTTTATAACCTCCATAAGTGCAGGTGGTGCTTGGTAAACATTCTCATTGACTTGACTTGAGTGTCCCATATGTTTGAAGAACAGGGCACGTTCAGATTCTGGTAACTCCAAAGCAGCATACATTGTACTTATACGATGTCTATTTTTTGTGGCTGTCAACCTTGATTTGCAGCTGACACCAGCTTCATCACAAATCCTGCTTAGAGCATGCCATCCTGTAACATGTGTTGTGGAGCCTTGAACACATGCAAAGACATATGGGTTGTCGTCTCGAACTCCAGCTGATCTTCTCACTTCTTCACTGATCAACTTCTTCATTGGTTGAAGAGTGTCGGAAGGAAATAAAATTGGCACAAGATGGTTGTTGCCCTTTCCTGTCTGGTATGTAATCTTCAGGTCTTCAAGAATGCGCTTCTCCAAGGGGTCATCAAGTCGTTGTGCTCTCTGTTTGTCAATCCAGCTGTTGTCTTCCGCTTCTTGCCATTCGGTAATTTTTAGACGGGATGGCTCTCCACCCCTTCTAGCATTGAATAGAGTAAGTCGCGACACTGTCAAATCCCTCAAGGTGTTGAAATTGTGAGAGTCCCAGACAAAATAAGGATCAGAATTCAATTCCCTCAACTTCTCTACTGTGAATGACCTTACTGTCTTTACATCAGATTCAAGTGGCAGCTGTCCAGGCTTTCGCAGATTTTTTTGTCTGTTCTGATTAATCTGATAACTTGCGTCACCGAACAAAAACTCATGATTTAATGCAAGTACAGCTGAAAATTTGTCAATCTCTGACGCTTCAGCATCTCTATCATGTATGAGATGAGTTGCCTTGATAATTTTGCACGCTTTCTTTATGAGGTAGTACATGGCTGCTTTCAAACCACTTTTCAGCTGTGCAGTATCCACATATGTTGTATAGATTTGAATGGCTTCACGAAACACTTCGAAGTGTTGGCGCTGGAACATGTCTGCTGCTGTACTGCTCTCTAGAGGCAGAGTAGAGTGAATCGGATGCTGCTCCTTGAATATTATGTAAAGTGAAGCTATTCTCCTCATGTCCGTCATGACTGATTTGCGAACTTCTGCTACTTTGTCATTTTTACTTTGGCCCTTCTGCCAAAGCCGCTTGCCGATGGTCACAATTATAGGATCTACTCTTGCCGTTTCTCCAACTTCAGTGTTACGAAATTTGCACAGAACACTTGTCTTGAAGCTTTCAGATGTGCTGCTCACTTCAGATTCACTCAACATTAAAGAAACAGGAACAGGACACGCTTCTGAATGAGCATCTCCCTGGCATATGTATTTGTGCTTTTTGAAGCACTTTCTAGAGTAGAAACCTTTGCAGATCCCACAAATTATCAAATCGTCATCAGATGCAGTTTTCCTCTCTCTGTGATAAACTGGTGAAACTGTCGCCATAAGCTCTTTATTCACTTGAAAGATTCCTTCCTTCCTGAAAGCATCAAATGTAGCAATCATTTCGTTTTTGGGCAATTTCATGGCCTCTGACACTCTCTTTATGGATTTGTGTACACTCCTTATGTGCCTGGACAACTTCTCCACAAAAAAAGACCCACAAAAAGGGCACCTTCTTTTAGGCTTGACATATCTTTCTTGATTTGTGTTACTCATTTTTGTCTTACAACCAACTGGAAACACAACTGAATCAACATCCGAGTGTGAGCCCTGATCCATACCGTCATCAGGTGGCAAGCTACTAGATGAACATCCAGAGAAAATTCTGTTTACTGAAGAGCCCTCCCAATCACCCAAAGTGGAACTAATGTTGCCACCAACGAATGCTGAACAGCTGGGTCCATCAACTGATGGAAGAACCCCTTTATCACTAGAAGACAAACTCTCTCCAATATTTGATGATGGACACATTTCCCCATCAACAAATGAAGACCTGATTAATGATATCCATTCAGGAACAATAGCAGCTGGTGAATCATCCAATGAGTTATCACTGTAATCAGAGCTACAAATGTATGTTGAGTCATCAGAGGAATCATCATCCTGATCAGAATCATTGACAATACTTTGGTCATAAATGTAGCTTCTTCTTACAACACCAGATGAAGACCTCCCTTTCACATGAGATGGAGAGCTCCTCCCATCATCTACGATCAAAGATCTTTCTGTAGAGTCACCATGCCCTCCACCATCTGAAGGGTGGCTCTCTGGTAACACATAGCCTGACAATAATGAGTTAAATAATCCTGATAATAAAACCTCACTATGGGTTCTATCCACTCTATCACCAGATGGAGAGTTTCCTCTACAAACAGTTGGAAAAAACTCAGTACCACCAGCTGGAAAATTCCCTCCCTCAGTAGATGGAGACATTCCAGTATCACTAGATGGATACTTTCCTTTGTCTACAGATGGAGAAATTCCAGTAGGGCCAGATAAATAATTTCTTCTCTCAATTGATGGAGAATTTCCTCGCTGGACAGATGGAGAACTTCTTTGTTCAACAGATGGAGAATTTCCTCGTTTGGCAGATGGAGAATGTCCCTGCATGACATATGGAGAAGTTTGTTGCTTTACAGATGGAGAAATTCCCCCTTCAACAGATGAAAAATGTCTTTGTTTGACAGATGGAGCATTTCCTTGCTCAACAGATCCTTGCTTGACAGATGGAGAATTCTGTCGCTCTACAGATGGAGAATTCCCCCCTTCAACAGATGGAGAATTTCCTCGCTCAATGGATGAAGAGTTTCTTTGTTGGACGGATGGAGAATCTCCTTGCTGGACGGATGGAGAATTTCCTTGCTGGACGGATCGAGAATTTCCTTGCTGGATGGATGGAGAATCTCCTTGCTGGTCAGATGGAGAATTTCCTTGCTGGACAGATGGAGAATTTTCTTGCTGGACGGATGGAGAATTTCCTTGTTGGACAGATGGAGAATTTCCTTGCTGGACGAATGGAGAATTTTCTTGCTCTACGGATGGAGAATTTCCTTGCTGGACGAATGGAGAATTTTCTTGCTCTACGGATGGAGAATTTCCTTGCTGGATGCACGGATAATTTTCTAGCTCGACAGATGGAGAATTTCCAGTATTACCTGATAGAGAGTAACCTTGCTTAACAGATACATTTTCATCCTCCAAAGCAAATGAATGTCCTTGATGTTCACAAGTGAGTGTATTGCTAGTACCCAACTTTTCCTGGTTTCCCCCTTTACATCTCTTTTGAGGGCTGTCACAACTTGCTTTACTCTTGCGCCCTTTACATGCATCTTCTCCTGCAAAACAAAACAAAACCCCAAAAACAAAAAACAAATCTTATTATGAAAGCATAGAGGGTACTGCTGAAGAGGTTGCCCTTGGGTTGCTGGCTAATGAAAAAACCCATCATGTTCTAAGTAATTTCATTTGTGCGCTCTTGGCTATTGGTACCTTTTCGTTTAATAATTTAGTGTTCTTTTAAATATACAGTCGACTCTCCTTAATACAAGCTCAGAAGATACGAGACGCCGGTTAATACGAGGTATTTCACTGGTCCCGAACTGTCCCATGCGTGTTTCTATGTCTTAAAAAACGGAAGATATGAGCACGGTCGTAACGAGAACACGGATAATACAAGGTATTTTTGCAGCCCCATGATGACAAAATGTATTGTTTTTTCATACTTCTATAGCGAGGATCGGAAAAATATTGTTGCGTAAAAGCTGATCATTCAGTCAGCCAAGTTTCTGAAATTACATGCTTGTTGTCAAACTATTCATCGGATCGGACCGGCTACACAGTTCCGTCCGATCCGAAACCAGAAAATTTACGCTGGTATCCTATGCTTGAAATACTACTTCGCCTACACGCCTAGCGGCTACCAGCAAAAACAACGTTCAGCATAGGTGCTACGCAGTACCGAATCTGTTACATCATGGCCACATGATAGGCAAGTTTGACATGACTTTGCTATGATTTTTATCTTGAGTTATACAAAATATTAAATTTCTATGATCATAGTCAACAAAAATGCATTCATCACTGATATTTTTGTGTACAGGATGCTCGTAAGAACTGTACCACTAGGAAGCGAACCGCTCCGTTCTAGCCTAGACACGTGTGTAGTGCATGCACTATGATGACGTGTGTACATGTAAATGTACATGTATGTGTAAATAGTGCGCTGCGTTTAAGACGAGGTTCGGATAATACGAGGAAAACGGGCCAGTCCAGCGGACCTCGTATTAACGAGAGTCGACTGTATTCTTTCTTTTTGTGCATTCTTACATTTTATTGTAAACACTGTGCTTTTAAAAACTACCTTTGTAGTTATCATCTATTGTTTCTTTTTACATAGAATCAACCCCCCCCTACAAGTTGAACAATCACAGCCCTGGTTGTGCCACCAAAAGTCTAAACAAAGTCTGACACACTAAAACCCTCAATAACAAAATGTAAACATGTGTATGTGTTTAATGAAAGCTTGTGAGTTCATGTTGTTTGTTTGGCATTGGAGAGATACACATGTGCTACCCACGTGTGTACACAGTAGCAATGCAGTCAGTGCTGTGTGTCAAGAAGGGCGGAGCTTTTGCATTGGTCTATTGTAACCACTGTTTGCGATTCAGACTTTGGGCTGCAAGCCAGTGTGAATAAATCAAAATAATAATAATAAAAATAAAAATAAAAGCTTAGATAACATTTTGCAAACTTATTAGTGACTGCTATACAGCACACTAATTGTATAATAGAAAATCCCATTTTTCCACGGGCAAATAGGACTTTTTAAGCACCAGTGCATATGCGAGTAATAGTGAATACTTCTTGATGTAAGATCCATTCAAAAATGCATTATCTGTACTAATCTATTATTTGTTTTCTCTCTGTTAACACTATTTTAATTTACCTCTCTTTTGACACCATGGGAGCTCTTTTATTCCATAATCATAAAGGATTTCTTCTCCTTCACTGATCCTCTTCAAGGCAAACAAGCACAAAACTGGTTGACTGTTAAGTTGAAGAACTTTCATTCGTGCATTCTGTTCTTTCTTTGAATCACCATGATTTGTTAGGCGACCAAAGCGGAGTTCCTTCAATGGGGCTGTAGCATCATAACTGTGACAGTTGGAAAATTTGTTATGTAAAAACAGGGAATTTAAATAATTTCAACAGGACTATACGAACAGTGCCCTTAGTGCTTTCAGAGTGCCTTTGACACTAAAACCAACACCAAGTATTTACGGCTCAAAGTCAAGCCAAGCCCAAGATCGTTATAAAGGTTGGTCTCAAGTACTCCATCATTGACCTTGCAGAAATGCAATAAGCATTATAAAATACATACCAAAGATTGCTTCCATTATGACGAAAGAAGTAACGAAAGACGCTTTCCTCTTCCTCCTCTCTCCTCTCCCCATCTTCTTTTGTGATTAAGTCCCCTCCATAAGTATATAAAGGAACTCCTCCTTCAAAATTTTTATCAGCAAAGACTCCCCTCCCTAAATGAATCAGACAAAAACAATTGGTTATAATATTAAAACTATTAATGTTTGATGAGTAACAGATAAAAAAAATATATATTATTTTGCCCTCGCACTGACTAATTAAACACTATACTTTGAGGTTTCTGAATGCTGCAGGAGAATAAATATTATTTACTGGTGACATGGGTAAGATTTAGTTCACATAACTACTAAAACCATCAAGCTTGCTTGGCAAGCTATAATTTTATGGACAAGCTAAAGTTCTTGCATGAATTAAAATTATAAAGCATCTCTATTTTGTCAAGCTTTTGTCAAGTTTTACACTAACATACACAAAATGAGTGTAATGACGATTAGACATGTAGGTCTACTATAAAGCCGCGTTCGCATTGGAATTTTGGGTCTTGTAACTTACAGGCCCGGTAAGTTAACTTACCGGCCCGGTAAGTTAACAGCTGTTCGCACTTGGATTAATTTGTGTCCGGTAACTTACCAGGGACGCTGCGTAGGTTGAAAAATTTGATCTCGAGGGGCGCCTTCCCTGACCTTTTAGATAGAACAAGCAAAAGTGACGTAGGCGGGCAAGACACAAAGGAAATTAAAAAAGCAAGACAAAATGGAAGGTAAATCAAAGCAAAGCTGCAAACAGTGTGACGACGTGGGGTAACAAACTGTCTGCGCCTGCGCAGGGCGGGTCCTAGATTTGAGGTCACAGGCTAGGTCACCATATTCGTGACCCGATAACAAAAGTCACATGACCATATTGTTAAGTTACCGGAATAGTGCATTCGCATTGGACTTCTTGTCCCTGTTAAGTTAACATTGTTAAGTTACCGCGACTCGAATCGGCCTGTTAAGTTAACAGCGCTGTGGTGGTAAATTACCACCCCGGTTAGTTACCGGCTGTTCGCACTTGGACTTAATATCGGTAAGTTAACAATTTGCGGCAGTACGTTAACCATTTTAAGTCCAATGCGAACACGGCTTAAGCTGGCTTTTACAGATGGAACAAGCTCTGTCTTGTTCTTAAGCTCCCAAAATAGCTTTGATTTCACTTTCCCATCCGACTCTAAAATAGACTTGGCCCTGGCCTTAAAATTTTGACAATGATTGCATTCAGCAGCTGTATTATTTAGCTACTGGTGGGGATTTATCTTTCAACACAAATACAGCCATAACCACCCAATTGACCTGATTTTGGATAGTGTTCAACTTGTGAACACTTTTTACAATAATTTTCAAGTAAATTTGTGTAGATGTATCTATGTGTGAGTGAGTCAATCCAATGTTGCATTCTAATGAGCATTCCCGGCTACAAGCTTCTGCTGACTAATGTGGTTTGTTTTAATTAGTTTGTGCGTAAGACAATATTAGTTTTGTGTTGTGTTTAAAACGTGGGATAAGTGCATTATAACAGTGTATAATGTTCTTGTAATGTTAATTCTACCACCAGAAAAGTTTTCTTTTGATTCTGATGTTAATCTAATTTGCATTAAAAAGGCAACCAAAAGGAATTTCCCTACACACTTTACCCCATATTTCATACTTTAAAATAAAG
Source organism: Pisaster brevispinus (assembly GCA_023634235.1). Lineage (NCBI taxonomy): Eukaryota > Metazoa > Echinodermata > Asteroidea > Forcipulatida > Asteriidae > Pisaster > Pisaster brevispinus. The sequence goes on along the minus strand of JAMKCF010000080.1, from coordinate 300,766 downwards.
CTTATGGCATGACATTTACCTTTCCCTGCTGAGGGTTTTACAGTAAACCCCGGTGGGTCAACCTTAGCAAGGGCCTCCAGCCAAGATATCGAATTTCGTCTCTAAAATCAAGAGAATAAAATTATACATAAGAATGCTCAGTGAAGTAAAGATGGTGCATTATTAGCCCTACTTGTGTGGACAAGCCAAATCCTTGGGCCAGTTCCACGCCTGTAAGTCGTGCAGCTAAAATTGCGACGCATCCCCTAAGGTGTTAATAAACAATGTCTATGACCATGTTCAGACAGCGTACTAAAGTTAGACCCGAATTGGTTTAACTTTACGAGCAGAGGGGGAGATTGTAAAAAATAAAACTACCTTGCGTTCAGACAGCTCGAAGTTAAACCCGATACGGTTTTAAGAGGTCAAACAGCACCGTGAAACAACACAACAACATCCAGTTTATTCACAAAAGCACGCGCACAGCCCTGTTGAGGCGCACGTTGAGGCGTACGAAGGCATATTTACCTTACACAGGTCCGTGGTCATCTGTTGTGAGTTAAAACAGATGTGGTCATTTTTATTCTGTCCAAACACCAGACTAAAAGATAAACCCAAAGTGGTTTAACGCTACTCCTAGAACTATTCGGTTCGTTCTGCTATCGTCTCCCCGACCCTCATAGGTCATCATGTACAAAATCCTATTCGAAACTTTGTCCCCTTCACGTTTATGCACCTGGACTTCTCTTTTGAAAACGTAGCTCGCCAAAATTAGGCTCTATGTGTTTATTGTTTTCACAGTGAGCTCGGGGTGGGTCCAGAAAATCCACTCCGCAAAAAAAAAGGTGCAAAAAATGATAAATTCCCATCGTTTATTCAGAATCGTCGCCTTCCGATATCAAAAATGGCCGCCATCGCTTGTATCACTGGTATGCTGCGTGCAACGCTGGTCCACGACATGCCTTAAGCTGGTATTCAATAGTATTCTGTGCGCAACACTGGTCCACAATAATCAATGGCTTATCTTTTATACGTAAACCGTTGGTTATTGTGAACCAGCGTTGCGCGCAGCATACCATTGATACAAGCGACGGCGGCCATTTTTGTTGTCGGAAGGCGACGATTCCGAATAACATTTCGAATTTATCATTTTTTGCACCTTTTTTTTGTGGAGTGGATTTTCTGGACCCACCCCGAGCTCACTGTGAAAACAATGAATACATAGAGCCTAATTTTGGCGAGCTCCGTTTTCAAAAGAGAAGTCAAGGTGCATAAATGTGAAGGGGAAAAAGTTTCGAATAGGATTTTGTACATGATGACCCATGAGGGTCGGGGAGACGATAGCGGAACGAACCGAATAGTTCTAGGAGTAGTTTAACGCTAGCCCACCCTCGCCGACCGATTGAACTCATTCGAATTCAATCCGATTAGGTTAAGAGCATTCAGACACACAAAGTTAAGCACGAATGAGTTAAAACTGCCTTAAAACCAACTTGAACCACCTCTATTACCTCTTAGCTTCCCTCGAGTGCTTTGGTTGTTGAAAGTAAAAAGTTATTGCAAACAAACCTCTTCAGGTTGCTCAAAATGACTTCAAAGATTGGTCACGGCCATTTTGTATTTCAGTCTCAAAAAAATACATCACCAGTGTTTCGAGGGTGCGAACATAATTCAATATATTTTATGTCACAGCACCAGCTATTAGAGAGTTTCTTACGGGGGAGCTCGCAGGTACCACATGTACACAGACTGGAGTCTGACAGCAACATGCACTTCTGTTGGTCACCAGTCTGTGTACGTGCGGTACCCTCTTCTCATTATTTTGAAGCTCACTAAAGCTGTAGCTACGACAATAACTCTATGACCCAAGTCAGAAAGCAGGCATCAAACTCTGTTCGCACCCTCGCTCACCGGTGACATATTTTGAGAAGACAATCCAAAAAGACCGCGATCATTCTTGGCTGTAATTTCAACAACCAAAAAGAACCCAAAAGATGCCAGTGCCCCCGCCCCCCAATTGGAATCCGCCATTATGTATATCAAGATCCAGCCAGTGTATAAAAAATGCAATAGAATCTATAATTGATTTGCCAGCAGTGCCCCCTAGAAAATATGGTACCCCCCCCCCCCCCCTGTGCCTCCCCTACAAATTTCCTTAGTTACGCCCCAGTAACTGGCAAATTAGTACAACCAAGTTACTGGGTCTAGACTAGGGCTAATTAATAGTACTAGTAGTAGCGCATTTATAGACACAACACACAGGTTAAAGTTTTATTTCCCCTTTTTTTAATCTAGATGTTTGTTTGTCATCTATCTTTATCTGTATTTAGTCACCTCAGGCCTAGACCCAAGTATAGTAAAGCAATTTATTTTTAAGACGACGTCGATGTTAATTTATTTTCAAACTTTCAAAAACATTGAAGCTGAGTTCATATATTCTTTGGTGACATGACTGACGTTAGAAACTGTGGTGAACAGCTTATTGTACGTTTTAACTGAGCCACTGGGAAGACAACGTTGAACGTTGAAAACTGGCATGACTGTCAGTGCATAGAGCTCTATGGTGACGGTCAGTGTCAGAGACGGAGCCTTTCGTTCACAACCACTGTAACTTCGCCTTACTTTATAATATTAGGTCTAAACATGAGCAAGGTAATTTAAAATAAAACACAGCAACTCAAAATGATCATGGAGGTCTATTTTACCTCCATGAAATGATGTAAAAACGCCTACATCGACAATCAAACTGCATGAAAAATTACATTAATTCAGTAAGTAAGAGACTTACCTTCTTCATTTTTGCTACAAAACAACAACCACGTTTTAATAGATGTTAATTTTGCATCGGGGATATAGAATATTAATTTTGGTTTTACCCTACACCGATGTGTGTTAGCACTGTATACTCAGTACTTTCCTGTGATTTTTTTCACAGAACTCGGGAAAGTACTGAGTATACAGTGCTAACACACATCGGTGTAGGGTAAAACCAAAATTAACAACCACGTTGTCTCCCGATCCTGGCGGTTCACCGTGCGTCACGTCATAACTTTCACACGAGTACAACAAACTGCAAACGCCTGTATATCGAGTGGTCTACGACGTACATCCAGCATGCAGTGAGCACAGCGAATGTGATGGTGCGCGGCAAGCGTTTTTGGTATGCCTTTTCTGGGCACCAGCGTAATCCGGAAAGTTTTCTTGCCGACGATGCCAAATTGTGATTTAGAAGTGGTGTTTTTTAACCAAAACTTCAGAGCATTAACAAAATACAGATATTACGCAAGAGGTATGCATTTTTTACAAACATAATCCTTAATAGTGCATTTATTTGAAAAAATTCAATAGTCTCCCAAATGATTACTGCTAACACCGTCACTTATACAACCTCGGAAATTCCCCCATCGCAAATATTTATTTTAGACACCCCTAGGAAAGTGTGGACCCTCCCAAGTTCTTCTGGCGGGAAACTATTTCCAAAATAACATTAGAGAGCCAACGAAGTCAAGCTGGTTCCCTATATAAAAGCGTACACAGAATTAAGGAGACGTCAAAATGTCTCCTTAAGTAAAACGTCTCCTTAAGTACTTTTTAAAACTGCAAATTGTCTCCGAAAGACCCCATTTGTAAAAATAATAATAATAATAATAATAATAATAATAATAATAATAATAATAATAATAAACAGTTTTTATATAGCGCATAATCACAACAAATAAATTTAAGTCTCTAAGCGCTTTAAAGGAATGAAAAAATTAGGAATAGGAAGACAGGGAGCGAGAAAGTGAAAAGAAATGTAACATAACTTTGACATACAGAGTAATACTTAATCATTTACAACTTAAACAGATATATTTTCAGAAGACTTTTAAAATCGTTCACTGTGTCTACATGTTTGAGATTGTTTGGTAATTTGTTCTACAACTCTGCAGCTGCCAACTGGAAAGACCTTCCACCATAAAAACTGGTTGAAATTATAGGAGTGGCTAAAATAAATATTGATTGAGAACGGAGGTTTCTTAATGGACAATATTTTGTTATCAGCTGTTGTAAATAAGCAGGGCCTAGTTCTTGCAAGCACATAAATACCAATGTTAAGATCTTAAAATCAATGCGCTGCTTAACCGGAAGCCAGTGTAATTGTTGTAAGATTGGACTTATATGTTCATGAAGTCGAGTGCGTGTAACCAGCCTAGCCGCAGAGTTCTGTATTCGTTGCAACTTTTGAATCTCATTGCTACGCAGACCGTACAAAATACCATTGCAGAAATCAAGACGTGACATTACATGAGCATGGACAAGCATCTCTGTTGACTTTTTAGACAAAAATGGACGAATTGTTCCAATCTTATGTAAGGCAAATGAAGCAGTCTTGCATATTTGATTTACGTGAGCTGACAGTGTCAGATGCTTGTCCAATCTCACACCAAGGTTTCTAGCAGATTCAACAGTTTGTTTTGAAGTGTTACCAAATAAGATACTATTGATCCTACCACACTGCCTAAATTTACTAGTAAAATGAAGGACTTCAGTCTTATCTTCGTTGAGTTTGAGACCATCGTGCGCTGACCAATTCTTAATGTCAGCCATACAAGTCTGGAGTTGCAAAATTGCATCAGTCTGATGACCCTTTTCTACTAAAATATAAACGTGTGTATTATCGGCATATATCATACCATTTAGTTTATGTTTGCAAATGATATCATGCAACGGGGCAACATAAAGGCTAAAAGCAACCGGGCCAAAAACCGACCCTTGCGGGACCCCGAATGCAGATGATTTAACATCTGACTTGCAATTATCAATTACAACTGTATGTGTCCTATTCTCAAAATAAGATTTTGTGAGTTCAAGAGCTGAACCACAAATACCATATCTATCATGCAAACGAGATAACAATATGTCATGTACAATAGTATCAAATGCTGCTGTATAATCAAGTAGGAGTAGAATTGCCTCTTCTATCAAGGCACAGGAGGATATCATTGACCACTCTTATCAGTGCAGTCTCACAACTATGATACTTTCTATAGGCAGACTGAATCGTATCAAATAAGCTATTATTCTCAAGGTAACCAGTCAATTGATGAACCATGATTCTTTCAATTGTCTTGCCAAGAAATTTTAGATGTGAGATTGGTCTGTAGTTTTTCAAGTCATCAGTATCAAGTCCAGTTCCCTTGATGATAGGTGAGATATGAGCCCCCTTTAATGAACCAGGGAAGCGTCTACCTGTCAGAACCAAGTGAACTATCCTTGTGATGATTGGAGCCAGTTCATTAATGCATCTCATTAGCAAATCAGTTGGGATTGGGTCCAGTTCACTAGTGGATGATTTTGAGCATGAAATAACTGTTTCAACTTGTAATGGAGATACAGTTTGAAATTCAGCAAACCGTAGATCAGTCCTCTGGAACATGACGTCATTGACTTCAGGACAAGATGAAGGATCAAGAGCTGAAACAATGTTTTCAGTTTTATTAGCAAAGAAGGTAGCGGTCAGCTAAAGAAGGCCCATCGACATCATTTTTTGGTAGTGATTTTTTGGTTCTCTTACACATGTTTTGACTTTGTGAAAAAATTATCTTGGACCACAGTCTTCTAGCTCCGTTGAGTAAAAAGCTCTTCTCGCTCGGATTAAGACTGTATTATAGACTGATGCCTCTTCAAGAAATATCTGATGATCAGCTTTGGTTTCCGCCAACGTCTTTCAAGTCTGCGGAGTTTCCGTTTTGCAACACGACACTCATTAGTGTACCAAGGTGAACCAGGTCTGGCAGCAATTGACCTGATGGTAAGAGGAGCATGATAATCAAGTAAACCTCGAAATGTCGACTCATACTCTTCAATCAAGTCATCGCTGTCAAGTTCTGTATATCGCGGGTATAACTCTGAGCTTACAATATCCGAGCGCAGAGTGTCAAGATCAATGTCCTTTAACTTTCTAAACCTAATCGTAGTCTTTACAGGAACAGATTTGTTGACTGAAAGTTTACAGAGAACTGCTGAATGGTCCGAAGGCAGGTAACTTGTGCACGAGATCTGGGAGATGATGGCATCTGAAGCTCGAGTTATAATCAGATCCAGGGTGTGCCCTTTGACATGAGTTGCAAAGTCAATGTGCTGAGATCACTGAGATCAGAGAAGGCAGCAGCATCGCGGTCGTTAGAATCATTAATATGAAAATTAAAATCTCCAGTAATGACAAGTTTGTTGGGCTCTGTTATAAGTTTCTCAAGAAGAGGAAACGAATCCCGTCCCATTTACACTAATGTGTCCTTATGCAAACGTCTGACTATTCGCTAATTGCAAATTATTTTAAAATGGCAAAACGAACAGTTACTATTAATAAAAAATAAGAAAACGGAATTTTGGTTGAACTTTTCTTATAATATTCAATCAACTTAAACGGGTACTGCCGTCGTGTAAAGGTGACTATGATGGTACCAATGTAAAATAAATACGTCATAACAACCAAACAAGGTGGGCTACTTACGATAAACTACCTTTAATCTGTACAATAATTGTTTTCTCCTTATCAAAAAGTTAATGATTACACGTGAGGGCAGATCAAGGTGAGTTCTTGAAAAGCAACTACAAATTAACTGAGCTGAGAAATGATTACGGTATGAAAAAAAGTGGCCAAATGAGCAAGTGCCAAGAGTGCCAAACTTGCTGAAAACAGGTAATCTATTATGTATGTGTATATATATGTCCATCGCTGCGGCAGGCGAGCTTTCGGTAAGTTTTTTGAAACGATGAGCTCAAACGTACGTATCAAAAATGTAAACAACAATGTACAACTGCTTCCTTGGTTTATTGACATGCTCACGAAGTCCAATACAAAGGTAAAAGTCTAATGTAGAGGTAAATTAGGCCTGACCGCGAGACACAAGACCGATGGGCATGACGAATGATGCCAACTATGGACCCCAACAGATATTTACAACACCAAAGATGATTTCTCTACCTTCGTCTTCGGGTGCACTTGTTGTTGTTCTGTGTCTCTTACTTGTAACACCAAGTAGCAGCAACGCAGACAGTGTAAACCAACCTTCTAAAAGCTACAAGTTTTTGTTTTTAACACTCGGTAGATCCGGCAGTCATTTCAGGTTTCTAAGCCAGTTCGGTAAAGTTTTAGCCAGACAGGGTCATCAGGTGACCTTATTACTCGTTGATTCAACGTCAAGAGGCGTTCATAGAAGCGAAGATGAGTGGTTTTCAACAGTGGTGTACAAATCGCGCTTCACGGACAAGGACATAAACGACGCGGTGCTAGAGATGACTCGTCAAGCACTCAGAGGCGAAAGACGGGACACATTCTTCCTTTTGAAGCTCATATCTGATTCCATTTTCTTTGGTACACCTAATGTCTTCAATATCTTGTGGTGTTTGTGTGATGACCTACTTGGAGACTCAGATACCATAAAAACGCTTCTTTCTGAGAAATTCGACATGCTCATTGGCGATTCTAACTTACTTTGTTCACCACTTTTGGCACACAAGTTGGATACACCATTTGTTGTAGGAAGCAGTATTCCAATCCAACCAGCAGAACACGCAAAACAGTGAGTGGTAATTTATTTATTCATTGGTTTAAATGTTTTTGCTTTTTCTCCTGTCGTGGGTGTCAAATTTTGTAAATTATGCCACTACTATATTGATTTCAGGTACGGTGTTCCAATGGATCCATCCTACTTACCAGAATGGTCCACGAGATTCACGGATAAAATGACCTTCGTCCAAAGATTTCAAAATGTTCTGAGCTACGCCGTGATGGAGCGCCTTCACTTGAAAACAATGAATATTTACCAGCAACTAAAAATTAAGTACGATATCAAACCAGAGATCAGCATACTGCAGTCGTTTCGCCAAGCAGAATTAATTGTATTCAATATGAATTTTCCACTGGAATATCCGCGCCCTCTTTACCCGAACATGATTCTTTCTACGCCAATTATCGGTTCATTGATGGGCAACAAAACGGTAAGTTTCAAACAAGTTTACAATGAACACAATTTTCAATAAGGGGGGGGGGGGTTACAATAGGGCCTATTATAGTTCAATGTTTGAAATATTCCGGTAACAAAAACAGGACCTTAAGTCAAGTCAAATGTTGAGCACAGGTTGAAAAACCAAACCGAACTTACCTGAATTGAATATAAAACACACTTGTCATAACATCATAAATTTTGTTTTACTTGTGGCAACCTGTACAGCATTGTTAATAGGTTGGCCACTTTTTAAGACTCTGGCTAAACTCTCAGTGGTTTTTTATTTTGTTTGTTTTTGGTTTGTTTGTTTGTTTGTTTGTTTGGATTATTATGTTTGTATGTTAGGGGGAGAGATATAAATTTTACCTTTTGGGATTTTTTTCTGGTCAGGTTGATGATGACGTAGCAGTTTTTCTTGACACGGCCCAAGCCGGTTTTGTAATATTTTCGCTTGGCGGGTATGTCACCAAGTTGGATCGACAAACAACACAAGTGATCGCAGATGCCTTTGCTTTGGTACCGTATAGAGTGCTATGGCAGACGACTGGAGACACGTCTAAAATAACCTTTGGGAACAACACCAAAGTAGTCAATTGGGTGCCACTTGCACAGATTATGAGTAAGTACAGACTCAATGAACTCGTGGCCAAGTGGTTTAATCGGGCGTTTTCAACTTGGTGTAATTAATAGTTCAATATTGTACTATCTTGCCGAAATGAAACCATTCGGTGTTCAAATTATAGTATATAAAGAGTAAAATAGATATAGGGCGCACTTAACCGTAAAAGAAAAAATCAATAAAGTCGCATACAAAAACCATGTAAAGAAGAGAACAACTAGCGAATCAAATTGGACTTTAATTCCCTCTTGATATATTTCATATCATTGATTATAATTGTATCTATATGCATTAGGTATAGTCAAACGTGGTTAAATTTGTGTGGACAACCAATTAGTCCGCTTGTAATGATCATTTGACTGTCCCTGAAATTTCCTCTCCTGGGCAACTTACTGATCTTACGGTGGTATTTTGACATCTTCGTTTCAGTACGCCGTCTTCCTGGCTTAATACGGTCACGATAACTTACCCAAAACAAAGCCGATTTGTATTTAACTGTCTAGGTGAGTGGAATTGCATGCACACCGTTACTTCCGAACTTCCGGCAATGTACTCCATGTTGATCTTTCTTTCACAGACCACAAGAACGCCAAAGTGATGATTTCCCACTGTGGAGTTAACAGTGTCCTAGAGGCAACTTGGGCTGGGCTTCCGATTGTCGGAATACCACTGTATGGAGATCAATTCACCAACATCGACAGAGTGGTTGCCCGTGGTTTTGGCGTGTCCCTTGAGTTGGCCGATGTAACAAAAAGCTCACTGAGTGAGGCGATAAAAACAGTCGCAGATGATCCCAAGTAAGTTGAACTTTGTCAATTATCTGATCGATGAATATTTTTAATGATGGGATTAAAAACAAACTTACGGGAGACCTTTAGGATAATATCCTGCGCGAACGAAAGTGATTTCTGTTTATAAAAAGCGCAATCGACTGAGTTTCAAACACGCAATGCCCCCTCAGAACTTCATTTCGCTGTACGCTAGGAAAACGTCTATACATTAATAAAATGGTTTATATAATTTTCGTGAAAACTAATCACCTTTCAAGAGGTTGTACAGATTGTTTACACAACAACAACGTTAGTTAATGTTCATTTCTCTTCTGTTTTTCTGTGTTTATTTATGTATTTTTTTTTATTTTATTTTTGTTTAGTTCATTTTATTTTATTTTATTTTTTATTTATTTTTTTATCTATTTTTTTCATTTTTTTTTTCATTTTTTTTATTTATCTTATTTTATTATATTTTATTTTTTTTCATTTTTTTTTAGGCATTACAATGCGGGAAGCATGAAAGGGTAGGATTAGAGGGCAAGCCACATGAGAAAATACAATATGAGGCAAGATCAAAGTAATTATAGAATAAAAGAATCAGTGTAAGAAGTTAGAACTAGGCAAGAAGAACCTGCAGAGAGAGCAGGTTATTAAATCCTCTGCAAAGGGAATAGGTTATTGACAGGTTGATTTTTAAAAACTTCTTGAGAGAGAGAAAAGAAGTGTAGAAATGGACCAGCGGAGAGAACATGTAAATGACAGTAACTGTATCTATTTTACATCAATGAAGTAAGTAAGAGAAAAAGCTTAAGAATAGACCAGTGGAGAGAACTTGTTATTTATAGTTATTGTATTTATTTTATATCGAAGAAAAAGCAAGCAAAGGTGTAAGGAGGGTGATGGGAATTTATTTAACACCAGTCCAAAGGGTTGGACTGTCTTGAGTTGGTGAATCCAGTGTGATTCTCTGAGTTTGCGGTGTGTGTCGTCACCATTGCAAGCCTCAATCACAATGAGTTCAACATCTTTGACTCTGTGATTAAGGCTGTTGAAGTGGATGGAGACGGGGAACAGTTTCTTGGTCTTTATGGAAGAGACATAGTTCGCAAAGCGAAGACTGAGTTTGGTCTTAGTCTCTCCCACATACTGTAGTCCACATCTTTTACAAGATACAACATAGACCACATTGGGTGTGCTACATATGGAGTCGGTCTTGATATGGTAAGAAGAGCCAGTGCTATGACTCTTCACTTTCAGTGCAGGTTTGATGTAGGGACAAGTTCTACATTTAGAGTGGGTACACTTGTTCATATATATGTATATATATATAAATATCAAGTAATAAACCACAAGGGAAACTGACTGGGAAATTTTAGTTAAATAGTTTGGGTTTGAACAAAGAAAAATTGACTGGAGCGGGACTTGAACCAACGACCTCCGGATTAACGTACCGGCGCTCTACCAACTGAGCTATCCAGCCCTATGTTGGCGGTCTCCCTATTAGTCAATATCTTTGTTCGGGGTGCCAGTCAGAAGCCATATAAACATATATGTACATATTTCATCGACGTTCATGCCCAACACGTTGTGTACAGATGCAATGGGGCATACAACGGCCTGTAGACTCGTTGCTTCTTTATGGACCAGTTGGGGTCTGAAGGTGAAGCCGACCATGTCAGGGGAGCCTCTCCGGGAGAGGCGCTAAAGGGGGTTGACCTGTTTGGGCTAGAAAAAGGGATTACTAATAATAATATGAATGAGTAATTTACCTAAGTACCATACTCTCTAAAAACTGCCGTCCCGTAGCACTGTGTTGGGTTTTCAATATTGCTTTATAGTGAACTTCAACTCATTACAGTTTTAGCCAATCATTGTTAATCAAGACTATTTACATGATGAACTTTCAATTTGTCCAGATTCCGAGAGAGGGCGCTGCATACATCCGCCATACTTGGTGACATTATTTCAATGTCACCCCCAACAGAGACAGTGGCTAATTGGATCATTCACGTCATAGAGTTTGGTAGCGACCACCTCCGGCCTGCTGTCGACGGTGTGAAAATTGAACGAGAGTACATCGACGTTTATTTGTTTCTTGTTTTGGTCTCAATGTTACTCATTGCTGCCAATTTGTTCTTTTGGTACTTCTGTTGCTCAAAATGGTGCAAGGCCAAGCAAAAGAAGGATTAGGTTGGGTTGTTTTCTTTTGGTAGTTGTCAAAGACCAGTATCCTCGTGAGGATACTGGTCTTTGAAAACTACAACAAGAAATAAACCTTTAACTTTTAGACTCCAAAATTTCAAAAAGTTTTTTAAAAGTCCATAATTACATATCAAACCTGCGAAATGTGGGCTCAAATTGTCATTGAAGTTGAAGTGGAAAAAAAAGAAGAACAAAAAACACATGCATGATTGCATAAAAGTGTGTGCTTTCAGATGCCTAAGAAAAGCTTCAAGCCTGGAGACATTCTCAAATTCACATATTTATGAGTAAAATTATCTCTTTCTCTACATTACTTGTAAGGGGTTCTTTATAATAATGTTTTATAATATTACCAGCTCTTCAGTGCTTTTCACAAAGTAATGTTTTATGGTAATTGCTTTTTGGAGTAGTAACCAAAAGTATACCATCCTATTTTAGTCAATGCCTGTGTAGTATAAGGTATGAGACAATCCAGTCATGGACGTTATTTAAACATTACATGGTTTGGGTGTGTACACTTGATATCGACAGTCTACCCGAAATTAACCATGTTTATCTACCACGTGCATAAAATTAATTACTAGGTGATAGGATAAATCGCGGATGAAACGTCTTCACGATTGAGTAGAAGTCCCATTTGTTTAGCTAGTTATTCTCTGCTTTTGTTCTGAACAGGACTTTTATGTCACTGTGTTGTTTTCTGATTAACCGTGACCCTTGGAATAAATACGGGCTGAAACGGCATTCGGAGTGACTCTGTTGTTTTATTTGAATCTGTTGGGTGAAGACAACACGAATACGTCTTTACCGGTCTTCGGCCCAAAACAGAATCATCATACATAACACACACAAATAAATAGATAAGCTACTTTAAAATATTGACACTGACATAATAACGAACACTAAAATAATTAAACAATACCCGCGGTTCGCGCCAAAAATGGAGACGCGACCGCCATCTTGGGCTTAATGGAAATCAAGGAGGAAATCTAATGACACGATTATTAAAAAGATAATATTATAAGGACACCTTCTATAGAGGTAATAAACATCGCAAGTCGTTAAATAGCTAGCGTCTTGTTTCAAAATCAACCAAATATCCACTAAGGTCAACAACAATCTACACACAATGAGACTTAAGGATTGTTCTACTAAATATCGATTAAAAGTTGTAGCTAAGAAACATTTAAATAAAATATCAACGGATATTTACCTGTTTGGTGAAGACAACACAAATACGTTTTTACCGGTCTTCGGCCCAAAACAGAAAGATGTCTAGCGCACGGAAGCTGCCAGAGGGCGCTAGCCATGTACTCAAAATAAAAGGATGATTATGTAATTCAAAGATAAAGGTGGGGGTTCGCCTCGCACCTGTCACAATCATTTCATCGCATCAAAGATCAAATACATTATTCGGCGCAGAGACTTAAATTCAGCTGAGTTGTGATGCTTTATTCACAGCTCAACCTCTTTCTATATATCATCCTCTGTCACCCTATTGTTGTGAAAATGTTGTTGGTTAGGCAAGCCATGGCGACGATCCAGTAGTGGAACGTAAGCCAAAATTGCTAAATGCCTCTTTCCCAGGTTTGCTTCACACACAGGCGGGGAGAATCATTTTTAGTACAGCTTTCAATGCTGTTAACAAACAACTTCCAAACCCACAACAACCCTTCCTGATGCATCCTTTCAAAACCAGTGGTTTTCCTGCTGTTATTTGTTACTTTTACGCATGGATTCATACCAAGCAATGTTCGTACTTTAGACGTGTGAACCTGTACATCCAGAAGGCAGGCTAATCATTATGTCAAAACATGCAGCTGTTGAACGGTTATTCACAGCGGCTGCGAATTGAGCCATTATGAAGTAATTTTTTCAATTTTTCGTTACGCTCATCGGTCGATCCCAGGAGTATAAAGGCCAAGCAAATGAAAACGACATCGACTTACTAAACTCTTGGTGGTGCATTGTATTGTGAGTTCCAGAATTAAAATGTGAACACTTTGTGCAACCGCTACCATGACCAATAATTGTATTATTTTAGTATCTATGTTCCTAGTTGCTGTTCATAAGCAAAACATTTTAGCGACCAAAGAAAAACAACTTCCTACCGATGCATTCTTTTAGGTTTGAACATTTTTATGGTGCAAAATACAACTTTTCGAGAAGATACAAGCTGGCACGGCTTCCAAGTTCAAGGGTCTAGGGTCAAGGATCAAGTTAACTGGCAGTCAACACATATACAAAAACAAAAACAAAAACAAAAACATGTTTGTTAAGCTTCATAAAGTGACAGGCGGTTTCCGTGCAGGAAACCCGACTTGGCTTGAAACTTTTAGCAAACGTCAACATAGTCTGGATTTAAATGAATCCCGTCCCATTTACACTAATGTGTCCTTATGCAAACGTCTGCCGAAACTATTCGCTAATTGCAGATTATTTAAAATGGCAAACGAACAGTTTAATACTGTCAATAAAAATTAAGAAAATGGAACTGTGGTTCAATTTCTCTTGTAATTTTCAATCAACTTAAAGGGGCAATTCCGTCATGTAAAGATAAATATTATGATACCAATGTAAAAAAAAAAAGTCATAACAACCAAACAAGGTGGGATACTGACGATAAGCTCCCTTTAATGTGTACAATAATTGTTTCCTCTTTACCCAAGAGTAAATGGATACACATGAGGGCAGATCAAGGTGAGTTCTTGTAAAGCAACTACAAATTTACTCCTCAGAGAGCTGAGAAATGATTACGATATGAAAAAAAGTGGCCAAATGAGCAAGTACCAAGAGTGCCAAAGATGGTAGGAAAAGGTAATATGTTATGTATGTTTAAATATAGGTCCATAGCTGCGGCAGGCGAGCTTTCGGTAAGTTTTTTGAAACGATGAGCTCAAACGTACGTATCAAAAATGTAAACAACAATGTACAACTGCTTCCTTGGTTTATTGACATGCTCACGAAGCCCAATACAAAGGTAAAAGTCTAGTGTAGAGGTCATTTAGGCCTGACTGCAAGACACAAGACCGATGGGCATGACGAATTATGCCAACTATGGACCTGAACAGATATTTACAACATCAAAGATGATTTCTCTACCTTCGTCTTCGGGTGCACTTGTTGTGGTTCTGTGTCTCTTACTTGTAACACCAAGTAGCAGCAACGCAGACAGTGTAAACCAACCTTCTAAAAGCTACAATTTTTTGTTTTTAACACTCGGTAGATCCGGCAGTCATTTCAGGTTTTTAAGCCAGTTCGGTAAAGTTTTAGCCAGACAGGGCCATCAGGTGACCTTATTACTCGTTGATTCAACGTCAAGAGGCGTTCATAGAGGCAAAGATGAGTGGTTTTCAACAGTGGTGTACAAATCGCGCTTCACGGACAAGGATATAAACGACGCGGTGCTAGAGATGACTCGTCAAGCACTCAGAGGCGAAAGACGGGACACATTCTTCCTTTTGAAGCTCATATCTGATTCCATTTTCTTTGGTACACCTAATGTCTTCAATATCTTGCGGTGTTTGTGTGATGACCTACTTGGAGACTCAGATACCATAAAAACGCTTCTTTCTGAGAAATTCGACATGCTCGTTGGCGATTCTATCCTACTTTGTTCACCAATTTTAGCACAAAAGTTGGATATACCTTTTGTGTTAGCAAGCAGTCTTCCAATCCAACCAGCAGAACACGCCAAACAGTAAGTGGTAATTTATTTATTCATTGGTTTTAAATATTTTTGCTTTTTCTCCTGTCGTGGGTGTCAAATTTTGTACATTATGCCACTACTATTTTGATTTCAGGTACGGTGTTCCCATGAATCCATCCTACTTACCAGAATGGTCCACGAGATTCACGGATGAAATGACCTTCGTCCAAAGATTTCAAAATGTTCTGAGCTACGCCGTGATGGAGCGCCTTCACTTGGAAACAATGAATAATTACCAGCAACTGAAAATTAAGTACGATATCAAACTAGAGATCAGTATACTGCAGTCATTTCGCCAAGCAGAATTAATTGTATTCAATATGAATTTTCCACTGGAATATCCGCGCCCTCTTTACCCGAACATGATTCTTTCTACGCCAATTATCGGTTCATTGATGGGCAACAAAACGGTAAGTTTCAAACAAGTTACAATGAACACAATTTTCAATAAGGGGGTGGGTTACAATAGGGCCTATTATAGCTCAAGGTTTAAAATATTCCGGTAACAAAAACAGGACCTTTAGACAAGTCAAATGTTGAGCACAGGTTGAAAAACCAAACCGAACTTACCTGAAAGGAATATAAAACACACTTGTCATAACATCAGTTTTTTTTTTACTTGTGGCAACTTGTACAGCATTGTTAATAGGTTGGCCACTTTTTAAGACTCTGGCTAAACTGTCAGTGGTTTTTTATTTTGTTTGTTTTTGGTTTGTTTGTTTGTTTGTTTGTTTGTTTGTTTATTTGTTTGATTTGTTGGATTATTATGTTTGTATGTTAGGGGGAGAGATATAAATTTTACCTTTTGGGATTTTTTTTTCTGGTCAGGTTGATGATGACGTTGCAGTTTTTCTTGACACGGCCCAAGCCGGTTTTGTAATATTTTCACTTGGCGGGTATGTCACCAAGTTGGATCGACAAACAACACAAGTGATCGCAGATGCCTTTGCTTTGGTACCGTATAGAGTGTTATGGCAGACGACTGGAGACACGTCTAAAATAACCTTTGGGAACAACACCAAAGTAGTCAATTGGGTGCCACTTGCACAGATTATGAGTAAGTACAGACTCAATGAACTCGTGGCCAAGTGGTTTAATCGGGCGTTTTCAACTTGATGTAATTAATAATTCAATATTGTACTATCTTGCCGAAATGAAACCATTCTGTGTTCAAATTATAGTATTTAAAGAGTAAAATAGATATAGGGCGCACTTAACCATAAAAGAAAAAATCAATAAAGTCGCATACAAAAATCATGTAAAGAAGAGAACAACTAGCGAATCAAATTGGACTTTAATTCCCTCTTGATATATTTCATATCATTGATTATAATTGTATCTATATGCATTAGGTATAGTCAAACGTGGTTAAATTCGTGTGGACAACCAATATGTCCGCTTGTAATGATCATTTGACTGGCCCTGAAATTTCCTCTCCTGGGCAACTTACTGATCTTACGGTGGTGTTTTGACATATTCGTTTCAGTACACCGTCTTCCTGGCTTAATACGGTCACGATAACTTACCCAAAACAAAGCCGATTTGTATTTAACTGTCTAGGTGAGTGGAATTGCATGCACACCGTTACTTCCGAACTTCCGGCAATGTACTCCATTTTGATCTTTCTTTCCCAGACCACAAGAACGCCAAAGTGTTGATTTCCCACTGTGGAGTCAACAGTGTCCTAGAGGCAACTTGGGCTGGGCTTCCGATTGTCGGAATACCACTCTTTGGAGATCAATTCACCAACATCGACAGAGTGGTTGCCCGTGGTTTTGGCGTATCCCTTGAGTTGGCCGATGTATCAAAAAGCTCACTGAGTGAGGCGATAAAAACAGTCACAGATGATCCCAAGTAAGTTGAACTTTTTCAATTATCTGATCGATGATTATTTTTAATGATGGGATTAAAAACAAACTTACGGGAGACCTTTAGGATAATATCCTACGCGAACGAAAGTGATTTCTGTTTATAAAAAGCGCAATCGACTGAGTTTCAAACACGCAATGCCCCCTCAGAACTTCATTTCGCTGTACGCTAGGAAAACGTCTATACATTTATAAAATGGTTTATATAATTTTCGTGAAAACTAATCACCTTTCAAGAGGTTGTACAGATTGTTTACATAACAACAACGTTAGTTAATGTTCATTTCTCTTCTGTTTTTCTGTGTTTATTTATGTATTTTATTTTATTTTATTTTTGTTTAGTTTATTTTATTTTATTTTATTTTTTATTTATTGTTGTATTTATTTTTTTCATTTTTTTTTATTTAAAAAAATTTATCTTATTTCATTTTATTTTATTTTATTTTATTTTATTTTATTTTATTTTATTTTATTTATTTTGTTGTATTTTTTTTATTTTTTTTTATTTTTTTTTTTTTTAGGCATTACAATGCGGGAAGCATAAAAGGGTAGGATTAGAGGGCAAGCCACATGAGAAAATGCAATATGAGGCAAGATCAAAGTAATTATAGAATAAAAGAATCAGTGTAAGAAGTTAGAACTAGGCAAGAAGAACCTGCAGAGAGAGCAGGTTATTAAATCCTCTGCAAAGGGAATAGGTTATTGACAGGTTGATTTTTAAAAACTTCTTGAGAGAGAGAAAAGAAGTGTAGAAATGGACCAGCGGAGAGAACATGTAAATGACAGTAACTGTATCTATTTTACATCAATGAAGTAAGTAAGAGAAAAAGCGTAAGAATAGACCAGTGGAGAGAACTTGTTATTTATAGTTATTGTATTTATTTTATATCGAAGAAAAAAGCAAGCAAAGGTGGAAGGAGGGTGATGGGAATTTATTTAACACCAGTCCAAAGGGTTGGACTGTCTTGAGTTGGTGAATCCAGTGTGATTCTCTGAGTTTGCGGTGTGTGTCGTCACCATTGCAAGCCTCAATCACAATGAGTTCAACATCTTTGACTCTGTGATTAAGGCTGTTGAAGTGGATGGAGACGGGGAACAGTTTCTTGGTCTTTATGGAAGAGACATAGTTCGCAAAGCGAAGACTGAGTTTGGTCTTAGTCTCTCCCACATACTGTAGTCCACATCTTTTACAAGATACAACATAGACCACATTGGGTGTGCTACATATGGAGTCGGTCTTGATATGGTAAGAAGAGCCAGTGCTATGACTCTTCACTTTCAGTGCAGGTTTGATGTAGGGACAAGTTCTACATTTAGAGTGGGTACACTTGTTCATATATATGTATATATATATAAATATCAAGTAATAAACCACAAGGGAAACTGACTGGGAAATTTTAGTTAAATAGTTTGGGTTTGAACAAAGAAAAATTGACTGGAGCGGGACTTGAACCAACGACCTCCGGATTAACGTACCGGCGCTCTACCAACTGAGCTATCCAGCCCTATTAGTCAATATCTTTGTTCGGGGTGCCAGTCAGAAGCCATACAACCGTTAACTGCCGTGTAGCCAGGGATCACACCCACGTTTACGATTCAACTTGGGAAGCGGCAGCCACGGGATCACCTTAAGGGGATGCGACTTTTTAATATTAAATATCAAGTAATAAACCACAAGGGAAACTGACTGGGAAATTTTAGTTAAATTGTTTGGGTTTGAACAGAGAAAAATTGACTGGAGCGGGACTTGAACCAACGACCTCCGGATTAACGTACCGGCGCTCTACCAACTGAGCTATCCAGCCCTATGTTGGCGGTCTCCCTATTAGTCATCTTTGATCGGGGTGCCAGTCAGAAGCCATATAAACATATATGTACATATTTCATCGACGTTCATGCCCAACACGTTGTGTACATATGCAATGGGGCAAACAACGGCCTGTAGACTCGTTGCTTCTTTATGGACCAGTTGGGGTCTGAAGGTGAAGCCGACCATGTCAGTGGAGCCTCTCCGGGAGAGGCGCTAAAGGGGGTTGACCTGTTTGGGCTAGAAAAAGGGATTACTAATAATAATATGAACGAGTAATTTACCTAAGTACCATACTCTCTAAAAACTGCCGTCCCGTAGCACTGTGTTGGGGTTTCAATATTGCTTTATAGTGAACTTCAACTCATTACAGTTTTAGCCAATCATTGTTAATCAAGACTATTTACATGATGAACTTTCAATTTGTCCAGATTCCGAGAGAGGGCGCTGCATACATCCGCCATACTTGGTGACATTATTTCAATGTCACCCCCAACAGAGACAGTGGCTAATTGGATCATTCACGTCATAGAGTTTGGTAGCGACCACCTCCGGCCTGCTGTCGACGGTGTGAACATTGAACGAGAGTACATCGACGTTTATTTGTTTCTTGTTTTGGTCTCAATGTTACTCATTGCTGCCAATTTGTTCTTTTGGTACTTCTGTTGCTCAAAATGGTGCAAGGCCAAGCAAAAGAAGGATTAGGTTGGGTTGTTTTCTTTTGGTAGTTGTCAAAGACCAGTATCCTCGTGAGGATACTGGTCTTTGAAAACTACAAAAAGAAATAAACCTTTAACTTTTAGACTCCAAAATTTCAAAAAGTTTTTTAAAAGTCCATAATTACATATCAAACCTGCGAAATGTGGGCTCAAATTGTCATTGAAGTTGAAGTGGAAAAAAAAGAAGAACAAAAAACACATGCATGATTGCATAAAACTGTGTGCTTTCAGATGCCTAAGAAAAGCTTCAAGCCTGGAGATATTCTCAAATTCACATATTTATGAGTAAAATTATCTCTTTCTCTACATTACTTGTAAGGGGTTCTTTATAATAATGTTTTATAATATTACCAGCTCTTCAGTGCTTTTCACAAAGTAATGTTTTTATGGTAATTGCTTTTTGGAGTAGTAACCAAAAGTATACCATCCTATTTTAGTCAATGCCTGTGTAGTATAAGGTATGAGCGGTCCAGTTATGGACGTTATTCAAACATTACATGGTTTGAGTGTGTACACTTGATATCGACAGTGTACCCGAAATTAACCATGTTTATCTACCACGTGCGTAAAAATAATGACTAGGTGATAGGTTAAATCGAGGATGAAACGTCTTCACGATTGAGTTGAAGTCCCATTTGTTTAGCTAGTTATTCTCTTCCTTTGTTCTGAACAGGACAACACGAATACGTCTTTACCGGTCTTCGGCCCAAAACAGAATCATCATACATAACACACACAAATAAATATATAAGCTACTTTAAAATATTGACACTGGCATAATAACGAACACTAAAATAATTAAACAATACCCGCGGTTCGCGCAAAAAAATGGAGACGCGACCGCCATCTTGGATTAAGGGAAATCAACGAGGAAATCTAAGTACAAGTTATTTCCTATCTTAGTAGCAGTCTTGAAATAATCTTAATGATTTCCTCAATGGCACGATTATTAAAAAGATAATATTATAAGGAGACCTTCTATGGAGGTAATAAACATCGCAAGTCATTAAATAGCTAGCGTCTTGTTTCAAAATCAACCAAATATCCACTAAGGTCAACAACAATCTACACAAAATGAGACTTAAGGATTGTTCTTACTAAATACTGATTAATCTAAGTTGTAGCTAAGAAACAATTAAATAATAAATTTAATAAATTAGAATTTATATAGCGCTTTAAACAAAGGCCTCAAAGCGCTTTACAATAAAAAAGGTAAAACAAATATTAACTGGCTAAATTATAAAAGTTAGGCCTACAAAGAATAGAGTATAAAAAGTAAAAATATAGTAACAGTGAATACAATAATTTAAAAAATACAATGCAACACAAAAAAAAGTTATAAGCATTCCTATAGAAGAGGGGAGAGGTTACTAGCACTTACACCCTCGGCCAGGATCCTCAGCATCTGGCTACTAGTAAAAAAATTAAAACAATGCACAAATCTCAGTAACGATATGATATGAACCCGCTCTATTGAATAAACAAATGAGTTTTTAGACGACGTTTGAATCCTGGGAGTGATTCTGCAGACCGGACATGTAGAGGCAAGTCATTCCAGAGGGAGGGGGCAGCATATACAAAAGCCCTTTTACCATAGAATTTAGTTGAAGGACGATAAGTGACAGTCAAGAGAACCTGAGTTGATGAACGCAGTTCACGTGGAGGGTTGTAGGGCATTATGATATCAGTTACGTACTGAGGAGCTAGTTGGTGTTGGGCTCTGTAAGCCATAAGAAGGATCTTTAATACCGCCCGTTGTTTGATAGGGAGCCAGTGGAGGGACTTGAGTACAGGAGAAATGTGATCACGACGAGGTGTGCGGGCTACAAGTCGAGCAGCTGTGTTCTGGATTCGTTGGAGCTTCATAATATTAGAATCGGGAATACCGAAAAGCAGTGAGTTGTAGAGATCTAGTCTCGATGTTACAAAGGCATGCACAAGCTTGATGGTGTTATCTTTGTCAAGATACTCTCTGATCTTAGCAATGCTCCGCAGTGCAGCCATAGAGGAGTTACATACTTTGCTGACTTGGTCGCCCATGCAAAGGTTAGAGTCCATTTTGAGACCGAGGTTCCGTACGGACTTAGATGCCTTGATCACAGAATCACCAATCACTATGGAAGGAGACGGAACAGAGTCTTTGATGAATTTAGAGGTGAAGTGGACGAGCTCGGTTTTCTTATCATTTAAGACCAACTTGTTGTGAACGGCCCATTATTTCACAGACTCAATACACTTCTCCATAGTCTTGACTGCATTATCACGATCTCTGGGTTTGAAAGACAAGTATAATTGCGTGTCGTCAGCATAAACCATGGTCGATACGCCATAAGAGTGGATGATGTCCTGTAAGGGGGCAGTACATGATGAAGAATAGGGGTCCAGCAACCGATCCCTGTGGGACTCCCCATTTACAGCATGACTTGTCAGCAACAACACCTTTAATGTAGACTGCTTGAGCCCTTTCACAAAGGTAAGATGTAATCCAGTTCAATGCCATGCCAGATATGCCATATCGATGAGCAAAGCGGTCTAGTAAGATCTCATGGTCATTTGTGTCAAACGCGGAGGAAAAATCGAGAAGTACTAGAAGAGCCTCTTTGCGGTCATCTAGAGCACAGAGGATGTCATTGTGGACACGCTGTAGAGCAGCTTCTGCGCTATGGTAAGGACGGTATGCCGACTGCATGCTGGCAAAGAGGTTATTCTCTCGAAGATACACTTGTAACTGTGTAGAAGCAACCCTCTCAATCAATTTGGCTAGATATTTTAAGTTAGAGATGGGCCGATAATTGGTAATGTTTTCTGGATCTAGATTGTGATTCTTAAGGTGAGGAATGACAAGAGCCTGCTTCATTGACGTTGGCATACATCCAGATCTGAGAGAACCATTTATGATCACAGTCATAACTGGAAGTAGTTCATCGACACATTGTTTGAAGACACGTGACGGGATTGGGTCGAGCTGGCAAGATGTAACAGGAGCCGATTTTATTATTGCTCGAACCTGTTGTTCTGACACTGCGTGGAAGTCACTGAAAGAGCTGCGGCAGGGAGTCGGCAACTGAGATCCTGATGACAATGACACTTGCGGAGTCGGAAGTGACCTTCGAAGAGCACTAATTTTATCACTATAATGACCAGTGAAACGAGTAGCAAGATCCATTGGGTCTCGATGGGATGGTACAACAGGATCAGATGTTGGCTTGGTAAGCTTATCAACAACTCGAAACAGATCACGTTAGTCAGCATCTTCAATTTCACGTCGATGGTAAGACGTTTTAGCTGAAATAAGCAGATCCTTGTACACTTGACAATGCTCCTTGTAAATTTCTTTATGAACACTTAGTCCAGTGCTTATGTACTTTCGCTGACAGCGACGTTTTGCTTGTTTGGCTTTACGAAGCGATTGAGTGTACCAAGGGGCATGTGGGCGAAGGATAATGTCACGACCACTCAGAGGAGCATGGTTGTTGATGATTTCACCCAAGACAGTGTCATACTGTTCAGACATGAGCTCAACATCTCTAGCTGGATGCGTCATCAAGGATGAGGAGAGAATGTCAGCATGTAGTTGTGTCATGTCAATGTTACGTAGGTTGCGGCCATAAACACGTTTCCGAGTTGGAGAGGGGCGTTTAATGTTGATCAAACATTTGACTGCTATGTGATCAGATGGAAGGCCAATATGAGAAGACAAAGTAGAAACAAGATCGTCATTCTCACGTGAGATGATCAAGTCAAGGGTGTGACCACTAGTATGGGTAGTTTCAGTGACGTGCTGCTGAAGACCGTATATATCAAGGATGTCATGAAAAGCTACAGAAACACGGTCCTCTAAAACGTCAACATGAATATTGAAGTCCCCTGTGATGAGCAGCTGATTTGGAGTCAGGGCTACTGTCTCCAATAATGACGAAAAGTCATCCATGAACATTGAAGGTGTCAAATTATTCTTTTTGTTAGGAGGGGGTCTGTAGATGATTATGAGGCGGACAGAGGCAGAAGCAGACGAAAAATTGAAGTCCATATGCTCAAATGAGTCAAAGGCACAAGTGTCATTAAATGTAATTTGTAGACCTTTACGTACCAGAACTGCGACACCTCCGGCTCTGCCACAAAGACAAGGAGTATGATGGAATACATAGTTAGGGAGTGTTCTATTCAGGTCAGCAAGTAGTTGGTTATCTCGATCTCCACCCATCAACCAAGTCTCTGTTATTGCTAGAACATCTAACTGGTTGTCAATGACAAATTCACAAAGCATAGTAGATTTACTCTTAGCTTTAATAGAGCGGGCATTCCATACAGCAAACCGGACATGTTGAGCTTGGGAATTGTTCTCGATGTTGTTAATTGGAATCTTGATCAAGTTGTTTGTATTTACTCCAGGGGCAAACAATGATGAGCGTCCATATGTCTGGACATTTCTTTTTCCAACACGACTGGAAATTTTTCGTTTTTTATGGCGACCACCTCTGCAGGTTCTAGTTGTTTTAAAAGCAGGGATTGTATTATGACGCTCGGTCGCCAAATAAGAAGCAGTCATTGAAGAAAACGTTTAAGGAACAAAAGACGGAACAATAGTTTCAAATACAAGTCTTTGTTCGGGGTTGCTGGACCCTGTGGTCTATTGCATGTCTGTAAAAACGTACATGTGATAAAGCTATGCGTACAGCAATGTCGGTACATGCACTGTTATTTACACACAGTAGATGGCGATGGAAATTGACAGACGAACTCCCAAAAAAGAGGACCAAAAGGTTTATAAAAATTGTCACAAGGTACTCACAGTTAAAAACACAGCAATACAGTGTAAAAAGAGACATCCAAAGACAGAAAAATCGAAAATTAAACACGAATAAACGAAACAACTTGCTGCAGCTCGTGTTCAGCGCGTGTTCATATCAACGGATATTTTTAACTATTTGGTGAAGACAACACAAATACGTCTTTACCGGTCTTCGGCCCAAAACAGAATGATGTCTAGCGCACGGAAGATGCCAGAGGGCGCTAGCCATGTACTCAAAAGAAATGGATGATTACTTAATTCAAAGATAAAGGTGGGGGTTCGCCTCGCACCCGTCACAATCATTTCATCGCATCAAAGATCGAAACATTATTCGGCGCAGAGACTTAAATTCAGCTGAGTTGTGATGCTTTATTCACAGCTCAACCTCTTTCTATATATCATCCTCTGTCACCCTATTGTTGTGAAAATGTTGTTGGTTAGGCAAGCCATGGCGACGATCCAGTAGTGGAACGTAAGCCAAAATTGCTAAATGCCTCTTTCCCAGGTTTGCTTCACACACAGGCGGGGAGAATCATTTTTAGTACAGCTTTCAATGCTGTTAACAAACAACTTCCAAACCCACCACAAACCTTCCTGATGCATCCTTTCAAAACCAGTGGTTTTCCTGCTGTTATTTGTTACTTTTACGCATGGATTCATACCAAGCAATGTTCGTATTTTAGACGTGTGAACCTGTACATCCAGAAGGCAGGCTAATCATTATGTCATAACATGCAGCTGTTGAACGGTTATTCACAGCGGCTGCGAATTGAGCCATTATGAAGTAATTTCTTCAATTTTTCGTTACGCTCATCGGTCGATCCCAGGAGTATAAAGGCCGAGCAAATGAAAACGACATCGACTTACTAAACTCTTGGTGGTGCATTGTATTGTGAGTTCCAGAATTAAAATGTGAACACTTTGTGCAACCGCTACCATGACCAATAATTGTATTATTTTAGTATCTATGTTCCTAGTTGCTGTTCATAAGCAAAACATTTTAGCGACCAAAGAAAAACAACTTCCTACCGATGCATTCTTTTAGGTTTGAACATTTTTATGGTGCAAAATACAACTTTTCGAGAAGATACAAGCTGCCACGGCTTTCAAGTTCAGGGGTCTAGGGTCAAGGATCAAGTTAACTGGCAGTCAACACATATACAATCAACAAAGACAAACTTAATCGTTTAGTCAAACAATTGTGTTTGCCTGCCGAATTGATACGCGAGATAAAGAGTGTACGTCGGTGAAAATAGTAGCGCACAAAAACAAAACCATGTTTGTTAAGCTTCATAAAGTGACAGGCGGTTTCCGTGCATTCACCGGACTTGGCTTGAAACTTTTAGCAAACGTCAACGTAGTCTGGATTTAAATGAATCCCGTCCCATTTACACTAATGTGTCCTTATGCAAACGTCTGCCGAAACTTTTCGCTAATTACAAATTATTTAAAATGGCAAAACGAACAGTTACTTTTAATAAAAAATAAGAAAATGGAATTTTGGTTGAACTTCTCTTATGATATTCAATCAACTTAAAGGGGCACTGCCGTCATGTAAAGGTGACTGTGGTGGTACCAATGAAAAAAAAGTCATAACAACTAAACAAGGTGGGCTACTTACGATAAACTACCTTTAATCTGTACAATAATTGTTTTCTCCTTATCAAAAAGTTAATGATTACACGTGAGGGCAGATCAAGGTTAGTTCTTGTAAAGCAACTACAAACTAACTCCTAAGAGAGCTGAGAAATGATTACGGTATGGACAAAGGTTATTGAAACGATGAGCTGAAACGTACGTATAAAAAATTTAAATAACATTGTACAACTGCTTCCTTGGTTTATTGACATGCTCACGAAGTCCAATACAAAGGTAAACGTAAAGGTAAAGGTCAACTAGGCCTGACTGCAAGACACAAGACCGATGGGCATGACAAATGATGCCAACTATGGACCTGAACAGATATTAATTTTACAACATCAAAGATGATTTCTCTACCTTCGTCTTTGGGTGCACTTGTTGTGGTTATGGGTCTCTTACTTGTAACACCAAGTAGCAGCAACGCAGACAGTGTAAACCAACCTTCTAAAAGCTACAAGTTTTTGTTTTTACCACTCGGTAGATCCGGCAGTCATTTTAGGTTTTTCAGCCAGTTCGGTAAAGTTTTAGCCAGACAGGGTCATCAGGTGACCTTATTACTCGTTGATTCAACGTCAAGAGGCGTTCATAGAGGCAAAGATGACTGGTTTTCAACAGTGGTGTACAAATCGCGCTTCACGGACAAGAACATAAACGACGCGGTGCTAGAGATGACTCGTCAAGCACTCAGAGGCGAAAGACGGGACACATTCTTCCTTTTGAAGCTCATATCTGATTCCATTTTCTTTGGTATACCTTCTTTCATCGATACCATCTGGTCTTTATGTGATGACCTACTTGGAGACTCAGATACCATACAAACGCTTCTGTCAGAGAAATTCGACATGCTTGTTGGCGATTCTAACGTACTTTGTTCACCACTTTTGGCACAAAAGTTGGATATACCATTTGTAGAAGGAAGCAATATTCCAATACAACCAGCGGAACACAGAATACAGTAAGCATTTATTTATTAATTGATTGATTTTTTTCTCTTTTCGTGTGTATCAAATTCTGTCAAATGTGCCACTATTTTATTGATTTCAGATACGGTGTTCCTACAAATCCATCCTACTTACCAGAATGGTCCACGAGATTCACGGATAAAATGACCTTCTTCCAAAGATTTCAAAATGTTTTGAGCTACGCTGTGATGGAGCACCTTAATCTGGGCACAATTAATACATACCAGCAACTGAAACTCAAGTACAATATCAAACCAGAGATCAGCATACTTCAGTCATTTCGCCAAGCAGAATTAATTGTATTTAATATAAATTTTCCCCTGGAATATCCGCGCCCTCTTTACCCAAACACAATCCTTTCTACGCCAATTATCGGTTCATTGATGGCCAACAAAACGGTAAGTTTCAAACAAGTCTACATGTAAAACGTTGTTGGTAATGGGAAATTAATTTTGTTTTGCCCAAGGTTTGAAATATTCCGGTAACTATTCAGGAACTCTAGACAAATATCGTCTAAAGTTGAAAATACGTTGAAAAACCAAACTGAACTTACCTGAAAGGAATACAAAACGCACTTGCCATTACACCAGAGAAAACAATCTGTTGGTGGCAACCTGTAGAGCATTGTTAATGGATTGGCCTTTTATTATTAATATTATTTTATTTTATTTATATTTTCTCTGGCTAAACTGTAAATGTTTCTTTTTTGTTTTTATTTATTGTATTTTTGTTTTGCTTTTGTTTGTCTTTTTAGCAGAGGGACGCTAGATGTAAGTTTCATTTTTTTCTTTTTTTTTTTTTTTTCATTTTCAGGTTGGTGAAGACCTTGCAGTTTTTCTTGACACGGCCCAAGCCGGTTTTGTAATATTCTCGCTTGGCGGGTATGTCACCAAGTTGGATCGACAAACAACACAAGTGATCGCAGATGCCTTTGCTTTGGTACCGTATAGAGTGTTATGGCAGACGACTGGAGACACGTCTAAAATAACCTTTGGGAGCAACACCAAGGTAGTCAAATGGGTGCCACTTGCACAGATTATGAGTAAGTACAGAGACTCATTGAACTCGTAGTCAAGTGGTTTAATCGGGCGTTTTCAACTTGGGGGAACGGAAGTAAAAGAATCTATTTTTATATTTGCTTAGTCATGTTTGTTTGTCGTTGTTTTGTTTTTCTTTGGGGTTTGGGTTTTTGTTTTTGTTTTTATTGTTTACTATTATTGTTTAATATTAATGTTATCATTTTGTGTTTGTTTGTTTTTTGTTTTGTTTGTGTTTGTTTGTTTGTTTGTTTGTTTATTTATTTTGGTTTTGTTCGTTGGGGTGGTTTTGGGGGTGTTTGTTTGTTTGTTTGTTTGTTTGTTTATTTGTTGGCTGACTAGCTGGCTGACTAGCTAGCTGGCTGACTAGCTAGCTGGCTGACTAGCTAGCTGGCTGACTAGCTAGCTGGCTGACTGGCTGGCTTTCTGGCTGGCTGGCTGGCTGGCTGGCTGACTGGTTGGCTGACTGGTTGGCTTTCTGGCTTTCTGGCTGGCTGGCTGGCTGGCTGGCTGGCTGACTGACTGGCTTTGTGGCTTGTTGGCTGTTTGGCTGGCTGACTGGCTGGCTGGCTGGCTTTCTGGCTGGCTGGCTTTCTGGCTGGCTGGCTGGCTGGCTGGCTGGCTGGCTGGCTTGAAACGGAACAAGGCGCACGCATACAGAAAACAGCAAAGTAACACAAAAGTCAAGTTCAAAACAAAGGAAGAAAAAACTGGCAAAACTAAAAATGGACTTCATTTTAAAAAAAGATGTTTCATATCCTTGATTTATCCTATCACTTAGTCACTTTATGCACTAGGTATAGTCAAAAATATGTGTGGGCAACCAAGATGGCCACTCGTTGTGGTCTTTCTAGACAAGGCGATTTACTGACAATAATAGGTTGACTGTCCTTGATATTTCCTCTCTAGGGCAGCTTTTTGATCTTACAATAATTGTTTGTAGACATTTTCTTGTCAGTATACCATCTTCGTGTCAAAATAAGGTCACGGTAACTTACCCAAAACAAAGCCAACTTGTATTTAACTCTGTGGATAAGTGGATTTGCATACATACCGTTCCGTACTCCCGGCAATTCACGCCATTTGTGTATCAATCTTTCCCAGACCACAAGAACGCCAAAGTCTTGATATCTCACTGTGGAGTTAACAGTGTCCTAGAGGCAACTTGGGCTGGGCTTCCGATTGTCGGAATACCACTCTATGGAGATCAATTCACCAACATCGACAGAGTGGTTGCCCGTGGTTTTGGCGTGTCCCTTGAGTTGGCCGATGTAACAGTAAGCTCACTGAGTGAGGCGATCAAAACAGTCGCAGATGATCACCGGTAAGTTTGATCGATGATTGTTTTTAATGGGATAAAAACCGAACTTACTGGAGAAAATAATTGTTCTATTCAAATGAAAATGAATTTTGTTTATAGAAAGCGCAACCGATTAAGTTTCAAACCGCGTGTCAATTACCTTGGAGCTTATAAGTTTTAGAGTAACGTTCAATGCCCCGCCCCCAAAAAAAAAAAATAATAATAATAATAATAATAATAAATAAATAAATAAATACATAAATAAATAAATAAATAAATAAATAAATAAATAAATAAATAAATAAATAAATAAATAAATAAATAAATAAATAAATAAATAAATAAATAAATAAATAAATAAATAAATAAATAAATAAATAAATAAATAAATAAATAAATAAATAAATAAATAAATAAATAAATAAATAAATAAATAAATAAATTTTAAAAATTAAAAATAAATACAAAACTAATAAATAAATAAAGTGTTCAAATAAATAAATGAATAAATAAATAAGTAATTAAGTAAATAAATAAATAAATAAATAAATAAATAAATAAATAAATAAATAAATAAATAAATAAATAAATAAATAAATAAATAAATAAATAAATAAATAAATGAATAAATAAATAAATAAATAAATAAATAAATAAATAAATAAAACAATTTAAAAATAATAAATAAATTAATAAATTAATTATTTAATTAATTCATTCATAAATAAGTATATAAATTAATAAATAAATAAATAAATAAATAAATAAATATATAAAGAAATGAATAAATAAATCTTCTATCACATTTTAATGAACCAATTCCAGGGGTTATGATCGAGCAAGGCATGCTGGGAAAAATGGCGCGGCAAGATCGATCACCCCTGGTATTGAGGTTGGGTTCACCCAATAAGAGTTTGTTTATATGCAGATGTGCGTTGTCGCACGGGCGTAGAATTAAGTTTGTAGAGGACGGTGACGCCTCAACGAAAATATACCATTTATCAAGACTTTTTTTACTGATGAACTTTCAATTTATATAGATTCCGCGAGAGGGCGCTGCATTCATCCGCTATACTTCGTGACATTATTTCAATGTCACCCCCAGCAGATACAGTGGCTAAGTGGATCATTCACGTCATAGAGTTTGGTAGCGACCATCTCCGGCCTGCTGTCGACGGTGTGGAATTTGAACAAGAGTACATCGACGTTTATTTGTTTCTTGTTTTGGTCTCAATGTTGATCATTGCTGCAAATTTGTTCTTTTGTTACTTCTGCCTCACAAAAATGTGCCAGGACAAACAAAAGACGGAGTAGGCTTACCTACTGTACCTGATGTTTATGACTACTTGATTGGTCTACGTTTACAACAGCTGTTTGACAGTTCTTAATCTCTTTATTTTGAAATTTCTACTGCTAAAATATTTACAACAAATAGATGAGATATTGCCATTTTGTTTCAACTTACATGATTATGCGCCGTAGCAAAGGATACGTCGCTACGCGTCGAGTCATACAAAGCAACGGTCATACACGTGTAAACGTGTACATCCAGAGGACAGTCCAGACATTGCGCTCATAACTACATGCAGCTGGTCATCAGTCGATCCCAGCAGTTGATAGGCCAAGAAAAATGGAAACGACCTCGACTTGCCAAACTCTTGGTGGCGCACTGTATTGGGAGTTTCCCCGTATTAATTTTTCAAGCACGTTATTTTCTTTTCATTCAACCAAAATGCGTCAGCGGTTACGTAATCTAATTTGGTTCAATGATTTTATATAAAAAAAACAGCAAACTTAAGTTACAGATGTAAGAATCTACGACCGAGGTAAACATATTAAACAATTAATTATTTTTAAACGAAGTCCAACTAATACATGTACGCCTTATGACGCTAGGTGGCAGCAGACTTACCAGGTATTGTTGTTCTCGGAATACTTGGCAACGGTTCAGTATACATGTTTAACATAAACAACGGGTTTTTAGTTACTCAGATGATGTCATTCAGCATCCAAAAGTCTACCAATATTATACAAATCATGACAGCAAATCAGATATGCTTACAGCCATAGCAAGGGTTTGAGAGACATCTAGGTCTAACACGAGTTTAGCCTCGTGGGCCCCCTGGCGGTTGTTATGTCTCCAGAGCTTGTGAATCGAAGAATCCAGCAACATGAATGTTCAATAATACAACAGGTCAAACTTTAACGCCGGATTGGTGGCGGATTACGTATCCATAAATTGGTTCATTGTCCTGCTAGCATTATTTGCCAGCTCCAGCTCTGTTCATAAGAATGCTGTTGAAGAAAAAAAACAGCAATGTGCAGTGACCTGTAGATAATGAGTTGCTTTCTTTACAATAGGAAGGTACCTCGAGGTACCTGGAGGGCCCACAAGGTTCAACCCCCGTTTAGATTCGATGTCCTCCCATACGAAACTATTCGCAAAATAGTCATCTACAAAATAGGTTACATGACACCCAGCGCCGACTACAAACGATGCCAGACATCACTACTGTGCGTGCAGAGATTATGACTTTAAAACGAGTAATACGCAAATAAATCTGATCCCCTAGAAGTCAGTCCAGCATTGAAATAAGATATTGGTCAATCGACGTTGATGAGTAGCAAAGCACTGACAATGTAGTCAATAACATTATTATTTATTATTTTATTATTTATTATTTATTGTGTAAATGATTTTGTGGGGAAGTTTGAGGGGTCAAAGGAAACGTTTATCAGTACAGTGAAGATTTAGTTACTTTCAACATAGTATTATCCATTGTACTATCATTCTTATCACTGATAATTACTTTCGATGTCATTTCAGATTTTTAACTAATTTCCTATAATGTCTTAATATTATGTGTTTCTTTATAACTCTTATTCTTTTTATTGTATTTTAATGTCTTTTTCAGCACGAGCGCCAAGGCAATTTTTTTTATACTTGGATAGAAATAGAAATAAACAAAATAAATCTAAATTCAATCAATCAATTCCCATTGTTACGAATTGGTTTTATTTTCTAGGTTTCAGGGAATCAATAGCTTGGTAATAACAGTAGTGTACGATTTTGTTGCTTCCCCCACCCAAAGCATCCAATGTGAGGTACGGATGGGTCCCACCAACCTTATCTTGAATACTAGCTGGGTAGTCTTGCTCATCCCACCGAAAATACTCTTCTGTTGCCGTCATACCTTGAACGGCCTGACACTGCTCCGAATTATACGGGAACAGGTAGAACGGATTCGGAGTAGGCAGGCTGATCGGCTGGGATACGTCACCGCCGGTCATGCAGCAGTACTCGATAAGGGTATCCTTGTCGTACACTCCTGTTGGTAGGGTGCCTTGCATGTCGTTTTGGTTGTTGATGTCTTCGTCATCCCAAAAGATGAAACCAGACGACATCACTATCAAAAGGATAAAAAATAAAATTCCTTTCTATCTGTACTTTTTTTTTTTTTTATGTCAATAGGTTTGTAATAAATGGAGGTTTTGATCAGACAGGGAGATCTAGTGCATTGGCTGTGGGGAGATTAGGGAGAGTGTAGAAGAACTTTGTCCACAACGATTTTTTGCTATGGGCTGAGTAAAAATTAAAGAGGACAGGTAAACCTTAAACTCATTTACTTTCTACTCGGTGGAGAAAACAAAGGGTGTGGCTTTTAACATGTAGCTCCCTTCGCAAAGAAACGAATAACCGAGATTCATCCAAGTTTGTCTGCTTCTCTGCCTATTGAACGTCTATCTAGATTGATTTGTCACATTACAAATGCATGTTATTAATATTATAATTATTATTTCCTCTTCTCCCAATTTTTGATGCGTCCCTCTTTAAGGCCGTAGGCCTATCATAAGCTGACCCGACCTCTATCTAAAATGACAATGTTTTACGGAAGCCTTACTTCTTGGACAGCTTAGTCCATATTTGAACACACAGTATCTCCCCTGGGGCCAGCCACCCTCAGCCTCGTCCATCTTATTACTTGTCTTCGTGCAGAAGTTCTGCCAAGCGTTATTTGAGGCATACGGTCCCAGGAGTTGGGTACCAGTGGATGGGTACCAGTAGTTATTTGGTTGTGTATCTTCAGTGTCTTGATAACGGGAACCAGTTTCCCAGATGATTCCAGAATTGGTTGGGCAACCGCTTAAAGGCGTTGGTAAACCGTACGCACCAGAGGGCCACAGTTTACGATCTGTCACAAGAGTAAAAACTGAAAATAAACAACCAATGCAACTTGTTCTTTTGGAAAAGTGTCTCTAACATGTTCAATCATTATGTCGTGCTTCGGGATTTTAGGAGTTTAAATAGAGTGCTTTATTTCTGAACACAATTTTAAAAATGCATTAGAAACACACCTTCTCGTTTACAGTCACGCCCCTTTTCTTGACCAACTCGTGCACATGTATGTTCCTGTTTAAAGAAAATGGCAATGGGAACTTTCACGGGGTAATGGTGCAAAATATTTGTATAAGAAATTTCCTCTGAAATTTAAGTTAACAATTTTACATACATGCAATATAATTTTCTCTAAATTGACGTTAAGACACAAACTGCTATGAAATATCAATTTTTGGCAGGTCAGTTTCTCGAAGACCAGAAGCGAATTCGAACTATTATGTTTAGAAATTACAAATAAGTCAACACTGTAAATTACCTTGCCTGAACTGTACGTGTAAATCCACCCATTCCTTTTGCTCAATCCACCAGAGCTGTTAGCGTGGTTAGCGCTGCTGAACTCACACTGGCCTCCTCTCAGTTGGAAATTTATAGAGACGCATTTCTGATCGGTCTGACATGCCTTTTTGCAGATCCTCTGGCTTACGAATGTTTCGTTCTTGTAGACATTTCCAGCCAAAGCAAAGTCAACAACGACACACCACAACAGCGTAGATTCCCTGGGATGCTCTACCAGCCCATCAAATGTGCCATTTGACACCGTGATTATCACAAGTGTTAAAAGAAAAACGAAGCTCAACAAGCAGCCCGCCATTTTGTTCCTATTTTTTGCTGTATATTAAGATCTCGTTTTGATGAAGACTGGCAAATAATACGAGAGACTCACGCAAGGAGGATCATGTCTGCTTCAGACTCCAAAGTCAAATGAATTGTACCACTCCTTGCTACGGAGTGTTGAATGAGTCAAATGAATTGTATCACTCCTTGCTACGGAGTGTTGAATGCTTGCAGCCAACAATGGGAGAGAAAATGTGGGAGGGGTTTGCTTAAACGTGTTTAATTATTCTTAAAGGTACAACCATCGCCTCGTTTTGATCAATTGATGCAACACAATAGGAGTCTCCTGACGATGACTAGAGCAAGCAAGTCGAAACGTTGAGACCAGTTAAGAACTCACTCCGCGGCAGTGAAGTTAATAACGAGAAGTCCCTCGATCCGATCCACTATTAAGCTAAAGTAGTAGTCCCGGCCGATTTCCCGCCCAGGCAGTAGCTAATAATTAAGCTGGGGAGTTCTTTTCAGAACTAAGTAGTCTCCCGAAGTAGTCTCCCGATTTCCAAATCTACTCCGCGGCAGTAGAATAAAAAGCAAGACCTAGTTCTCTAAGAACACATCTACATAGCTAGTTGATATACACATGGTGTTACCGCAAACCGAATATTCATCAACACGATATGAATCAAACCACTTCTCATGGTAGACTTCAACTGGGACCATTGTACATTAGACGACAAAAGTATTCTCTCCTCGATGCGATGGTACGGTTACATGATCAGGATCGGCGAAAAGAGACTAAAGTTGACATTGATTTAGCAAACACTGAGCATTGTATGCACATTGATTGATTTTTTCTGAATAATTTATTTCAGTTGTAAATACCCCTTTAAAGGTAGTGCCCTTCAGAATAAAATTAATTAAATAATGAAAGCAGCCACCACGCTGTTGTGTTAAGTAGTAACAACAGAGAAGCCACTTAATTACCGAAATTATTTATAGCTAGTTCCTGGCAACAAAGGCTTTCTCTCTTAGGTCTGGTATGTAATTGCCATGCATGACAACCACATCGACAACCGAGTGTGGTGAAGTATTATAATAATGATGATAGCGGTCACCTGAGTGGGGGAATGCAAAAAATTTAAAGCCGACTTGTATCATTTTTTACTAATTTCTTGGTACCAAAAACAATAGCCTAATTTGGATTCACTGCACTGCAAGAGCCGGGGAGTTCAAATTGACACCATTGGTGTTGGCCGAGTGGATAAGATCACTGGACTCAAGCTCTGGTGTTTCTGATCAGCAGAGTGTGGGTTCGAGCCCCGGTCGTGACACCTGTGTCCTTAAGCAAGACACTTAACCATGATTGCTTCGTCCTTCGGATGGGACGTAAAGCCGTTGGTCCCGTGTGTTGTGTAACGCACGAAAAAGAACCCAGTGCACTTATCGAAAAGAGAAGGGGTCCGCCCCGGTGTTCCTGGTTTGATCGGCTGCATATTGCGCCACAGCACCTTGTAAACCATTACAAGGTGCTATGTAAAGGAGTAGGTCTCATACTTCAAACGTAGCCCCAAATACCTTGCAGGAAATACTGAATGTTAAGCGCTTAGAGGCTGGCCTGCAGTAGGCGCTATACAAATACAATATATTATTATTATTATTATACCGGAAGAGAGAATCATTAACACAATGGGGTGCTGAAATAACACCAATGTAATTGTGTTGGCAGAAATCAGTGTTATGTTAACAACCTAAGTTGTAATTGTGTATTCTTTTTTTTACTGGTATCTATATAGCGTTTGTGACAACACCCATGGTGTCAATTTGTTTTAAGAGCCCAGTTTTAGCACAAAATCATTGTACTTTCTTTGCACATTTTGTTGTAACTGACAGTACTTATTTAGCAGTGGCTATTTTTTATTTTATTTTTTATTTATTTATTTATTTATTTATTTATTTTTTATTTTATTTTTTATTTTATTTTATTTTTTTTTTTTGGGGGGGGGGGGGGTTGGGGTTGGGGGTTTACAAAATACCAAAAGGCCTGTAGGGGGCCTATACGTCGTCATATAAAATGTACGGTGTTATTATAAGACCATGCTCGTAGACGATTTTAAACTTTAACCTTTCTTTAATGACAACAAAAATTAACACAATTCCTATGAGATGATTCAGTTAAACTGGCAGAACTGACAAAAAGAAACAAACTTGACCTCTCTTTAGAGTGTTTTATTACCCCCAAAAATCAACATAAACTAAATGGATGTTTACACCTCCAGCAAGTCGCAGAACCAAAAGGGCATGGAAGTGGCAACACAAAGCGTGTACACGTAGACAGGTTCGGTTAATAATTCATCAAGTGCTGTTGTATTCGTATTGGTTACCTGTTCAAGATAATTGACCTTTAGTTTAAATTAGCTCGTGGCGCAATACGTCACTCGTGTCAAAGTGGAGATCAAACTAATTGCCAATAACTGACTCGTTAAGGCCACTAAATTAGCCATGAACCCTAACGACACTGTAGAGTTTGCTCCCTTGAGTTAATGGCAGGATATACTTGTGGTAGTTGTCAGTATCCTCACTTGGTGTATCCAAGCATAAAATAACATAGTAAACCTGTGAAATCTTGGGCTCAATAGTTCATCGAAATTGAAAGAAAATAATGGAAACAAATACCTTTGTTGCATAGAAAGGCTTCCTGCCTGAAGCTTTTCTCTGATTAGTCGGTGAAAAATTACCTCTTTCTCAAAAACTGAAGTACTTCGAAGGGCAGGTTTCTAACAGTGTTTAATAATATCAACAGCTCTCCAGTGCTCTTTATCAAGTACGTTTTCATGGTCAATAATTTGTGGAGTAATTAAGTATAACAAAAGTGCACCCTCACTTGAAGTTGTGTACAGCATGGTATCCCTAACATGTGTTGGCAATCGATTGGTGTGAAGTTTGTAATAACAGTCGCAACGTGTGGAAATTTCAAACATAAGCTTACGTTTGAGCTGTAATTTTGCACACATAAATTTACTTTCTCGTTATTCAATTTAAGGAGCATAAAGACCATTCAACCCCATGGACTGAACACCCAAGAAGGAAATGATCAATAACTTGCTGCCTTTGATGTCCTCTTTTTCTAGAGATATCCCCCCCCCTTTAAGTCTGTCTCGTTCACTAGTTAATTACTTTTTCTCCCTCTTCCTACCTTTGATTTTGTCTTTTGTGGTTCAAACCTGTTGCGTCTGACCCTGCCCCTTTTGTCTCCTTTTTCACTGTCCCTTCCTTAATTGTTATTTTATTTTTTATTTTTTGTCTTTACACTATTTCAACGTTTTGTGTGAGGACAGTTTTCATGAGCCCAACCCCATTAAAACAGAGGGAAACATTTTAGGCGCACGAAGGCAAATAATCCTTTGACAGACCCTGTCTGTTTTGCAGGGGCTCTGCAAAGTTAAAAATACCTCGGTGCAACCAATTGATAGTAAGCTGGATTTGAGTGAACTTTGAAAAGCCCTTGGTTGTATTTCCTGCGTAAGTTACCCTTTTCGAGTTGATTTAGGGTAAATAACAACCCCTTTCAACAGACTAAGATAAAATCAAAAGGGTAAATAAACAGCCTTCTAAGATTCTGGGAGTGATATAAACTTGAATGAAATCTGCCAGGAGAGGGCGCTAACCAAAGCTCAGGGTGTACTAGGAAATGATGATTATCCACTCAATAAATACTGTTAGAAGATGAAAATCAGTATGGACCAGAACAAGCAGATAGTCTCAAATTTATCTGTTTCCTATGCCGTTCGTCTTCTGAAAGGTCAGCATACAAGTTAACACTTACATCATTCTTGTTATCACCTTCCTCTCCCGCCTTCATTTTGTCAAGATTGTGTGCCTTTATGGTTTGTTAGTTTTAAACTTATGTTTTTAATTGTACTTAACATTGCCTTTCTGTATTTATAAATATTTGTTTTGGGGTTTTTTCGGCATGTACTGAGAAAAATTTCCTCTCTTTATGTTTGAGTAAAAAAGGAATTAATGAATTTATATTAAACTGCTTAAAATTTAAAGCACTCGATGTTACGCCCCTTTTTCCTTAAAAAATTGTCAGTTAATTTTACGTTGGTCGTCGTGATGCAAGAGCGCACCCAACAACAGGAATGCAATCCTAAAAATGCAATTGTTGCTAACGCTAATAGCGATGGACTATTGAAATTTACAGATATTTGTTATCGATTATAGCAATTTAATCTTGGAGTTGGCAAATACTTGGTTATTGATAAAAGCGATAGAATTTTGGAATCGGCAGATATTTGTTATCGCATGGCGATAGTATCTTGGATTTTTTTTTAATCGATTATAGAAATATAATCTTTGAGCTTATTATTATTTTATTGATAATGGCGATAGAATCTTGGCATTTGCAAATATTTATTATCGATTAGAGCGATACAATCTTGGATTTGGCAGATGTTTTTATCAATGACGAATCTTGGACATGACACAATTCTGTTATCAATAACAGCAATAGAATCTTGAAATTGACAGATTTTGCAACTAAAAGCATATCAATATAACAATGCAGTCTTTAGAGTCGGTTTTGCGGGATAACTTCGTCCACACTTAGCCTCATTAATTTCTGCCCACTCTTGTGTGTCCTCAGTCCATGGGTTGTGTACAAGAAACCCATTGTATAATTACTTCAAGAGATAGAAAGGGTGAGGGCGGGCTATCCAAGACAAGAATGGCAGTGGGTTGGTAACGTTCTATAGAACGTGAAACAGCCGTCGTTTAGGCGTTAAGCTTACAGTCAATTTAGGGACTTGGAGACGCGGGAAATCAGTGGCACACGAGTCTCATTGCGTGATCAATAGAGGCATGATAGACTTCAACTCAGTCACTCGTCACGCTAGTGGAGACACTCACAAAAAGCCGCACCACATCCTGGGCTATCAAGGTCCAACAAGCGTGAACCGGGCAACGGGTTTTTCTCTATCTATGATTTCACGCAATGAACACCATCTCTTGACATGCAGATTGCTCGCAAACGATGGGTAGTTCATCGTGCACACACTGGTGCCAAAATCGCTGACAGCTCACCCACTGCTCTCCAAAACTGCGCACGGGATAACCAAGGAGCTGCCTGACCGCACCATCTCTTCGCGATAACGACCAAGCATGTCGTGTTAGATATTTCAAGACAAACAGAATGGCTGTTGGACTCTTTCTGTAGTAACAGTTAGTTCAGGCATTTCTTCCCCCCGTGGCTCAGGAAGGTATTGCTGGGAGAGAGTCAGAATTTCACCCTTACTGTGTTACAAGACGCAGACAACTAAGAAAGGTGAGAAAAGTTATCTTTTACTACAACTTATCAAAACTGATGCATTGACAATTTGAATCATTGC
The DNA here is from genome assembly GCA_023634235.1 of Pisaster brevispinus. Taxonomy (NCBI): domain Eukaryota; kingdom Metazoa; phylum Echinodermata; class Asteroidea; order Forcipulatida; family Asteriidae; genus Pisaster; species Pisaster brevispinus. The sequence goes on along the minus strand of JAMKCF010000080.1, from coordinate 261,023 downwards.
TTGAAAATACCCCATGCTTCCTCTTCCAATATTGAAAGCTTCGAGGTATTTATTTTATATAGACCTTATCCACACAATTTGTTTCTCTCCGAAATCTCATATTTATACTGTCACTCAATTCGCTGCAGAGGAGCTCCATGCCTTGGTGTTGGCGTATAACAAATCTTACAATGCGTTTTGATAGACTTTTAAAATCATCACAAATTGATCAAAGGCATTTCTTGATTTATTTCTTTGTACATGTATAATATTTACACTGGAAAAGTTCAAACAAGTTATTAACACTGAGTCACACGAAAGCAAACGTACAATTATAAGGGTACGCTGCTAAACACAACATAATTTATTGTTGTGCTTTCTATTACACCACACAATAGCAATACTCAAGAAAATGCATCGTTTTGTATTGTAGAACAACGTTTGGAATACTGCGCGTGCCGTTACTCCAAGGCATGTGTCCCTCACACACCATTTTGGCGTTACTCTTTAATAATAAACAACGGTATACCATGTGAATGTCTCAGTGGTAAATGAAAGATGAATAGGCCTCATCAATGCTGATGACGTCACAGTGTGTTTACAACTCGGCAGAGGAATGGGAAACCATTGTGTCTCTGCTCAACTCTCGGAAATGCAGAACCCTGTTGTAGCGATGAACAAACCGTGACGTCATCCGTACAGGGGTCTAATGCCAAGGGAAGGAACGGGTCGAGATAGCACAATGGATCTACCAATACCCAACACTCTACATCAAAAATGCCTTAAAAGCTAAATATTTTTTACATTTCTTGTATTTCCTTATTTTTCTTTATGTTAGGCTTATTCATTCATTTGTAATTATTCATGTGTTTATATGGCAAAAATATATCATATGAAGAATAATAAATGCATAACTACAGCGACTAAAACGAAAACGGAAACTACAGTTTAAATTTTTTCATAAGTGCCCCTAGACAAAATGGTGCAGTCTTTGTGCCTCCCAAAAAATTGTCCCCTATTTCTTTTCTTTTGCTGCGGTTTAGTCTCGGCAAATAATTATTTAAGCTAAAATACCTATTTGTCTATAGGCTTTTGATTTCAATTTTTCTTATTTTTACTGGTGTATTTTACCTTTTTCAATAAATTGTTATTAATTATTGTTATAATTTTTTTATATTCTCAAATCAATGGTGTACATTCCCTATTTATCCCGTCACCCTACCGACCAGTTACCGATTGACCTAAATCTAAATCAAGTTAATACGGGAACTAATTGTTTTTCGGCATTCATTTGGGATGCTGTAATAACTAACACGCAACATTTTACATTTTTGTGTTGCTATTTATTCATTTATTTATTTTGTTTACATGTCAGGAAAATCTCGACTGATTTGAAGTTTAAGAACAAGCATATTCGGTCTCGTTCCGGATATATCTTTACATAGATAATGTTTTTTTATTTTAATCCGACTCAATTTAATTAGCGGATCCTGCCACTAATCCTCATGCAACACTAGCCTGGATCATGATTAACGCAATGGAGTGTGAGATAGGCGGATTAAACGAGATTGGCACTTTTCTAATTTGGTTCGTGCCCGGAAGATGAAAAGTGGAGTCTGAAGCTCAATCCGTCGAACTGGAATATAAAAAAAAAACTCAAGAACTCAGTGGATGTAAATTTGTACATTTTTAAATTGTGTATAAGAACGGAGGAGGGGTGGGGTAAAACCAGTAAGTTAAGATAAGTAAGTGATAATATATTTTTTTAAATGGTCCTTCCCAGTTTCTCAGAATTTTGTATAGGCTCACAAAACACTGCTCAGAGAGTAATTTTGTTCTTTGCCACGTTATGGCTTATTTTGCATATTGTAAGCCAGATGGTGTGTTTTAATCGTGACATACGAAGTTTGGACCAGAAAATAAAAGAGGTCCACAATAAGCATGGATTATGTGGACTTACACACGTCAAATCAGGTTTGTTTGTGCTCATTTTCGATACCTTATGGAGACCAAGGACAAAACAAAAAAGGGAAATCAAAGGGACTCCACATGGAAATCTCAAAGACCGGGGTGCTCCAATAGGAAATTTGTGTACAAAGTCTATGCAGGGATAAAGGAAAGAACAAGAGAATGCTCCACTGGGATGCATTTTTGAGAATGTGTGTGTGGGTTGTGGTTTTGTTGTTGTTTTTTTCTTAGTTTTGGAGTATAATGAGTTTTTTGTTTTTTTAAGTGAACATGTTCACAGTTCGTATGCAACACAGAGCAGCATGTGCTTGGGCAGGTAACACATTCAAACCAGTGACATCAGACAACAGAGGACAGTAGGGTTACAGGTTGGATGAGTGTCCCCAGTTGGATAGAGTGTGTACAAAACCAATGCAAGCTGTTGCTAAAAAAAACTTAAAGAGAAACAATGGAAGGTCCCCGTGGATTTATACACAAACTCTGTGTTACAAACCCTCTGTGGACGATCCTTTGTTTTATGCACTTAAGAAGAAAAAAATACATATTTTTCAACACTGGTGAAAACGCTGTGTGGACGTGTATAAGTCCACATAGTGTTTCAAAACCCTGCCTTAAGTGGACCTCTTTTGTTCTCAGGTTCGATTTTCGTTGTTCTATACCTCTTCTACAACACTGTAAATAACACTGTGTGGACATGTGGAACTCACAAAGTGTTTCAAGTCCCTACATTAAGTGGACCTCTTTTGTTCTCAGGTCCATACTTCGTTTGTAGCGTTAAAATAAGTGAGCTTACGGAAGCGCCCTCACACAGGGCAGTTTTTGCTGACAACTTGGAGGCAACCAACTGCAAGGCATGCAAAAGGACCACTCCAGCAGCATCAGGGTTTTTAAAAAGATTTGTCTTTATGTCTATTTCTCCCCAAACAAGAGTTATTTTTGTAATGTTGTTTTACAATCAACGACAAGAAAATTATGTGAAAATGGAAATGTGAACGGCTTTTTTCTTGAAGAGTGCCTGAGACTGGCCTATGGGTGTCTGTAAGATTACCCTGTGTGACATGGCCATAACTTAAACATTGAAAAACGTTTTATCAGGGTGTGTTTGTGATTGTATCTTTTTTTAGTCCCGCGTCTTTCCAATCAGTTTGGATAGTCCCGGTGCATTTTGAAACGTGAAACTTGACTCCAGACAGGATTTTCTCATAATGCACTAATCTAATATGCAAATTGTATACGGATTAATTTCACTTCGTTTTCTCTTTTTGTCCCGCGGGCGATATTTCATTCCCCCATACCCAGGTATTGAATTATCTAATGCAATAACACGTTGTTTGTGCTTCTTTCTTAAATAGATTTAATTAACATTACATACTTTGACAATGTATCACTTGAATCACAACACCTTCTGGAAAGAGAAGATTTGAGATCTAAAGGCTAACCAAGTTTCAACTTTGAACTCGATTTAGCTAATCATACTTTTTGTATAGTTTATTACCCAGAACAGTAGTAGGATTTGCTATGCAGCTGTACTTGTGTCTGAAATGCATTTCAAAAAAAGGTAAACTAAAAATGTTGAGTGGGTGGGACGCCTATATATGCAAGATGCAAATGAGGTATGGTTGGTATCTACCCAGTAGCTCAACTCTGAGGACCCCGGTTCGAATCCTCGGAAGGAGTCTTACATTGTGTACAGGGCTTCCAGTCCCTTCCTGGTTGTGTGGGTTTGCAAATTCCGAACATGTCTCAATATGCTTCTACTTTGCAAAAACTGTGGTGTTAAAATTGACACCGTGAGTGTTGTCACATATAGATACCAAAACAGAGTTCAAATTTAGACCATAGGGTGTTAAAATAAAATTAACATCTGAAAAAAAAAATATTTACGCTGGTGTGTTTTTAACACCTTATAATTTTAATTTGGATTCTCTCTCCGGTATCTTCATGTGAAAAGACCCCCATGGTGTCAATTTTAACACCCCAGTTTTTGCAGTGTATTCTTCAGACCAACAGGTTACAATGGGGATTGGTTTTTCTGACTTGAAAGATTAAAAACAGGGTCAGCAGCAGTTAAACATAGCACAATATAAACATACCAACTGGAAATTTCCATGAATCTTGTTAAAGTTTTAGCCTGTTATGATGTCACTTGTCTGTAGAGTGAAGTGTTGAAAGGCTTCACTGGCCGCTGGCTGCCTATGAACATATAATGATAAAACCAACATTGATGCACTTTTTTTTCTCCCACCATCTTTCATTGGAATGAGTTCAAGCGTCCATAAAATGTTTGCTTGTTTGGACCCTTTTTATTTTAATAACGTCTGGATGGCGCATTCTCATAACATACTGTGGACTATGTGACTAACCGTGTTTATTTTAATTTGACCGTTTCTGGAATGTTGCGTATTTTTTCAGCCACGTCAAATATATCATCAGTGAATTATTATAGCAAACCTAGATAATGTCAATCCCGGAACTAAACACCGAATTTATTTTGATCCTCTCATGGTACATGACTCATTGTTCGGGTCATTTTGAGCCGGAATCTGGATCGGCAGTGTGTTTTGATTAACTGTCCGGAAAACTTCGGTCCAAAATTGTCTAGTGCAATGTGCTTCTTTTTCCCCCATGGTCTGGTTCATTCAAGATGAAATTAGGGTCTGCTGTGTGTGTGGTGACTCGTCCAGGTCATTCTGGCTAAGAATATGGCCATGTGATGTGTTATGTTTCATTGTCTGTTCCATAATCCGGCTAAGTGTCCTTTGACTCAAAGTCTAATCCGAATTCGGCTGTGCGTCTACAAACTCAAAGTCTGATCCGGATCTGTCTCCGTGTCACTTGACTCATACGCTGATCAGAGTTTGACCATGCAATGCACTGTTTCGAGTCAACAGAATTGTATCAGACTTCACTCAAAGTCTAATCCAGGCCACCGGGCCATTATTTTTTCTCATACTCTGATCCAAAATTCGGCTCCGAGTCATTTGACTCATACTTTGATCCAAATCCGGCTCTGCGTCCTTAACTTGACTCATAAAATTCGAGTCGACAGATTTATGTCATACTTTACCCATTTTCTGATCTAGAATTTTGCTCTGCATTGTCGTTTGACTCACTCTGAGTCACTTTTATCCAGAAAATGGCTCTGCATTGTCGGTTGACTGATGATGGGTCATTTTAATCCAGAATCTAGATCTGTACTGTTGTTTGACGCATTATTAGTAAATTTAAAAGCTGACTCTGCATTGTTTGTTTGGGTGTTTGTATATTTGCTAAAGCTTTTTTTTTTTCCTTCGTAGTCTGACCGTAATCTTGCGTTATCACTTGAGCCACATTTTGTGTCGTTTTAATTGAGAATCTGTCCTGCCTTGTTTTTATGTTGTTTTTTATTTGTATTTTGTCTCGAAGTATGATGCAGATACTGCTCTATGATTGTTTTTGTCCTTCTTTCTTTTCTTTTCTTTTTTTTTTCTTTTTTTCTTAATTGCTTGGGATCATTTTGACAGCCAGACTAAGACAGGGGTGTTTTCCAGAATGTCCAACGGAATCTAAACTCAGAGAAAAAATGTGTGACATGGTCAGACTATACACGAGCCTAGTGTGTGTTGAGACGCAGACATGTCTGCTTGCATGGGATATAATTGAAGGTCTACGTCTGAACGCAAATACAGACAGAGGCTGTTTGGAAGTTGACAGGGAGTAACATTAGTCCTAATTAATATGAAATCGTCTACTCAGGACTGTAAGGTCATTAGTGCAGTACGTATGGATATCATAAAATTTTCATTGCATATTTTTTGGAGCTCCTGGTATATGGTGTTTATTGATCAAGAGTGGTCGTCAAAGTACTTGTTTGGCAAAAAGAAACACTCATTTTCTAAGTAAATTATTCAATTATTGACGTTTATTGATTCTTTCAAATGTATAGGCAAGTTTCATTTAATGACCTATTGATCATTCCGAATTATTATAAAATTGCAATTAATGACCTTTTTGTACTGAGCAGGCGATATTATGTCCGCACGATTTCCTGGTCTCCATCTTCTCCTTTATAAGTCGCATGTTTTTTAAGCCGCAATGACTTCAGAAAGACGCAATACTTTCCAGAATATTGTGTGGGAATTGTCGTGCGTCCATTTGCAATTGTAACACTGGTCACGTTCACAATTTCATATCTTTTAAATGATAACTATTATCGATATTATTGAAGAAATTCTAAAACATTTTCCCAGCTTGACCCTTCCCACCCATCCTTTTTGTTAAGCAGATTAAACGCTTTTTTCATATTTTGATTTTATCAAGGGTTGTCATCCATTATTTCGAATAACAGCAAATAAATACATAAATACAAAGTTTTTAAAAATAATTTGTTAACACTCCAGTTACAATGAAACCAGTAGTTTAGATTGGGCGTACTATTTGTTTGTTTGTAATGTAATTGTAAACGTCAAAAACAATGACAGATGACGCTGTTTCAGAACGAAAAACATGCACAAACTTTCGAAAATACCACGGACAAAGCGCTAAATACAAATAGCAAGCAAAACAAACTAGTGTGTTCATGGACGTCAGATAATGCTTGGACTCCGTACATTTGTGTGTAGTTGTTAAATTAATACTACTTATCAATGGCGGATACCTTTCTTGCATATCCTTTATTAAAGCTTACTCCTTTCGAATCTATAGAAATGACTCTTTAAAATTTAGATCTAAGTTTTCGGGTCAAGTTGGCCGAAGATCGGACCTAGTATCGTTAAAGATAAATTACCGAATTCGTTGAAACTGCAACTGTTATCTCTGCTCTCTGAGCAGTAAATTGGAAAAGCGACTAGGCCCCAGCTTCCCTATTCAAATTCCGAGCTACTTGCCACTCAAAATACTTGTTATAGAACAAGACAAGTCTTCAGAAAATACAAGCCAATCCAAACCCCACCGAGGCAAGTGCCTGTCACTCGGCGCTACAGTCTTATAGCTCAGTGTTTCTTGGTCTGCTGAGTGTGAAGTCACTTTAGCTACCCCCTCCCCCCCCCCCACCCTCTACCCTCGCTATCGATCTTGGCACTGCGTGCTTGCTTTAATTCACCGTTTTGTTTTTATAATTTAATCATACAGCCGGAATCGCCGACAGTTATGCCTTATGGATTAGAAGTTTTTCCACACAATCTTTAGACCGAACGGCTGTTGTATGTCGGAGAACGTAGAAGTCTGTTTGACCACATTGCACTTGCGTAAGAAATAATTTGTAAATGCTTCCTAAACTTTTATTATGGGTATTATTATTTGTTTATATATTTATTTATATATTTATTTATTTAATTTTTCTTTGATGTGGAGTTATATTACGTCATTTATTTCACACTCCAAAAATTACAGCGCTCCAAATTCCGCAAGAAAACAATAAGCAACAAATAAATGACAAGTAACTACCAATCCTACAGGGGAGACAAATGATAACAATGGATATATACAGTTTGTACAAAAGAAATGTACATACAGCCCACTTACAGAATGAGGTGGGCAAGATTGTTAGGATTATCCTAAACGAAAGGGCAAAAACCCAAAAGGGGTTTATTCACTGAATTATATTTGGTTATTCTTATTGATGGAGCACAGAGAGTTAACGAACATAATTTATACAGATTTATTTATTTATTTTGTGTATTTTTTTTCATATATAGACATATTTTTAATAGTATTATTATTATTATTTCTTCCTTTTTATTTGTTTTATTGGGGGGGGTTTTCTTTCTTTTTCTTCTTCTTTGGGGGAGGGGTACTTCAGTTCTGTACAAAAGGGAAATAGTGTATCCAAGTATGGGAACATTGGGGGATTACCCTCTTCCCCATCTCGGGCATGGTATGGGCCTTTCGTGTTTTTATGCACGACGTCATCATTGTATTCCAAAACGAGGCTATAGGCGCAGCGCCAAATGGTGGTCACAGATTTTACGGTTGTGAATGGTCAAAGAAAAATTGGGGGGGCTTACTGGATCGGTGTATTGGTGGCACTGCGCCGCTAGCCTCGTTTTGGGTTACAACGATGACGTAATGCATAAATATTTAGAAAGGTGTACATTAAACGGTTAACACGCTGCATGTACATGAAACAGTCGTCGGTTTCCTAGAATGTGACTTTATTCGGACCATTTAAACACGATACTACCCTGATCAATGTCGCTCTCTGTTTAAGGCATTCCCGCGTATCAAGTCAACGGGTTCGGAATCGATAAACCGTAGGATTGTTACATTCCGTGCCATTGCGTTGATCCCGAGAATAAGGCTAGTCAGTTGCATATGCATAATTTTGAGTCAGCTTGTGTCTGGGATGAGAAGGGGGGGAAAAGGCACGGTGCAGCCTTGACGAGGAAGATATAATCCAATTAGGGGGGCAGAAATCATGAATAAATATTGTTTAGTTCAAAATGTATCACGGACGTTATCTCCATGCTTTGTCTAACCAGTTACTTGCTGTCGTTGAGCGTTCAACTAAATATATGCATTCGTCATTTTCCTCGTAGTGTGTGAGTTTCTAAGTGTATTTATTTTGTTGGTTTGTACAATTGTATCGCAATGTTGTCCTCTTCTATTTTATGGTATCCCAGGAAATAACATTTCGGCAATCGACGCACATCGTAGTTAGGAGTCTTGCGGAGCATCGTGTAATGTGAATATCGTGGTTAGAATGGTTCCGTTTTTGAACAATGTATATGCTCATCATCTGTTACTTTGTTCACCAAGTCAAGTTTGGTCTGTAGAATTAAATAATAAATATGAGCAATTTCTTCTTTCTCTAAATAGCACATTTAAACAAAAAAGGATGTTCAAATGCGCTGTGTTAATTATAAAAGGGTCCACTGATATTTCCCACAAAAAAGCATTACAAATACTTTACTATTATTGGTTTGATTAAATATGCAAACATGGCGGCGAAATGTGGAATGAAATACAGAGAATAAAGATATTACAAGTTTAAAAATTCACATACCTACACAAGGAAACAGGTTTACCAAAATAAATTCAAAACACAAAAACCAAAATAGCCTAAGTACAATGAAAAAGAAACGCAAAGACTTGAAAAAAAACTACAAACTTGGCCAGCCAGTGGGTTGTTAAGAAAACTGAGAACAACCAATAAAAGGGTTAACATTTGTGGTTGATCAGACTTAAGATTAGGCCCTACAGCTGGATATCTGCTGGGTCTACCTTTATACAACAGTTAGCTGGTCAGCATTTCGTAAATTGTTATTCATGGACGACCACCAAACACCAAGAACAAAAAAAACAAAGGTTTTTAAATAAAGTATCAATGCATACGATAGACTTTAAAAGACCCCCAACGGAATGATCAAAGGATGCAGGTACCAAGAAACTAAATTAAACCCGACGAGACCTCCTGAACACACCCAAGAAAATACAAATTTAGTTGAATGACCTAAATCGAAAATTCACCCACAAGGTCTGGTCACCCCACATCTTACATCGCCTGAATCAATGCGAAAACTGCTGAGCTCATGTTTGCGTTATTAAACATTTCATAGTCACACACTGGCATTGACAACTCATCGTTTCAAATCAACCATTGTAGAGAATTTCCTAAATTCAAAATTCCTTTTTCCAAAATGTATAATCATTTTCCCTCTTTTTGCCTTTTTGTCATTGTGTGTTACCCTTCCTGTAAAGCAGCAGTCGGTTTTTCTACTAAAAAGTTATTAATTATCAATGTTTTGTTTTTGTTTTGGGTTTTTTTTTTGGGGGGTGGGGGTTTGCGCATAAAGCTGGTTCCCTGATCTGTTTAGTTATACAATTTTGTTGGCAGTCTAAACAAAGTCATTTTCCTCCTCAGTCTTGACTTCTCCACAATCTACATTAGACGGTTTTTAGTGTTTTCTTTTCTCTTAACTATTATTTTTCAAAACTTATAAATTTTGTTTTTTGAGAAAAAGAAATACAACATAAAAACAAAATAGTTATAGAAAACGGTCAATAGGTGCATTTTCGACAGTGATTTAAAAAATAAATTAGTGATGAAAACATAATTAAAAAAACAACAAATACAACTATGTATCTCAAACAACTAAAACAATCCAAAAATAAACAAACAAAAGACAACTTTAGACTGCCAGACTACAAGTGCAGTAGCCCTTTCATTGTATATTTTATTATAAAAAGCACAGCGGAAGAAAAAAAAAATCATAATTTAATTTGGTGCATGAACACGGCGTGAACCCATTACGAACTGCCGGCAGCGAATCGTGTAAGTGTCGGTCCATCCGGCCATTTAATCCGAGTTTATGCGCCACGGTTCTCTGAAAACGAAATTATTTTTTGGAAGTTCCATTTCTTGGAGCCCGGGAATGGGTTGTATCCAGACGCTGTTTGTCTGAAATTAATCTGGTGCTTTATTTTAAAGGGATTATTAGCTGACAAAAACAATATAGTCGCAGACAGCGTTCATGTTTTGTGTGATCAACCATATAAATGAAATATCAAAGCTGTGAAAAAAAATGTACGTAATCCGTTGTGTGAGTCAGGAGAAAATAGTGAAAAACAATGCACATTTTTCAGCCTGTAAACACACTGTCCTTAATTTTGGTTGTAACTACCGAAATCAGCTGGGTTTTTTTGTTTTGGGGGTTTGTTTGTTTGTTGTTGTTGTTTTTTTTTTGTTTTTTGTTTTTTTTTTTGGGGGGGGGGGGGTTTAAAGGTTTTTTTCGGGGGGTTTATTTGTTGTATATGACTTTATTTCAGAGGGAAAGGAAATCGGCCGGGACTACTACTCGGCCCTTACATGGCAAAACAGCCTAACTCAAAAATTTACATTTTGAGAAAAGCAATTGCAGAGATGAGCTGTTTTGCCATAAAAAAGAGATGAAAGTGTAAAAAGAGGCTGAGATAGGACATGTTATTTTCAGAAACCATACAGAGTATGCCTTTGAAATTTTGAAATGGAAAAAGCACCCTCAACTTACCCAGAAATGATCTGATGTAAAAACCAACAATTTTTGAGTTGGGCTGTTTTGCCATGGAAGGGCCGTTAGCGAAGTAGTGTCCCGATTTTAAATCTACTCCGCGGCAGTAGAATTAAAAAGCAAGACATGTTCTCAAAGAACAAATCTACATATCTTGTAGATATACACATGGCGTTACCGCAAACCGAATATATATTGATACCTCACCATGCAAAGCCTCAAAAAGTATAAAACTTAGATAGAAAGAAATGTTGCAACATAACGTTTTTGTTTTACTTGCCATGTCGCATTTAATTTGGCTTTCGTCACAGTTTTGGGGTCCTTTTTTCGGGAGGGGTGGGTCAAATTTTGAACTGAATTTGTATTGTTATTAATTTTTTTAAATGTTTTAGATTGTTAATTATTTTATTATTTTTTAAAGATTTGTTTCTCCTTTTCTTTCGCTTTCTTTTTTAAGGGGGGTAGGGGCTGTGGTTGGGGTGTGGTTGTGGTTGGGATTAGTTTAAGTATATCTATACATATATTTAATTTTTTTTAATTTGCTTATTTATCTATATAATTTTGCATTTTTGTTTTCCTTTTCTTTCCTTTTGAGGAAGGAGGGGGTAAGGGTTGTGGTTTGGCAGGGGTTGCTGTGTTATCCCGGTTGCATTTTCACCACAGTCATAATTTTTTATTTTATTTTTTTGTTTTATTTTAATTATTTATTTATTTATTTATTTGTTTATTTTTCATGGGGTCGCTTTTTTCTTTTTTTGCGTCAAATTTTTACCCACATCCGGTTTTTTTTCTCAGGGCGTTGCAGTTATTTTTCTATAGATCATGGTTATACTAATTATGGTTGTGGAGCATCGATGGAGAATGAGTCTTTAAAATATTGTCCCTTCACCTTCCGGCAAATAGGACCATTTTTCAGTGGGCCAACAGAATACTCCTGCTGCCGTTTGTTCGTTTTGTCTCGATTTAGTTGGGTGCACCCCTACGGTATGAGGATTCCAGCATTAATACAATGTAAATTCACGGGATTAAGTACCGACACTTTAGCGCAGTGGGATGAGTGCCGGTACTGTCTCACTCTCAGACCACCCGGTCTGGGTTCGATTACCGTCTGCCCCTAATATAGGAACAAGGACTTTTGCTGACCGTGGCAACAGTGTGATTGGGATCTGCCTTGTTTCTCCCCTAAAGGGACAGGGCCCGCGAGGGCTAGGGATCGAGACAGGGGAGGACATGCTGTGAGTCGATCGCCACAACTTACGGGAACTATATGGTAGCCGGTAAGGGGCCAGTGTGGCCGTTAATCCAAATCGAAAGGAAAAAACCAAATGGTTCTGGCTCCATAGAAAGGTAGCATGTTTACTTTGTAATCAGTAAGCTTTCAGACTAAAATTAAACTTAGGCGTTTTTTATTCTTTCCAATCCTGTGTTATTACCTTTAGAGACTCTTGACTGGTAAAAGCGCGTTTACTTCGGCCAGCCCGTTCGACGATCTAAGTGGGCCTGTTGGTGAATAAAAGTATTCCTGGCTTAAAATTACTCGTATCAATTTCCCTGTCTGGAAACGGACTTTTTGCTTCCTTTTAGACCGAGCAAGTCTCGCGCGTATTCGAAGATTTGGGGGTCCACTTTGTTGCCACGTACATTGATTGAACGCGTGAATTAAACAAAATCGCCCCCAATATTCGAAAACGGGCAGAACCTATACACAGTCTATACAATGTACATTTCCGTCAACCTGTCGATCATGAACTGTTTTAATATCCCTCAGAATTGACGCGGCTCTGTGTCTATTGGAGCCAGAACCATTTGGTTTTTTTTTGTATGACTCGCTTTTCGAGTCGAATTGACCACTGATCCGAGTCATGGTAGTTTAAAATGAGGATTTGGATTGTGGGGAGCCACCCTCTAAAAACTCCCGGGCAAGAGTTGACCCTGATTCCGGACCCCGGGGGGAGCTTGACCCATTTTTGAGTTTGGCCCACCCGGAGACTAATATTTACAAAATGGTAATTTAACTTGGATTCTGACGCATTTCTGGGTCATTTTGTCACACTGACCCAAAAATAGGGCAAACCGAGTTTTTACAGTATGGTTCTTTTGAGGCAGTATGAATCGTTTTAAATTTTGGGGTCAAACTGGCAAATGACATAGGTCAGTGTTAATTAGGACTATAGCTTCTGGGTTAATCTAAACAACTAACAATCTCTTTCCTCGATGAGACGATGGTCAATTCCGACCCAGAAATTTTAATTTAAAGTCGTTTGGTCCAAGTTGCAATAATCTTGAAAATCATTCCCGGTGCATAGGCCTATGATGTGTGTAGTTTTGATGAATATGTGGCGTGTCTTTGTTGCCGAGCGGTCTAGTTCACCTGACCCAAACTCTGGTGCTGTCAAAGTGTGGGTTCGAATCCCGGTCAGGACAAGTGCACTTAACCATAATTGCTTCGTAAAAAGTTGGGAAGGTAGTGCATTCTATACTCAACCAACCAGGCTCCTAGTGGATGATACCCATGCCTACATGTACATGTACATCCTTACGGACTGTGAAAGGGGGGGGTAACCCTGTTTCAGCCCCAGGAGTAGGTGGCAACGTGACACTGGTGACAGTTGATATGGGTCGACAGCCCGAATCAATTAAATGCTGCCCTTACCTTAAAGTGGCCGTCCGGCCTTGTAATTTTAGGCAACATCTCTTTAAAAAATGATAAATATATAAGATATATGCATCAAAACTACGCACCATATTATGTTTGCACCGACAAAACCGAACTTTTAGTTATTCAGGCTTATGTTTTTATAAAACTGATTTATGACCTTATGTTGAGGCAGTATGTTGAGATGAGAGCAAAGAATGAGTCTTGTTGTTGGCGCTGAGGAAGGAAGTGTATCAGAAAGGAAGATTAATACCAGCCCGGCTGTTTATTGATGGAATGTCACGGAAATGCTTCTCCGTGCAGTGGATTACGTTGATGTCATAATTATCTACTTTTCAAGGAAAATGTCATTGATGGTAGGTGCATCAGTGCGAAGGGGAAGACAACAGTTGTTCAACTTATCTAGCATCTATCAAGATATCATTGTTGGGGTGCTGCATCGTTAACTTTGGGTCATCATCAATCCAAAACGTCTGGTTCTTGAGACACGTGTCATGAAGGGATTTAGTACATCCATGGACTAGAGGTAAAAGGGTATAATACATTCCAACACGATGGAGTTAAATCAACGTATCATTATAAGGGATGCTACATCAATGCCTTTCAGAAGAAGGGGTTCATTGCACACTCTAGATGTCAAGAAGCCTGTCACAAACGGATGGGAAACCGTTTCGACTCTGTGAGGAGCATATTGTATTCGTTCCGAAGTTGAGGGGTTAACAAAGATCAGTTTATCTCCAGGACCTAGTTCACAACTTCTGGAACCTTAGGTTCCAAATCAAATTCCTTTCTCGTCACTTCCACCCCGGCCCGTTACACAATCCAGGAAAATGCCCCAGCTGCAGCTTAAACTGCGATATGGCATATCCTGAGTTTCTTAAGGAGGCAGTCACAGTTGAGCAGTTCAAAATAAAAACACCTAAAACTCATATAGTCACCGTTTATCGATTTTTGGGATACCAAAAAATGAATCAAAATTTACACCATAGAGTGTTGAAATAACAATTATTTCGGCAAAAACATTATTGGTGTTTTTTTGACACCATATAATGTTGACTTTCTCTTCTGTATCTATCTGAGACAATTTTAACACCCGGTTTTTGCAGTGCTGTAAAAACATAAACAGTTATGTCTAGTAAAAGGACACTTCAACTAGAACCAAAATGAAAATATATTTATAGTATCAAAAACTTAAGTAAAAAGGGATATGGATCTGTAGGGGACAGTCTAACAAAAATAGATAGATATTTCAATTTAGCATGATAACATCAAGATAAGAGAAACAAACAGATCTATGTATAAAACATAACTAAACTCCTACATGGCACCCACATAAAGACTTAAGACTAATCAAGTATATTATTTGCTTATGAAAAAACATAGGCCTAAACAACCGACAATAAACAAGTACTTAATAAGAAGCGATTGTTTTGAAGTTGACAAGTTATATTGCTTAAGCATAACTAAAATTCTACATGGACGCGCACATAATAACTAATAATAAAATAAGTATTTGTATTATTATTATTATTATTTTTGTGGGCTTAAACTACCGACAATAAACAAGTACTTAATAAGTAGCGATTGTTTTGAAGTTGACAAATTCGTTTGTTAAAACATAACTATAAAATCCCACACGGACTAAAATCCCACAGACTGATAATAATATATATATGTCGCAGCAATTATTTTTAAATTGACAAGTTCTATTCCTGCTGCTTACAAGCTGTAAAGACAAATGTACACGATTTCAATTATGACCTTTGTAGCGCAAATTGATTTCCCCCATGTTATATCGGCCGATGGGCAATATTTACAAACTGAACATTTGCAACATCTCCGTCGACGGGAAACGACGGATCAGTTGGAGGGAAAAATGATTGCACGTGCTGGGCATCATCCAAGCCCTTCAAGTTTGATTTACAAGCCGGCTCTGTGATAGACTGACCCATCCTTAACTCGGCATGCGAATGACGTCATACAGCCCACGCGTCCTTCCCTTGACCTTAAAATGTAAGTCACGTGTTTGCGAGGTCTGCAGACGTTAAAGTGGAAGTTTAGTCCGTTCGGGAAATTGAATCTTTAACTGTCTACCATTGGCTAAAGCCTATAAGATGACTTCTTATTATTAATAAAAAAAATCATTTGTGTTTAATTCTTGGAGATCTTTACAGAACTATAATTCCGAACTGCTCCTGACGCTAAAACTGTGCCTAGAAAAGTTGCAGTTTATAGTCTAATTATAAATAAATTATACATCATCTCGTACATTAATCTGAGCCAGTGAGTAAGCGTATGTGAAAAAAAATTTGTGCATACCTTGATTCATAAACAGTTTGGCTTCTTAAAGGGAGGGTATACCTTTTGTAATTACTCCAAAAATTAATGACCATAAAAAAGTATAATTATAAATAAATTATACATCATCTCGTACATTAATCTGAGCAGTGAGTAAGCGTATGTGAACATTTTTTTGTGCATACCTTGATTCATAAACAGTTTGGCTTCTTAAAGGGAGGGTATACCTTTTGTAATTACTCCAAAAATTAATGACCATAAAAACTTACTTAATGAGAAGCACTACTGCAGCTGTTGATAATGTATAACATTGTTGAGAAACGAGTTCCCTTCTAAAGAATGTGGTTTTAGAGAGAGGGATTCAAAAAATTGTCACTGAGAAACGTTTCATGCATGAAAACGTTTTTTCAGAGTGTGTATTCCAATGACGGATTATTCTTCCTGCACTGATTAACCGCTCCAGATTTTCGGCAATATCTTCAAAACGCTACCACTCTTTGAAATGAAATTTTCACAAGCTATATAGGATTAAAACAACCAAGAGGTTCCAAATTGGAACGGATATTTGGCCTTTAATTGGCGCATAGGCCTAATGTACCATAGTTTGCGTATACTGCTAAGGTCTTGTTTAATTAAATGACAACTTTTCAACCACACCGGCTTCAGTGAAACGTTACGTGTTCATCGTGTGGCCGGTGCCCACAGCTCTGCTGTCAGGGCTGACACATCTGGAGCCCAGTATCGCTTTACCGTGACGTCATACACCCTTACTCCCATGGCTGGTGTATACAAAACACGTCAACAAATCAAGGGCGCTATGTTGCGTTTTCTGTAAGATTTGTTTTGATTTTTTTCCCTTGTACCATCGCACGAGTCTCCAATTAATGTCAACATCGGATGAACCTCTCATCAGCGACTGGTTGCAAACCGCTGGGACTTCGGTATCAAGTAATTCGGAGTAATTCGGGTTTACGAGCGGGGAAAGATCTGTTTCCCGACTCGCCGCTAACAGGGGGGATCAGTCATAGCTGACATTGGCACCCGGTGTTATTTGTAAGGCGACAATTGTGCTGTGGGATCAAATAACGGGTTAATAATAGCTCCCGTGACATTTTCTCGGCAAGGCATAGACGCATGTGGTGACTGGAGTGCTGTGCTTTCTACTACAGTAGAAAGCAAGCTTTTATACTGGAGTGAACAAAGTTTAACTCGCCAACCCCACCAACCATTGCAAGTGCACGTACCCCTCGTATCAAGTGAATTGGTGATATTTTGTTCTCGACGGGTAATGGTCCAGTTTCGATTCTGTCTGGCAAACTAATTTCGAAATTATTAAAACTTATATCTTCTCAAGTGGAGAAAATGAATTATCGAATCGAAAAAATTGTAAAGCATTGTATTATGTTTGCGTCTATTGACTTGATCTAAGATTAATTTACAACCGCATACATTATAAGCAATGGATTCGTGTCAATCAGTAAAGTCAATTCAAAGTGCTCCTTTTTCACATCCAAGGCAGTGTCACGGGTTCAGCACCACCTGGTATACAAAACGCGTTATCGCTCAAATGTACATCAAAACCAAGTCTGAGGTCTATTTGCGATATGGGGACGGGTCCCTCCTCAGCCCATCTTCGGTCCTCCCCGACCCCAGTCCCTCCCCATCCCAGTCCCTCTCCAGTCCCTCTCTCCTCTTCTCCACTCCCTCTCATCAAGTCCCTCTCCAGTCCCTCTCAATTACTTTGGAATTTAGTTCCTAAAAACCTTACACAATTTCGAAGCAAAAGGCTTCCAGCAGAAACATACTTGTTCGTGCTTGCATTTCCCCAACATTCTGATAAAACTTCTTTTTCACGAACCTGACAATTGAATGATGTGTTGTTATTATTCATTTGTAACTCAATAATTTAAATTTTGGGTTGGACAAAGAAACACCTGCGGCACGTTAACCAGGAGGTTACAGGTTCAAGTCCCGCTCGGGTCAGTTTTCTTGTTTTAACCTAAAATTATGTAAAGATTTATCCAGTATTAAAGTTTCCCTTGTGTTTTGTTACTCAATGGTATTTCCATAGGTTATTTTCTTTAGACTGATTGAATTATTTCGGATGATGAACTGGTATGATTTTAGATTTTTACCTACACTGGAGTATGTTACCTTCGAGTACTTCCGCTGCAAGCAAAACGGTATCAAGAATTGCCGATGGTCGTTTCTGTCATAAAAACTTAGTCCGACTTACGGAGGTAATTCCATTGCATCCTACGCCTTTTGCATACCGCTAGAGCCATAGCTCCTTGGGATAAAATTTCAAAGAGGTAGAA
The DNA here is from genome assembly GCA_023634235.1 of Pisaster brevispinus. Lineage (NCBI taxonomy): Eukaryota > Metazoa > Echinodermata > Asteroidea > Forcipulatida > Asteriidae > Pisaster > Pisaster brevispinus. Next base: position 242,838 of record JAMKCF010000080.1, on the reverse strand, counting down.
TGTCAGGGCGTCCCGTGATCCTAAAGATATGCATCAGGCCCGTGGGATCATTCTGGTCTGGTAAGTTTGACAAGAACTTTTGATGAACTGAACCTCCCCTCTTGACATGCAAGAATTATGTTTCCCTTCCTAAGCCAAGACAGAAGATGTTACCGGTACGACATCAACTGCGACAGACAAACACTATGCAAAAGCTCAGTAGAGGAAAAAAATAATACTTACATGTATACTTATGAGAATGGTAGTGTACTGTTATTTCTTATCAACTTTCGATATTAAGAAAGCGCTAATCTTCTTCGATAACTTTCTTGTTTCCCATTTCTAAGTTTCAGCTGGAAATTTTAGTAAAAAGTACCGTAAATAACATAGGCCTATAAGTATTTTGCTAGTCCTGAAACTCTTTATAATTCAGAAATGCATTGTTTTTTGGTGAGCCGCACCCTGTTCGGTGTAATGATGTGGACACGCAAAGTTTGTTGTGAGTAATATGCTGAATTAAGGACAGTTTTAAAACCTTTCCCCCACCCAGTTTCACCTAAGATTCACACGCAAACTTCCCCCAAAGACCGCCTTTCATTGATATCCCCACACCTATGACGCATTTGAGTGTGTGGGCCGTGACGCCACGTGGAGCCAAGTACAACATCGCTACCCTCCCGTGGGTTTCGCTCGCCCTCCCGGGGCCACGCTTGCGCTTCCGCCGCTTGCCCCATTCCCGTGATTCTGTCTCACTCTTAGCCTTTGACGGCGTCGTGGCTACCGCTTTGACACGTCGGCGCACGTACACCATCCACCCCGATGACTTCATCGGTAGTAACAGGGAATGTCAGCCAGGGCGCATGGTATATTTAGAACGCTTAAACACGGGTTGGTGAAATCTCTGGCTTAAGCGCAATCATATTTGACATGTTGAAAATGACGTCAATATTTACCCCTGAAGCTATGCTCTTCTTCCAGGGTATAGCTGCCAGAAAATGTATTTGAAGTTCAGCGCAGTATATATAGTTTCGATTGGTATCTATTTAGATAATTATTGTGTGGCAATCTTTGGCTTTCACAAAGTCCTGTCCCAACATTGAGGCTGGCATGGTTAAGTAGTCCGACTCTTCTTCAATGATCAGGTGTGCATGCTGCGTGGCTTTGTTCCATGCCCTTTACCTCTGTGGACTCAGGTGCGACTCCCGAATCGCCCGAAGCCTTGCAGAACGTGTGGATTGCAGGACATGCGCTCTTGTTATGCCATTTACTGTTTTTGTTATATAATCTAGCGTGAGTGTAAAAAAAAACATTGTCCGCATGTAAATGGGGGAAAACGGTTTTAAAATATTGAAGTTATCACGCTAAAGTTTTCAAAATGTAACATTTTACTCTAGTGCGCGTGAAGAGCTCTCATTGGCTGAGAGTCGTGCGCAGCGCGTACACCTTTCCATTGGTTGTCATCAAAGACGGCGGCCAATGCAATGAGTCTATTGCATTTGCCACGTGATATTTTTCGGCAAGATTTGGTATGAATTCCTGGTGCAGTATCTGATGTCTATTTTTTTTAGGGGGGATTTCCTTTTTTTCCAATTATTTGTAGGCCGTTTCTTGCAGGCTGATTCAGTACGTAAACCCACCTGCCAAGCTAACACGTGTAGTCATGAAGCGTGACCCATCGGGGTCATACCTCGAGCTGACTTCGTGTAGAAAACTAGGACTAAAAAAGGAGTGCGAATGCAGCCTATAGGTTGTTTCCCTACTGCAAGAGTATGTTGAATATCCTTTCGCTAGCCTTTCGTCAGGCCTTATTAGCTTGGACGGCTGTGTAGCCGCGAAGCGACTGGAACCGGAGACCAGACGCACGAGTGGCAAAGCCACGATGGCCTTTTCAACTTGTCGGGGATGTATAATGTTTTCTTTAATTGTTGATAATTTGCCACCCTCCTGGGCGTAACAAAATTCCAAACCAAAAGTGGTGAGGTCAGCTAACATTTAACATATCATGCATTGTGATTGGTTAACCTTTTTTAGCACTATACTTTATAATGTGTAACAGTTTTGAATGATTTATGTTTGAATCTTTATGAATAATTCTTCAGCAACAACAAAAACGCAGCGCGAGCATGCGGTCTCTTATTCCCGACTATTCGCAGCTCACAGCTTGGTCTAAGCCACGAGAGCCCTTGACGATAGGCTAGTCTTCTTTTGTAGGCAATCCATCCAGATAAAAATGTTTCAATTTATTTTTATATATATTTGTTAATATTTACTTATTCATATTTTGTTAATGTTTTATTGCTTTGCGTAATTTATTTGGTTATCAGAGGTGATTTGGGGGTGTTTATTTATTTGTTACTGCTTTTTCTCGCCCTTTATTAAATATGCCTATATCTTCATGTTTTTTTCTGAAAAATGCTACATTGGCGGCAATTTACGTTTATATTCAATTCCTGTTTTTGTTCAAAGTGTTTCGATCGTCAGAGCTTAACATGGGAACATGAAGTTGATTAAATGATCAAGAAAAATAAATAAGTAGCTTCTTTTAAACGACTACGGGTGTATTTATAATATTACCGACTATACCTATGGTATACGCAGTACCCTGGATATATTTATGTCTTTGTATTTCCCCGGGTGAAATTACCTAATGAGGATCGATGCTTTCAAACGAATAAGAACACGGCACCCGTGTCTCTAATTGGGTTCAATTTCTGCCCGGGGCCTACCGCGACTGACCACCAAACTCGACTTCTCTCGTCTGTTTCAGAGTGAGTGAAGAATAAACGATCACCGGCACCGTTACGTAGATTCAGTTACACGTGTTTCTATTACTAGGAGCTGGCTCTGTCTCTCTCGAGGCGCACCCGCACTACCCCGGCGGGCTCCAAACTGATCGGAATATACTCCGGCACGGTGTATGCGCAGGAGAGCGCTACTCTTACAACTGGGCTAACGGCATGGTTGACCGCCCGTGACGTTGGAAGGCATCGGAGATTTTTCTTAAGACATAAGAGCATGTTGATGATGAGGATGATGATGAGACGGAAGATGATGTACGACTGGTCGCAACATCTTCACTGAGCAACACGGACAGTCATTTCACGGCCAGCAGCGAACCGGCACTGCGTGTTTCAATAGCTTTATCTCAGGTAGGCGTATTATTTCAAATCATGACTTGACGATAATATTATTTCCAAATACTCAGATTATGTTAACCCAACATTAATAGCCAAAATTCTGCACCTCTAATTCAAGACCCAAATTGTGCAACATGTCTGTCGCGTTCATCTGTGTAATTTTAGCTGTGTATATTGGTTCTACTTATAGAATTGTATAATAAAACTACAGGGAGCGCTATAATGACACACACGTTTACCGCGCTGGCCCACCCATTCTCAAAAAGGCATCCTTGTGGAGCATACTTTTGTTCTTTCCTTTGTCCCTGCACTTAACAGTTTCCCATAGACTTTGTACACAAATTTCCTTGTGGAGCACCCCGGTCTTTAGAATGTCCATGTGGAGACCTTTTGTTTTCCTTTTTTTGTTTTGTCCTTGGTCACCACGAAGTCACGAAAAAGAGCACACCATGGGTTCGAACCCCTATGGGTAAGTTAGATACACATTTCCCCTTAACAAAATGTTGGTTGTGTGCTATATGATGGATCAGCACATTTTACTCATCGCCAAAAAAAAAAGCTTCTTGTTGGGCCGTGTCGCTTGGTTTTGTACGCCCTCTGGTTTCATTATACAAATCTGTGTTCTCGTTAGACTAAAGGGGCCAGACTATTAATTGTCGTTCGAGCCTCGGTTTGGTCACGTTGATTTGAGAGTTAAAACAATGTGTTCACCGTGGTAGGTTTGACTTGTACATGTTGGATCTGTTTAAATAGTTACAGAGAATTCACCATTAAAAACGTCAGCGTATACTGCTCGACAAGTCAATGACCATAAAAACTGAAAGAGCACTGGAGAGCTGGCGATAATATAAAACATTGTCAGGAACGACCCCCACCCCCTTTGAAGTAATGTAGTTTTAGAGAAAGAGGTAATTGTGAATAACCTTTTATCATGCATTTGAATTGATTATTTGCATGTTTGGATACACCATTAGTGAGGATACTGGTCTTTGACAATTACCAAAAGTGTACCCTACCTTTAAAAGCTAATGGCCAAAGACCAGTTTCCAAACTTTATGTGAGAAAAAAAATACATGAAATAACAAACCCGTGAAAATTTTAAGCTCAATCTATCATCGGAGTCGCATAAAAGATAGTGGAAAAAAAACTTTTTATGGTTGCATTACTTTCAAACATCGCTGAGTTTGGCTCTTGCGAGGTCAAAACTTTAATTGATTTAATCATTTCTCAAAAACTATAATGGTATTTCAGGCAAAATAATTGTAAGAGAAGTTTTCCCACCACGACCGTCTTCGTGCCGTGTTCAAACACGTATGTTATGTGCAAATCTGTGAACATTTATGTCGTCAATGTTGTATACACCCTTTCAACTTAATAATGGGTGATTCATTTCAAAGTAATCGTGCAAATAATCTTTTAAATTCCTTCAACGCATCCTTTTAAAGGCAGGTTATACATTTGCTAATTGTCAAACAGCAGTATCCTTACTTGGTATATCCCAACATATGCATAAAATAACAAACATGTGAACATTTTTGCCCAATTTTGGTCATCGAAGTTGCAAGAAAATAACGACAGAAAAACACCCTTGTTGCATAGAGCTAATTGTGTGCTTTCAGATGCCCGAGAAAGGCTTTATGCCTGAAGCCTTTCTTAGATTCAAATTTGTGTGTGAAAAATTACCTCCTTCTCTAAACCTAAGTTACTTCAAAAGGGGTCATTTCTAACAGTGTTTTATCATATCAATAGCTTTCAAGTGCTCTTTGCCAAGAAAGTTTTTATGGTCTTTAACTTGTGGGATACTTACCTAAATTACACCCTGCATTTCATGACCATTGGGGGAAACGAATCTTTGTAATTGGCACCGCCGTATATGCTCATAGACATAAACAAACTCGTCCAATGTTACTGCAATATTCACGTTGTCATACTTCATGTTTGGTGACAGCCATTCCGCCCCGGCCCAGAAATTCAATAAAACTTTCAAATATTTGGACTTGATGTTTACTTGAAAACTAAAATGTTATCCACAAAAGCTGTACCTTAATGTAATGTTGAACCTTACGGCTAATTTAACACTCCCTTTGAAGCTATTGTGTTCTGTGAATTTACTTTGAAGCTATTCCTATGGTCATCGGGGAAAAGATTGACCATTTCAAACTCAAAGTTTTCCATTGCATTCGGTAGAAATTCCAAGAACCTTCAAGGCAAGGTATACCTTTGGTTTTTGGAACCGTTCGATTGTTTTAATCATATATAAATGTAGATTTAAGCAATAAAACTAACCTGTCAAAGTTTCATTTCAAAAGGTGGTAGCGCTTTTGAGATATTGCCGAAAACCTTGGACGGTTATGTCCACGCAAGAAGAATAATCCGTTATTGGATTACACAATCTGAGAAACGTTTCATGCACGAAGCGTTCCTCAGATTAAAATTTATTTGAATTCCTTCCTATAAACCCAATTTTTAAGAATGGAAGTGTTTTTCATAATGTTATACATTATCAACAGCTGCAGTGCTTCGTACCCAGTAAGTTTTTATGGTAATTATTGTTTGGAGCAATTACCAAAGGTATACCCTACTTTTAACTTTGAAAATTGTTACGGTCCAGTGAATAATGATGATGGCTAAAAGAATTTTTTTTTTTAAGTGTAGATTTTGATTTCAAATTTTTGTTTGGATAATGACAGGGAAACAAAAGCAAACCTTGGACACAGAATGACGTGGGAAATGACGATTTGCATTTTCTACCTTCTCATGATGAGGACGCTGGTGGCCCCGCAAAGTGTGCCGGACCTCGGTCCAATAGAGACGATATCTACAGGTCGTATTTTGGGGAAACGGATGTCAGTTTATGGCAAAACAGTCGATGCTTTTCTTGGGATCCCTTACGGCGAGTCCCCCGAGGGATCTCTTCGATTTAAATCCCCACTGCCACGCTCACCGTGGCAAAGAACATACAATGCCACCATGTTCGGATTCGGGTGTTTCCAGTTACCGGACGAGACCTTCAAAGATTTCCGGGGATCTGAAATGTGGAACCCAAATGTCAACTTAGACGAGGACTGTCTGAATCTGAACGTCTGGGTACCGTATCCCCGACCCGTGAACTCCACAGTTCTCGTGTGGATCTTCGGAGGCGGTTTCTACTCGGGTGTGGCCTCGCTGGACGTCTACGACGGCCAGACGTTAGCGGCGGAGGAGGGGCTGATCGTGGTTTCAATGAACTACCGCGTAGGGGTCTTCGGTTTTCTCGCTATGGACAGCCCAAGCGCACCGGGGAACCAGGGGCTTCGAGATCAGGTGTTATCACTACAGTGGGTACAAGACAACATCCACGTGTTTGGAGGAGACCCGGGTAAGGTGACTATATTCGGTGAAAGCGCTGGTGCGGCCAGTATTGCGTTACATATGGTATCACCACTGAGCAGGGACCTCTTCCAACGCCTGGCTGTGGAGAGTGCATCAGCTACAGCCCCTTGGGCTTACTACACAATGGATGAAGGGCTTAAGAGGGGAATGAAACTTGCCGAACTTCTCAAATGCGTCGAGGATGTTAATGGGGTCACATTGACCACGGAACAGGTCGTCGATTGTTTGCGAGGAAGAGATGCCACGGAGATTCTGCAGTTTCAATGGGTCACGAAAAAATTCGTCGAGTTTCCGTTCATACCAGTCGTCGACGGCACATTTCTCACCGAACGCCCTCAGTCGTCAATAGAGCGAGGGGCATTCAAGCAGTGCGAGGTGCTTTTAGGTAGTAACACAAACGAAGGGATATGGTTTATAGTGTATGAGGTACCGGGGTACTCCAAGTCTGACCCCAGCTTACTGGATCGAGAAAAGTACGTGACAGCCATAAAACACTGCTTCCCTAATGTGAACTCATTTGGAATAAACGCTATTGATTATGAATACACGCCGTGGCTGAGTCCGAACGACCCGGTCGCCTTGCGGGACGCTGTCGAGCGCGCCGTCGGGGACTATCTGTTCGCGTGTCCGGTCTACGAGCTCGCTGTAGCCGTGGCCAACGCCGACAACCCCGTCTACTATTACAGGTTTACGGACCGAGCCTCAAATAACCCCTGGCCGTCGTGGATGGGCGTTTTGCACGGTGACGAGATCGCATACATCTTTGGGAAGCCTCTGGATCCGAATAGTGGGTATAACACCGCCGAGGCAGAGCTTAGTCGAAAGATGATGAGGTACTGGGCTAACTTTGCAAGGACGGGGTAAGTAGAAAATCCACAATAATTCTTTACACACTGAAAAAAACGGGGGTGTTACTATTGACACCACTGGTGTTGTCACATATAGATACAGAAGAAAGAATCAACATCAATATCTTAGTGTTATTTTAACATTAATGTAAATTCTTTTTGCAGAAATCTGTGTTATTTTAACACCCTATGGCGTAAATGTTGATTTTTTTTTTATCTATGTGCCAGCCAACACCAATGGTGTAATCTTAACACCCCAGCCTCTGCAGTGTATACTTTCAAATATAATATCAATTATGTTTTCAAGTTAATATATCATTTGTCACGGGTTGGCACTGAAAATGGGGTTGTTTATAAGAGAAATACACACGGAAAGAACAAACAGTCAGAAGTTCCCCCATAAAAGATGGTGCCCCCCCCCTTGTGCTCCCTAAAATGTTACCCTAGTTGCGGCTAGGGTGCAGAGGGGTGCTGCTCTCGGTGAAATTAATCTGAAATTATGGTATCGATGGCCACAATCAGTCATCGCCTTGTTTCGTCATCATTTTACCTCTAAGATGGCGTCGTGATGACGTCAATGCATAAAGGTCTCTACGATGATCGATTAAAATGTCTATGCGAGAAACTTAAGTTTCACTCTGAAAAGTTTAAGCAGAGAAAAAATGCCACCTATCCAAAATCCTGTCCTGAATCCAGGGTCCGATGTTACAAAGAGCTAAGATTGACCTTCACTGCGTAGCAATTTTAATTGCCAAACAAAGTGTCATGTCACAATACATGGCAAACTGACACCTCATCTTAAGATGAATCTTAGTGCTTTTTGAAATCGAGCCCTGTGGCCGAATTCACAAAGAGCTAAGATTGATCTTTGCTAAATTGTGGCGTGTCGTGGCCAAGCGGTCTAGTTCACCGGACCCAAGCTTTGGTGATATCAGCCGAAGAGTGTTGGTTCGAATCCCGGCCTTGGCACTTGTGCCATTGAGCAAGGCACAACCATAGCTGCTTCGTAAAACGTTGGGAAGGCAGTGCATTCTGCTCTACCAGCCAGGTTCCTAGTGGATGATACCCATGCCTACATCCTTTACGGACTGTGAAGGGGGTATTCCACTTTTCAGTCCTAGGTGGCAGCGTGCCCCTGGTGACAGTTGATTTGGGTCGATAGCCTAAATCAGTTAAGTGTAACCCTCAGCTTGAAGTGGCCGTCTGGCCTTGTGGAACTTGGCGATATCCCATTTAAAAAAATGTTTTTAAAGTACAAGACTGTGATGTCACAACACAATTCACTATTTATATTGACAACTTATCTTAAGATGAGTCTTAGTGCTTTGTGAAATAGAGCTCTGCTGAAGACAACACAACGGGCAAAATTCAACACACGTTATCACTACAGATGGGGTATGTGCGGCGACAAACCCGTTCTGTCAATGGTTTATCCAAAATAATTCAAGGCACAATTTGTCTTAGAAATGAAAATTCTTTATTCTGCTCAAGACTTTTGGAATAAAAGATTGAATTACTTCTCAAGGTAAAAGCTGATTCGAATCTGTGAAGCACTAAAGTCAAATCTGTGTAGGCCTAAAGCACACGAACATAGACTCTGTTGGGTGCAACCAGTGCAACGCCAGTTTACTATCATATGTACATTATCGTCTTCTTTTTTTCGCGCCAAAAGGTCAAAATGCTCCGTGACAGAGTCACCAGAGCAACGATTACGTCACTGACGTGAAACGTAATGGATGGGTCTGCCCACCGCAGTATCATTTACCTCCTGTGACATTTTCAAGTCCGGGAAATTTGGGTTATATAGTAGAGAGACTTTGTGTATTGATCGGCTGGGGTGACTGCTGGAGAAAAGGGTATACGTGTATACCGCAGCGAACATGGGGAGAGTTTCTGGGCAAAATGCTGCACGCTAAAAATCAATACCAAGTGTACGATGCACTGTTAGCTTAAGACATCATGGAATAATGCGGGGTCTAACAATATGCTGAACTTTTGGTTAACCGTGGATGGCGAAAATGTAGAAAACAACCTTGTGAGTAGGTATACGACAATCAACTCTTGTAAAAAAGGGTAACCATTTTGTTTTTATTTTGTGGTTTTTTGTTTGGGTTTTTTGGTGAGGAGTTTTTGCTCTCATCGAACTGAGGCACGGAGGGAGCAATAGTCTGGCTCTTAAATGCACACTGATAATTTTGTTGATTCTGTTGAGTTTAGAAACATGATTGGAGTACCATAAATACATAAAAGAGGAAGCTTAAGTTTGTTGGGGACAACATTAATAGACAGACATAACCAACATTTGCCTGAATACCGTCCAAAATCTAACCCTTTTCTTAATTGTGACATTTTAATGCTAAAAACGCTGGTCGAATTTCAAGGTGGCAAAATGTACTCTTGCAGTTAACTATAACTGCTCCTGAATGTTCATTCAATCATGCTAGCTCTTCAGAGATTTAATATGCCGGCTTCCCATTATATAAGATATTTTTGGTATTTTAAATTGATAGGGCACTGTGACACTGATATTTTGTCGAGCGATATAGTTGTTGGCCTGTGAAGAATTCTAGAGCTCTGAACTCCAGGTGGGAAATGAGTCATGCGACCCCAACGTTGCGACGCAGACTTGTTGTACAATGGTTTTCCTTTTGCCTCCTGCACTCTAAAAACTATGGGTCAGAACTGACTTGGACTGCTGGTCCAGTGGGGCCTGACACATTTGTGTGATCAGAATGGCCAGGTATCTATGTCACAGTGACCAAAAAATGGAACAAACAGACGCTGAATCCAAATTAAAATATGTGGGTGTTTTTAACGAGTTTCTGGGTCAGCTTAATCTAGAAATGAGTCAAGCCGCCTGAGGCTCTGAATCCGAGTCATTAATTCTAACCCGGGAGTTTTTCGTAATCAATACAGCCTATGTTTGTAGTTTAATTATGCATTTGAGTGTATGCAATCCTGGCACCAACATTACTACACATCAGAGAATTCGCAATACACGTAACCATCAGAATTACGGACTTTTATAATTCCAGTACAATTGGGGAAAAAGCTGCAAGAGCTCTTGTTCAAATGTAGGGAAATGCTATACCCTCTAAAACTCCCGCGTCAGAATTGCGGGTTCCGGGTCCAAGGGGACTTGACCCTTACGTGACCTGGATGCGGATCGACTCTGACCAGGAAGTTCTTCCAGCTGCATAATAGGCCTAACGAGTGTCTAGATTTTCTGATTTTTATTTTTTTTTACTACAACAACAAAAACAGTGCTTTTCTTTTCAACTGGACTTTTTCAGAAATCCCAATAAAGCTGACGAAGATGACCCAGACGGTGACTGGCCTCTCTATACCGTGGACAGCCAGAAGTATTTTACTCTTAACAAGAGTATCAGCAATGGTGACGTCTACATTGGTCACGGGCCAAGAGCAAAGCAGTGTGCTTTCTGGAGGGAGTATCTTCCATCTCTGGTTACTCAGACAGGTAAACAATACAAAAATCAGGGTGCATCCCCGTTAGTGTTCCCCCTGAAATATACATTTCTATAGAATGGCAAAGACCAAAAGTGAACACTCGTTTTGACGAAGAGTTATCCCACTTCTTATCCTGATAATCTTGCCAAGTCGACTTTTTTTTCTCGTGGTCAAGTCTACTTAGGATCGATAGGACGACTTGGTAAATCTAATCGGTCGGCTTAACATGACATAAAAATCTCACCAAAACGTCTTACAAAACTAAGAACTCAGCTTATCCTGATCTATCCAAGACAAGTCCCTGAAACTAAAAGAACTGAGAAACTAAGAAGTCGACTTCTCGTCTTGTTGAGATAACAGGATAAGTCGACTTGTTAGTTTTACAAATTCGTCAATTACCAGGACAAGTCGACCAATTAGTTTCAGAAAGTCGTCTTGTGAGAAGGATAAGTCGACTATTTGGTTTTTACTGAGTTACTTCGAATGGTATGTCGACTTTGACCACAAGCGGGCCGACTTTCTTAAAATGGCATGACACTCAATGCTCGCAAAATGCTCGTTTCCAGCTATTAATTAAGAAATCAATCCTATAATGCTAATGTTAATAGTTACTCTTATTGTTGTCTTTCTTTAGGTGACATTAGTGAAGCAGAGAGGAAATGGAAGCAGCAGTTCGACGACTGGAGCACGAAATATATGGTCAACTGGAAGGCTGAATTTGATAACTACGTCAATGGCAAACAGTGCAGTGGTGACGACAGCCGATAGGGTCCAGACAACGCCATACCACCTTTTACCCACCGTCTCCACTTTGTATTCCTCTTTTCCTACCTCCCCCCCCCCCTTCCATAAACTGACAAAGTTAAGTTCCTTTCATGTTTTGAATACTTTGCTGAATGATGATATAGTGATCACATCTTGGTTCGATGACTTGTTTGATGTTTTGCCAAGTAAATGGACTCCCTTCTGGCAGGAAAAAAATTAAACATTTTTTCACCAGCCCATTTTTTTTTCGGGAATACTATTATGCTTGTTTACAATGTGTTTGTTTATCACTTAAATGTAATTTAGATATTTGTAAACTTCTGAATTTTTTCGTAGTTATCAATCAAAAAAATAGGCCCCAACCTCAAAGTTTTTAAAACTAAAAATACTTCTTCCGTTGACTGCGTGCATCGAAATGACAATACTTTGACGTCATGTGTGGAAGTTTGCTTTGTAATACCTCCCACATAATATGACGAAGCATGAGTGATGACGTCACAGGGCTTTTCGCGAATCTTTCTAAAAGCACCGGGAAAGGGAATTCAAAATAATTGATTTGTACGTAATTAAAATCTGTTTGATCTCATGTGAACTCAATTTCCTTATTGATTGAAAACATTTTTAAATGTATTTCACTTTTTACCATTTTCGCTCAAGTAGGTCTTTCAAACCCTTCATAGGGTGCCGTCTAACCGAAAACAAAACCACGCAATTGTTGTATGGGTCCTCTTGTTTCAGTGACTTTTCTATTGGTAATGTGGGGTGGGGTTGCTGGAGACCACATAGCTGCTCAGAGTGCCTTCTGGCAACGGCACCGCCTGATACAATAATCAGATAGCTTTGAATTGTTCCACTTTAGCAGAGGGTTGGATGAGTGTGGGCTCCGTTGACCCTCACGCTGAGCAATGTGGAAGATTCTGTACGCTGGTTGTGGTAAATATTTTTTCCAGCGAATAAGGAAACACCACCCCCCCCCCTCTTTTTTTTTTTTTTTTTCTCTTTCTCTCTCTCCCTTAGATATGGGGAATGGTCCAGTCTGTGATGTCGAGGAAATTTAACTCGCTTTGGGCTTTGCAACTGGGAAAAACAATGAGCGATGTGGCAGATTCTGTACGCTGGTTATGGTAAATGTTTTTAATATCCAGCGAATGAGGAAAAACCACAACCCTTGGAAGCCCACCCCCTCCCCTTTTCCTCTCCCTCTCTCTCTCTCTCTCTCTCTAGTCTCTGTCTCTCTCTCCTAGATGTGGAATGGTCCAGTCTATGATATCGAGGAAATTCAACTCGCTTTGGGCCTTACAACTGGGAAAAACAATGAAATACATAACTTGAGACTCTTGTATGAGTACTAGGGGCTCATAACAGTGTTAAAAAGAAGAGTGTGGACTGCTGTGGTTTGTGTAAGAAGAACAAGTATTATTTTGTGGGCTAGAAGTGTTCCACACTTAAAAACGGGAAAATTGCTTCGTCCTAACATTAGACGACTACAAGAAAGAAAATAAGAAAAATATAATTAAAAATGTTGTGCTTTTATAACTTTTTTAATGAGAGATTATAGGAGTTTGTAGATAATAATCTTCAAAATGTTATAAAACATGGTTATGATTAGTGTTTGGTTTTATAATAGATAGACCAACAGCAATATCATCCTTTATAGGTTGACCTTTTTGTTATGTAAATAATATGATAGTAATGATATTTATTAGCGGATGGTTGTTTTATATTGAACTTGGCTCCAACACAATTAGTTTTTATTGAAGCCATGCGAGTTTAATGATATCATAATTACACTTACTCATCTACAGGGTAGCTAGCTGTTGCTGACAGTCAAAATGGATGTGCTGTTTGCACTAACCAAAAACATATTTGTAAGTCTTTTTGATCATTTCTCTTCTAAGTGTCTGTAGAAATCGATCATTCGTTTTGGGTTTGGTTTTTGTATTCATTCTGTGGTTTGTGGTGCCATCAAATGGGAGACTTTAGAACATTAGGTGGCAGCAGACTTATCAGGTAATTTTTCAGTGCCTAACGTAGTTCTGAGCATGCGCACTTTTCCGAGAACAATGGATTAACCAAGTAAGCCTGCTGCCACCTATAGTGTTATCAAAAGTCCCCCATTGGGCCCAGTAGTGTAACAGTACGAGTTCTTTATTGAATTGAAAAAGTTACTGGCTGTCAATGTAAATTGTGGTAAAGTAACTTAAAATAAATGTACCAAAATAAACAACATTTTAATCGAGTTATTCAAGGTATCTAGTTGTTTAGATCAAAAGGACTTTAACGTTACTTCGTATAGGTTTTAATATAACATCATACTCATGATATTACTTTAAAAAGTGGATTGTGGTTTGTTAATATTTTATACTGAAATGTACAAAATCAATATGTATTATTGTAAAATAACAAATAGCAATAAAAGTACAACATACGTGTAAAGATATACATATACAATTATTTAACGTAATATTGTACCGCTAAATTTGTAAAGTTATATAAAGATGTTTAACTTACCTGTAGTGCTCTGCGGAAAGAGCAGGGGAAATAAGTTTACAGGGGTTTGCTTTATGTTACCAAAGGAAAGGTTTACACTAACGTGTATAGTATACTACACTAAGCTGCCACAAATTCTGTCACAAGAGGGCGTCAAGTATAATTTCTACAGCGGGATAGGTCAATAAGTCAATAATTATTATTATACATTTTCTAAGGTAGGGTCATAGATTGGTTTTTATCAAAGTAATGCTGACTTATTGGCAAAATTCTAAAGAAAGATATACAGTAAAACTCACATGTAAAATGGTTTTTCGCGGTATTTCAGATTCAAATGTTTTTGTGTGAACAAATTTCCAAACTATACATCGAAAAGAATCCTTTTTCTCAAAATAGTTTATACCATCAGCAGCTGCAGTGTTTCTCACAAGTAAGTTTTTATGGTCATAAATGTTTGAAGTATTCACCAATCTGTGACCCTCTTGGCGATACATTGGAACAAGTTAACTCACTATTGGGACAAGTTGCCTAATTATTGGACAAATTGAGTTACTATTGGGACAAGTTGACTAACTATAAGTTGGGACAAGTTGACTAAAGTATCTTTCATAAACTCTCGTCTTGTTGAGATTATCACACGGTGAACAACATGCATGTTGATCCTTAGGTTTAGTAATTCGGTCTTCTTGGCGAGGCTCTACCAGGAATCAAGTCCAAGCTTTCATTTTGACTCGATATGTAAATTTCTTAGTTTGAGCTAGTTGTCTTGACGCGATAAAATAATACGGAGCCCCGTAGATAGTGTTTGCAACCCCCAAAACAATGACAAGTTTCAAGACTTGCGCCCTCTGCCGCTGAAGTATACTTTGCGAGTATTGAAATGGTCATCAGTTTTGGCTTTAACTGAACCGAGAAGCAGATAAGTTAATCTCAAAAGGCTTAAATTTCAGCTACAAAATATTTCTGAGCTATAACAAAATATGGTTTTCATTTTGTATTATATCCAAGCCCGAGTTATAGAATGTTTTTTAAATTCTTAATCAACTCAATATAATCATAATATTCCCCAGTACAAATAAAATAACAATTTAAAATAATGTTTAAAACAGTGAAATGTAGTTCAATAAAAGTTCCAATGTTAAAACATTTTTGTGTCACGCGTATGTTTGTGGAAGAAATATTTTATGTTTGACAGCACCATGACTTTTGTCTTTATCATTGTCAACGGTAACCAGGCCTATACTTTCCGCTGTCCAAGTTTTATTGTGCCTTCTCACTTTCACAGAGAATTGAGGCGCAAAAAAAACCACCACTCTGGGACGGTCCTTGAGTCGCGGGTGTTGTTTGGGGGCTTTTTCTGAAGAACCGGAAAGATTCTTGCTCTATAACAAGAACTGGCTACTAACCAACCCACTTTGCATTCTACAAATTCGTTCGTTTTCTTCCACAACAATAGTAGAATTATTCTAATAAGGATACCCTCCCCCAACGGTTCCCAATACATACTTTATGCACTACTTTCCTTATGTACAGAAGTACACCCCCGCCCCCCCCCCCCCCTCACTTAAAATCCTCTAAAGAATATCTGAGATTCCAAGCACACAATGAAGACACAGGGAGTACACGATGCCCACAAATCAAGCACAAAATGGCATTAGTCGCCGGGGAGACTGGGAGTCTAGCTGTAGAGTGTTTGTTATTGTTATTTTTTCTTCGCTGTTTTCGTTTCAAAGTTCAGCCACATCCCTCTCCGGCTCCGTTACTGTTGGCGTAACATCGTACCCGATCCACTTGTATCGGCAGGAGATTCTCTTGGTGAGGTTCGTATCAGGACATAGCTATTTTTTGTTGGATATTGTGATAATATTGTTCATAATGTACATGTAATTTTGTGTTATTTTAAACCTGAATACTGTCAACTCTCACAACAAGATCTTAGGACTGGCCAAAATGACCTTTCTATTGCAACGTCACAGCCCGAGTTTTTGCCAACCAAGGCTGGAAAAATATAAATGAAGCCATAAATGCAAAGCAAAATGATATCCACAAACAATGTTACTCAAATATTTGAGCATTCATGGGAGGTATTTTATTTAATTGGAAGTTTGCAGAAAATTTTGAATTTGGTCACAACATCCTGTTAACGATTGAATAATTGGCAAACATTCAGCCGTTTATGCTAAACCAGCGCCGTTCAGTTAATTGCTTATCAACAATAGTAGGAATGTTTCAAAGAGGGCAGCAAACTACAAAGAAACACAATTGGTAGACTGGTCCCCTGTCTTTATCCGCAAGGATAAAGACAGGCACTGGTTTTACAGACGCAATGATTTCATACAACGATTTCATTGGATAAACGTGCTGTGACGTAAGCTTTGCATATCTGTGTTATGATTGGTCGAGGTTATGAGGTGATGTAGTTTGTCAGTTTGCACTTTCGATCGTCTGCTGCAGCATGCAGCGTCATGTAGTGTTGTTTTATTTACTATGTAATGTGAACAAATGTACGTGTGAATTGTGAATTGACTGCGAGTTTCTGTGTGAAATGAATGCTAGGTCAAAGGTACATCTGCCAACATCCGGTCTGGCAGGTATCTGGCGTTATTCACGAGCCTCTCGAAGTGTGACGTCAGATGTTTGGGCTACACAATAGACCGTGCAAGTCTCGCGCGTATTCGAACATTTTTGGGACCACTGTGGTCCCACGTACATTGCTTTAACGCGTTACAGAAACAAACTCACGCGCTTTAACGGATCCCAATGTTCGAATACGCGCGAGACTTGCACAGTCGTTTGGCAGAAATGAGACTCTGGACTTCAGAATGTACCCTTTTTAAACAGAACCTCTTTACCTTTTTATATTTCCATCAAACTATATTTTCATGTTGTTAGGTGGCCGGATCACTGTTAAAATTGTCGAGTTAAAAAATTAAACGCTGTCCTCGACGTGTAGATTTCCCCTACTAGTCGATAATGTTAATGCGATATCATTACCATAGTTCTTACTAAGCAACCTTTGCACTGATGACGTCATTTTATGTGATCCGAGTGTTGTTTTTGTGACCGCCCGTCGGAGCATCGTCGTCTCATGAATCGTCTTATTTATCTTTCTCTATGCTAGGCTAGATGTGTTAAACGTACTTATAAAAATAATATCAATGTGTTTATAATATTTCAGTCCCTTACTGATAGCCTTGCTTGATAGATAACCTTAAAGTACAAATCACCTAACCCTTAAATTCCTTCTATCAAATTGCCAAAGTGTAGGATTTAGAAGGATGGATGGGTGTTCCCTTAGGCCTACTGACTGGGTCATGCATTCTACTCTTGTGTCTAAACGATTTTAGTGGAGTGACGTAGTGGAGTGATGCGTGGAGGGGAGTAGGATGTCTGAGAGGCCACACGCTGTTAGCCAAACTGAATGCCTATAGCTTTTAATGAGTAGGTA
Source organism: Pisaster brevispinus (assembly GCA_023634235.1). Taxonomy (NCBI): domain Eukaryota; kingdom Metazoa; phylum Echinodermata; class Asteroidea; order Forcipulatida; family Asteriidae; genus Pisaster; species Pisaster brevispinus. Next base: position 225,331 of record JAMKCF010000080.1, on the reverse strand, counting down.
GTTAGTGAGTAGGTATTGCAACTTGGAATTAGACTTGGTTCCAAGTCTGTGGTCGTGGTTATTTGTCTACCTGATAGCAATGGCGTAGTGCCTGAATAGCGCCCTCTTGTGGATTAACAAGTTGCTTCTAATTAGTTAAAGCGTGCGGGGAGTTTTGCGTGGCTGATGCAGAGATAACCATGACTTCAGACTTGAAATCAAGTCTAACTTGGAACTTGGTACTGTTGACGTCACGGTTTGGTTAGCACTTTGCTGCAGAATGGGAAATCACTTTGCACGTAGGCATACACGGGTCAACTGAAACTGGAAACAAAGTAGAAAACTTGAATGTCCAATTATTTTTAGTCCTCAGACCTGAAGGAAAGTATCTCCGGATGTGTTCAGTAAACTTCTAATACAATTCTGAATTATATTTTTTCAAAAGAATTTCTATAACTTATGCTCAGGCATATTGCTTGCCGTTTCGCAACACCGGTAGGCCTACGGTATAGGCCTCTACCATAAAATTAATCTACCCTAAAACTTAAAAAGTAGCACTCGCGAGGTACTCTGGTTGGTCATTAAAAAGCAATTTGTGCATGTTGCCCTCATTCCTTTTAAACAAGTTCATTTCGGGAAAGAGGATAAATAGAAGAATTTGGGAGGGTTTCATATTAATTCGTCAGTGGACTTTTCCTCGGAAGCGCCAAAATCGTAATAGACCTAAGCCTAAACAAAAAAGTATAAATAAAGGATTAAACATTAAAACGATGTATTCCATAGTAATCCCAAATGATTTTTTAATTAACTAGATGTCCACAAAACGACAAATAATAATAAAGAGTAGGCCTACACTGGAACCCGGGTTAATTTGGGGATGGGCCCACAGGTGGACTTGTGAACCCATTCCTAGTCTCGTAGCCTGAGCTCACTCCTTGACCCCCAAAACATTTTTTATGAATAACGCCACCACTTGACTTAATTTGTACAAGTTTGTTATCCCGCCATCCAGTGTGTGTTCTCTCAGATCTCTGCTGCTGCTATGCTGTACACACATACAGTACTGTACATGTAAACACATTGCAACAGTGATAGTGTAGTGTAGTGCAGTGTACTGTGATGTGGCGTACCGTTTAACTCTACGCAACGTACTCCAAGCCGAAGGTTGGTATTTTCTGTTCTACTTTTTAAGTAGGTGGCCAATATTTTGTTCTAGAGAGTTTCATTTCAATGAGGGGATACTACCACAGTACTAAGATTGACTGTGGATACACTTTCTTTTTGCAGGACCCAGGCCATTGATCATATATATAGTTCGGATTTTCTTTTTAGAACTCATTTGTTTTGGTCGTGACGAAACATTAACATTATGTTAAACATACCGACAATATTGCTGTTCCGTCCTAGCCCACCTTGTTGGGCTGTTATGGCTCTCTTTTAACATCGGTCTCATTACAGTCGCAAAAGAGAGCCATAACAGCCCAACAAGGTGGGCTAGTTCCGCCCCAACTTGACAGTTGTCCCAACTATAGTTGGCACTGAATTGTCCCAACTATAGTTGGGACTGGTCCCAACTTGAGTGTTAACATGTTAAGGTTTGGGCGTCCCAACTATAGTTGGGATCGAAGTAAACACAAAGCACCCCCATATAACTAAAATTAAAAACATAATTAATAGTATAGTATATTAGTATTATATCAATATGAAGTTTTTTAGACCACTTTCCCTTGTTAGTTGAGAATATTTTATATTAATTAAAATTTTGGTTTTCCAAAGAAGGGAAATTACATGCGTCGGACTTCTTTGTGAGACTGAAAGCGTCACCTGGCATGAGCACGAGGCCTCTAAAAACACTATTTACACCGAGTTAGCGGTCCATTGTGAGCGATATATCATTCCAAACCTTGTCCTGGGCACCGGCTCGTGTCTGGCTCTAACTCCATCATCTTTTTTGACATGAGTTTGACCAGGTTCGCAATAAAGAATCTTGTTAATTAACGCCGATCGCATCAGCTTGTCATGGGCTTGTCTGCAGTAGCGTTACACAGTAATCCACGCATGATCGATCACAATGTCCTGTTGAACTCTATGGATGATCCCAACTATAGTTGGGGCGTCCCAACTTTAACACTCAAGTTGGGACCATTCCCAACTACAGTTGGGACGATTGTCAAGTTGGGACGGAACATTGCTTTAGTATTGCCATTGGTTCTTTCTTTTCCTTCCTCCTTTGTTAGTGTACTGTGTCTGTAAGTTGGTTGAAGCAATTTCCTTCCTCTCTGACCATGGTATGGTACTTTACAACATTACTGGTACAACCATTGACAATAGAGCAAGGATACAACCATCATAAAGGTACAAAAAGGAAGGACCTTTATATTTTAAATACAACACATAGGACTCTAGATTTGTATCTAAAATAGTATAGAATAGAGGATAGATCTAGCTCTGGAGGACTGTAGGAGGAGTATTTCATCATTCATCATATCGCACTGGTAATCATTGTTACAAAAGTGTACCCAATGTTTGCTGGCATACTTTGAGTTTGACACACCGGTTGGTGTCAAAATCCACCAGTGTGGGGCGATCTGGTGTAGTGGACAGCTACAGTACACAGGCATGCAACTCTTCCGCGTTTCCGCGGATTTCCGCGTTTTTTAAAAATGATCAGCGCTAAAAAAAAAAAAAAATCGAATTTTTTTTTTTTTTTTTTTTTTTTTTTTGGCGATTTTCTTTTTTAAAGCCCTATATATGCTTGGCAAAAACAATGTACAACCACAATAATGTGAAATAAGCCTAGTACATGCTAAGAATGCACCTAAGAGCATAATAAACCTCAAAATTTTCTAGGGTACCATTGTGGATCTCATGTCCCTTGGCGTTTTGGCTGCCTCGCTCCGCGCTTGCGTTGTGCCTTTGAAAATTTCCTCTTTTTTTTTCATCGGGCAGTTGCATGCCTGAGTACATGTAGTCTAGTCTACAACAGTGCAGCATACATGGTAAATTACAGGTCAAAGTGTGCTTTTTGTAGATTTTTTTGTTGTTGTCAGGCCTATTTCACTGTCCAAGGAGGACAAAATTTAGCTGGACTTGGATTTTATTTACATTTTTATGTAGTGTTGAATATTTGCAAACGCCCTGGCTTGGCCTGGATATGACTGAAGGCCCGTGTCTCAGACTCAGAGGTCCCCAATTCAAATCTTACCTGTGTAAGAGGAAGGTTTCCCACGTATGGTTTCCACCATGACCATCTTAACGGATTTGCACTTGCGTTGCACGTAAGTTAAGTGCATACCTGTTAAAATGTTTCAGTTGAATTGGCCGTTGGTTAATCACTGGCCAATGACCGAAAAAGTTATTAGTTACGACCGCCAAAAAGCAACCCTGATGTTATGGAAAGTAGTGGGGGGGGGGGTAAATTTTAGTGCCACTTTGTAGCAACCAGTACAAATTGAGGTTACAGTTTTACAAAATTGTGTCTTCACAGATGTCTTCCATTTCCTGAAGAAAGAAAAAAAAAGAGAAGAATGTAAAGTTTGTCTTCCAAGAGCTGTGATGTGAAAGTTCAGTCGGAGTGAAGTAATAAGAGTATCCCACCATGTCAGGCAACGTCAAGAAACTCTCCAAGACACGGCGAATCAGTCGCAGCAGTATGTCAGCGTCTGTCTTGATCAAAGAGCGCTGGCGCTCAACATCTGAACGTCTCTCCGAGGCGGCCGAGCTTGTGTCGGCGTTCATCAACAGAAACACATACACTGCGGCCACTTACCTGGGACTGGGTAAATTCGTCGATACCCCACACACTGAAGACATGGTAGTGCAGCAGACAAGGGTGTTATGCCGGGACTATGTCTTCGCGAAGCTCCGAGAGCGTTCTCTTCTTAAACATGATATCTACCCCCCAGGCCTGGAAGCGAAGGATGTCGTCTCCGCCTGCCACCCTATGGGGCACAGTGTTCCCTGCGGGGCGTGCGACGTTTCCCGGGAGCTCGTCTCGATCACTCAAGAGTTTGACAAGATGTACCCGTACCTCTTCCGGGACGTCTGTACCTACTTGCGCATTAATTTCCAGACGGGCACACAGCTTCAAACGGTCTTCGTAGCGGTCGCCACTGAACTGTTCCGACGAAGCATCACATGGGCACGGGTAGTGGCTTTGTTTGCCTTTGCTGGGGCCCTGGTTGTGGAGTGTGTTGAGAATGGTCATGTGAGCTATGCCAACGTGGTCGTCGACTCAATGCAGAAGTTCACACGCCGAAGATTGGCTGCTTGGATTGTAAAGCAAGGAGGATGGGTAAGTACAAGTAATGTCTTAAAATGCTTGACTGAAATAACAACTTGTCGCTTGCAGGCCTTGGACTACATTCTTGAAGGGGCGCAGAAATTTTCCTCTGGTAAGGGGCACTTCTACTGTATGTATTGTTAGAGGTAAATGTAAACTTGTAAATTGGTACTTTGCAAAGGGTACCACAGCAAAAGCATAGGGCACCCTGTAATCAATGTGGGTGCTGTGGTTTAATATGAGGCCAGCATTAGACACGACGACAAAATACAGCAAAAACTTCGTTCTGAACACCAGTAACCCCTAGAGAGATGACTTGGCATCCGTCTGAGACTGAGCATCACAGTGTTTTTTTAGCCAGAGTGGTGTCTGGATGTCTTTTGGTTACCCTGTTTTAAATTCGGACACCCTGTTTTATCTGTCATTTACATGTAAATGTATTGTAAGTGAACAATTTGGACACATGGTTTTTTAACTTCCAGCAAATTTGGACTCCCTTTTACCAAATCCTGGCAAACCCCTTGCTGAGCATCTTTTTCTTTTGTATTCTTTTGTATCGTGCTTTAAGGTAACAAAGTGAATAATTTTGACCTCGTTTGTGAATACTCGCCAACCAAGCCTATGTGCCCCATGCCTAAATTCTGACCAACTCATGAACCTTGCAATTTCTGATTAGTACAGGATACTTGCTGAGTTTGAGTCTCAACACAAATCTGAAATACTATACAAAGTGTATCGTCGATAGTTGATTATTGATCCCTTGATTTGTTTCTTTCTTTCTTTTGCAGCCTGCCTTGGTTCATCACATCCAGAGTTACAGAGTGTCATCAGCAAGACTGTGGTTTCTCACCATCATTGGAGCAGCGACTGGCATAGCTGTCTCACTGGGCTTCCCCTAGTGCTATAAACCACCCCAATCCATCCGAATCAAACAGCAGTGACTGGCATAGCTGTCTCACTGGGCTTCCCTTAATACTACCCACCCCAACCCATCAACATCAAACAGCAGCGACTTGCACAGCTGTTTCATTGGGCTTCCCTTAATATTAACCACCCCAATCCATCCAAATCAAACAGCAGCGACTTGCATAGCTGTTTCATTGGGCTTCCCTTAATATTAACCACCCCAATCCATCCAAATCAAACAGCAGCGACTGGCATAGCTGTCTCGCTATGGGCTTCCCTAAATACTACCCACCCCAACCCATGAACATCAAACAGCAGCGACTTGCACAGCTGTTTCATTGGGCTTCCCTTAATATTAACCACCCCAATCCATCCAAATCAAACAGCAGTGACTGGCATAGCTGTCTCGCTATGGGCTTCCCTTAATACTACCCACCCCAACCCATCAACATCAAACAGCAGCGACTTGCACAGCTGTTTCATTGCGCTTCCCTTAATATTAACCTCCCCAATCTATCCAAATCAAACAGCAGCGACTGGCATAGCTGTCTCGCTATGGGCTTCCCTTAATACTACCCACCCCAACCCATCAACATCAAACAGCAGCGACTTGCACAGCTGTTTCATTGGGCTTCCCTTAATATTAACCACCCCAATCCATCCAAATCAAACAGCAGCGACTGGCATAGCTGTTTCACTCAGAGGCTCCCTTTAGCGCAAACCACCCCAACCCGCCAACATCAAACAGCAGCAACTGACATTTATAAGTGTCTCAATGGGCTCCTACACACCCCCCACCCCCACCCCTACACACACACACACACAATAAAAAGGTCTCCAAAGACCTAGGTTTTAACCTTCTACATGTAGAAACTATCATCAGGGACAATTATTTCATAAAGCTGTTAAGCAGTGAAGTGTGCTAAGCAAATTTGTGTGCTTGTTAAAACCAGCAGGGAAACAGTAATACCTTACATGTACAGTATATGGTATGTTGACTGGATACCTGATTTTGCTAAGCAAAAATGTTCTTTGCTAAGCAACCTGTTGTGCGTTAAAAGTTTTAAATCCAATCCTGTATTTAAAACAACAAGTTCTAAGCAATCTTGTAATGTTCATTCTTGGATGGACTAGGCCATTTATCCTACAAAGAGCACCACCTTTAAAAGATGCAAAGCTTTACATGAATATTTTTTAACAGACACCGAGTCTAAGACTTTCTAGAAAACTAGAAACGCACTCAAACGCACTAGTCACAAGCAAAACACCTGGTCTCTTTACATTCTTTATCAGACAAAGTTAGAATATCTATTTATCATTTTAAAGGACGCCTGCGCTAAAAAAGTACCTAGCTAGTTCACAAAGGCGCTTACCAGGAAATTTTCGTTTAGATGTAGGTCAAAATGCTGTGGACAAACCTACTAAGGCCACGGACAAATTTGATTGTACATCATGCTCTGTGATCATGATGATGCAGTCTGAGGTGATTCCTGATGACAACTTCCTCATGACTTCTTTCATGTCTTTAAGCAAATGTTTTAAAGATTGCATTTGAACTCTGAAATGCATGAACTTGAAAAAACAAGTGGGGGCAAAAAACATGGCGGACAAATTTTGAACCTTGCGGCGAATTAAACGTGGCGGGTGCCACAGAAAACGTGGCAAGAGCCAAGCTTTTTTCACATATTGGAGAACACTGATAGTCATGCATGCATGTGCATGTTAGTGTGGAGGGACTATGCTGTGTCACAACATGTATGACATTGTTCTGAATTGTTTAATGTAAATATCAAGCTTGGATGATTCAATTGTTTTCAAAGGGCTCCGTTAACTCCCCTTGCAAACTTCAGTATAATGACAAGTGCCTTTAGCAGGGTAATAGCCTACAGTGCCTAGGCTGGCATAAACCAGTTCACTTCACAATGCAAGAGACTATTTGTTATGTTTCAATTGTCTTCAGGGAAACTACCGGTCAATATGGTCAAGTCCCCAGCTGGGCTTTCATTTCAATACTAGTAGCATTTTCATGCAATTAGCAGGGTGCCTAGAAAAGGCAGGGCTTTAGTTTGTGTTACTGACTTATGTAAATCAGAGTTAAATGTAGTGTATATGCCTATTGTCTCAATGTCAGTCAATTTAAAAATCATTCCTAGAGAAAAATCATTATTTTGAAAAATGCAGGAGTACTTTCTATGCAGTCAATAGCCAAAGGTTTTCATTCTCAAATATTTGTCCCTTTTATACAAGTTTTGTAAACTTATTTTCTAACCTTAAATAAAGTTTTGTAGATCTTTTCAGAGTATTTTATTGGATTGTAGCTGATGTAATGCTGTATCGGAATTGGCAGCTCAATTGCCGATTGTTTTCCATATATATTCAGTGAATACTAAGTTAAAACCAAGAGAAACTATTGAAGATTGTGGGTTTTTTTGTTTTTGGGGGGTTTTTTTTATGTTTTTTTTTCATGATGTGCTTTGTCTTAAAACTTAAAAATGCAAAAATAAAATACATGTCTGAACAGTTATTTGATTGATCTTTATGAAGCTTTATTCAGCTCTTCAGATAAAAAAATTACACATAGGGTCAGAACTTACAAAACAAACACATAGTACATTTGATTTCAAGTACTATAATAACTTTGTTTGGGGTGCAATGTCGTAAAATGTGTGATGGGTAACAATCAGTCCTCAATATTTGAAATGTTTCCTTCAATGTGACCGACTGTTAAATAAAATGTAATACTTAATGAAGTACATCATTGTATAAATTTATTTTGATAAACAAATCTGTAATGTAAATACTTTTGTAAAAAAAGAAAAGAAATGATCTAATCACTTTTACAACTTCCACCTTTGCTAAAGGTTCTGCGTGCACTTAACGTCCATTTTTCTATAATATTCTCAAATAAACAAAGTGTTTGTCACTCTTGGCAAGACAGCAACTGATTGGAATCTCTCTGTTTATTTCCTGCAGTCTATTATTAGAAGGCCTGTGGTGTTTTTTCCTGAATGTGGGCAGGAAATTGGTTTCAAGATACATGTAATGCACTTGCATTGGTTTATCAGAAGAACAACGGAAGGGGGGTCATGACCTCAACACTAGCCTGGTGTACATTGTGTAATAAAAACTGCTGTGGTAAATCAACACCACTTCCCAAGTCTGTAAACCTGTATTAAAACATCTGAGAGAATCCAGGTCTAGAGTAACAGGGACCCAGACCTGTTGTAAACAAAGTAGAAATTTTTTAGGAATTTCCACTTGCATCCAATCTGTTCATCCCCGACTTTTGCTTTATCCTTTGGATGGAACGTAAAGCAAATGATCTCGTGTGTTGTGTAATGCATTTAAAAGAGCCCAATACACTTGTCGAATAGAGAAGGGGTTTGCCAGGGTGTTTTCTGGTATGGTTGGCTGCAGATTGCGCCACAACAGCTTGTAAACTGTTACATGATACTATGTAAAGAAATAGGTGTTACTTTCCGCATACCTTGTAGAGAAAAATGAGTTGGTGGTGGGGAGGGTTTGAGTAGCGGTATCTTTGCACCTCTAGGACCCCAGTTCGAATCCCTACAGGGGCATTATGTGGCTTGGGATTTCTGTCCGTACCTGATCTGTTTGGCAATGGCAAGACGTTATTTAAAATGGAGGGAAAATGAAGACGGCTGTATTATGTTAAAGGTCATTGAACCACAGCTGGCAATAAGGCCGTAGCCATAATTGACGGCTACGGCTGCCACTGATGCTAAGGCAACGGCATAGCCAAGGGGGGCACATGCCAGTCCCCCCCCGGGTGCCCCACCCCCGCCTCCACACACAAAAATCGCGATAGTGTTCACACACACACACACAAAAAAAGAGGAAAGTGCGTGTTTGTAATGTAGTGAATGATCATAATCGGGATCACTACAGAGGCCACAAAGTGCCAAGAACATAAGATAGTGGCCCCCTGCAGCATCCCCCTCCCAAAATAAAAGCATGACCCCCCATCACTGACAAACCCATTCCCCCCCACCCCCCCAGTGTTCCCCACCGAAAAAGTTCTGGCGACGCAGCTGTGCTAAGGGTGTTGATAAGGACCTCCTATACTTCAATGCATGATGGCGCAGCGATCCAGCAATAGCCGTAGCTGTACCCGCCAGTTCAGACACGGCTTGAGACGTTACTACTGCCAAGGCTAAGAGTGACAAAGTTTCTCCAACGAAACTCGTCAGCTCTTCTTGATGTGGGTGACGATGTGTGCCTTAAGTTTGGGAATGTTGCCCAGCTCCAGTTTGCATACATGGCATCTAAAACACACAAAAAGGAAAAAGTGTTTGCATTAAAGAAAACTTAGTTATCAAAAAATTGTTTCAATCAGTTTTAATCTGAAGCTTAATGATTATAATCTATACTTGTTGTTTCAATCCTACAGAGAAAATATTTCTCATCTGAAATACTGTCAAGCTTGAGGAACAAGACAATTAAGAAGGCCCCCCCCCCCCTCCCCCTGAAAACAAAAAAGCAACAAAACAATGAAAATCAAGACAGGTTATTTTTAACTGCTGCAATCACACTTAAAAAAACTTACCGAAGAGGCAGTTTGAGCAGAGCATCTGGATTCTTGCTGGATGTATCCACCTTGCCATCCGTCTCCAACTGATCAATAACTTCTGAAACATCGAAGTAGCAACATACTCAATTTAAGGTTAACGTGAACGGTGACCAGTTCCAAACCCAAAAAGCAAAACCAAGAATCAGCCCCCACGCCCCCTCCCTTTGGGCAGAAATATTGAATGGCTTCAGACTGGCAACCCCCCCCCCACCCCACCGAACACAGGTATTGACAAAATAGAGAGACTGCCAGCATATGGGATAGATAGCTCAGTTGGTAGAGTGACGGCAAGTTAATCTGGAGGTCGCAGGTTCAAATCCAGCTCTAGTCAATTTGTCTTTGTTCAACCCAAAAAGTTTTTTGTATCATAAGAAGTTTCATGTCAGGAGTTAAGTCAGGCAAACTCATGTTCAACTTGGCATCGGGACAATTGGGTTGGTGGCTAGACCAGGGGCCTTTCATCCCCTCTTACCTTTTGATTCAACAAAGTATGCCGTTGTGAAGGTGTTCCAATGCTTCTTTGTTTTTAGCGTCGGGGAATCAAAATCCTGGCTGATTGCATGCAGATGTAAATGGCTGGAAAAAAATGACAATGACAAAAGGTTTAAATTTTTTCTTTCAATTAAAGTTTGTTTTTTTCCCCGGTTTTGGTAACACTTCTCAGATTCAAATTATGGGCCATAAAAACTGATATCTTTTTACATAACCACATTACTTCAAGGTGAAATGTTTCTCCAAATTTTTACTCTCTTTAGCTGCTGTAGGCTTCTAACCAATAAGTTTTTATTGCTATAATTTTAAGAGTGATTACCAAACATACACCTTCCCTTTACAGTAAATCATGTTGTCTTACCTCATACTTGGAACTGCGTGATACCCAAGTCTGTAAGTGAGTCCTTCTTCACCAATGGCCCTGACACAGCAAATGAGACGAAATTGAAAAGTGAAAAGTAGTAGCTCACGGTGTCTGTTTACTTATTCTTGGAGATGTCACTCCTGTTGCAGTGCAACAAAAATAGTCCATATCCTACGCTTTTCTTACTACTTGAGCAAACACTTTTTATAATTTTTTTTTTTTTTTTTTACTGATTCTCAGAAAAGCAAACTTAATGACTGTACCAGCCAAGTATCCCCATGGAGAGAAGACAAGGAAAGTTTAGTTTCGGTTTTAAATGGAGAACCCCTGAGAATTATTCCAGGGGAAACCCACGCCATCAGGAAAGGACTGAAAACCCAATCCACGTAGTGCCCCTGCAGGATTCTAGCCGGGGACCTTGAGGTGGAAGGCAAGGAAAGAAACCACTACGCCAACCTGACCACCCCTAACTTGTCTTAGAATGCAATGAGACCAAAAGATAGGGCTAAGGGGATGGGGTAGGGGTCAACTTGTATAATGATGGTTTAATGTTGGTGTAAAGGGGCTATGTCGCAATGATCAAAGCAGGCCTGTGGCTGTACATGAAATTATAAACTCTCACCCAGTTACACCACAGGCCTGCCTGGATCATGACGGCACAGTCCCTTTAATAAATTGGTGCCTGACCCCAATTGATTCTCCAGTGTCAAAGGTATCAACTTACTCCTTGATGACTTTGTCTCCCACCTCCTCCATGTGTCTAAGTAAATCCAAATGACATGGTTTGAGAGCCTTAAACTTGGCTATCTGCTCTCTAGGCAGAACTAGGTAATGGAATCTGGCCTGGGGGGAACAGAGAAGATGTAAACAAAAAATTACTAATGATTGTGAAGCAGTGAGGTTGAAATCTTGCTGACCAAAATTACGTTCGGGTTTGCACGTCAATAGTCATCCTTGAATTCAAGGGGGAAAAATAGGTTTAAAGGTAGAGTACTGACACATGTAGATTGTTTTTTTTGTCAACATAATGCTGATATGCAAAATTCACAAGAAATATACAGTGAAAGTCACCTGTGACAGTTCCAACTGAATACAGTGTCTATTTGTTAAGAAAGAGCAAATAAATTGTCACAAAAATTTTATCAAGAATGTCAAATCTATCCACTTTTAGCGAGGTGACAGCTGGTATCAGTTGCATCTCTGGCTGTAGCATTCGTGAACCTGTTTATAATACTCTTTATCCCCAATGTAAATTTAACATCCATTAAATTGTTGCAGCTAAAAGAAAGGATTTGAGCTGCCATTAGCTATCGGGCACTCACGGTGGTCTAAGGTCATGGGTTTGAATCCCACCTCAGTAATATGCCTGTCGTTTTTGTTTACAGGACTTGGGAAAGTACCGAGTATACAAATCAATTTGTTGGTGAATGCTCGTCGTTTTTTACTAGGACCGTTCCTCCTTCCCCCTCATATGATGGGGCCGGTATCACTTAAAAATAAAACAAAAACAAGTTTTAAAGGTATGGGTCATAGATTGGTAAAAACTGCAAAACTTAATAACCATCAAAACTTAGCCTACTTGGTGAGAAGATGCAGCTGTTGATAGTGTAAACTATTTTGCGAAAGGATACCCTTAGAAGTAATATGGTTTAGATAAATTTTCATCCCCAAAACATTTGTAATTTAGAAAGGGTTCATGCACGAATCATTTCTCAGATTTCTGAGGATTGACTGAAAGTTTATTTTCTGTGGTGTTCGTTCATGAACGCTGCAGCCAGAGATGGAGTTGGTAACCGCTGTCACCTCACTGAATGTGGATACAGTCAGCCCCAGCCTCGCTACCATGGGCAGCGCGCCATATCGGTACCTCTCGTCACTTATCCCTGGTAGGGATGTACTGAAAAACAAGGCTGATTGGCTCCCAAGGGTGACTACTTTGAGTGCTAGCTTGTTAAAAACTTTCGAGCCCTTATATGGCGCTTCTAGGACGCTTAGTACGTGCGTGTGAAAATACAAGTATTTTTACGCAGTCACCCTCAACTCCATACAGTTAGACATAATACAAGATCAAGTGGGGACCAGTTGCTCTTTTACTTGACGCCTCTTTTGCGCATTACTATACTTGAGCGGGCGCGTAGAGTGGATTGACCACAGGCCTAATATATTATAATGTGGAAATGTGCTAGATTCTAGCACATTTTGATGAACCGATTCCAGGGTTATGATCGAGCAAGGTATGCTGGGAAAAAATTGCGCAGCGAGATCAATCACCCATGGGAATGAGCTGAGTCAACCCTTGTTACAAAGAGGTTCTGCTTATAAAGAGCAAGTTCTTATGTCCTGAATCGCATTTTCAACTTTGTGTTTCTTTGTTTTGCTCTCCTCTTACAACAACGATCCTGTTAGGCCAAGTAAAAAATCTAATGAGTTTCTCGTCCCCGCCCGCCTCCTTTTTGGCCACTGCCTTCTTTTTATTACTTTTTACAATTTTCAGAAAAGAAAAAAATATATAACAATCTTAAATTTGATTTTTTGAAGATTTAAAGCTGATATCAATTTTTTTTTTTTTAAACTGAGTGGCATCTCTGATATTTTTAATCTCCTGAATCCAATTTAGATGGGCCAAAATAGCAGCTTTGCCTCATTCAATATTCTCAGGTGTGCAGTCCCTAGCTAGTTGAGGGCTAAAAGTGTGACTCTCCTGACTTAATATTATCATCAGTGTCACCAAACCCAGCTGGGCGTTCTTTTCAGAGCGGACAGCAACTGTTGTCGACAGTGATCATGCTGCGATTCTGCAGTGAAGGGTCTTACAAATCATTTGTTTCGTCACAAATTGCATCAGTTTACTCAAATAGCACAATATCTGTGAATATTTAGCATGGCGGCCATCTTGGAAAAAATTGCTAAAAATTGAAAAGTAGTAAATAGTAACGCCCTGCCTCCTCCTTTTTTTGAAAAAGTCCGCATGAGAAACTCGTTACTTTTTTTACTTGGCCTTATAAAGAGGTAATTCAGCCAGTCCCAGTGACCTTGTTATAATGAGTGTCGACTGTATATGGATCCAACATTCTGAATACCATGGAGCTATTAAAAAAGCTCTGTGTTATTATACCAACCTTAGGATACTTGTCTTTGATGACAACTACCCTGTCGTCAGTGTAAACCTGAAACGACGGATCTTTCATTGTATCCAGTAAGCCTAGACTCCAGTGTCCCTTCTTTGCCGGGGGACCACTACTACTAGTACTTGAACTTGAAGGTCCTGTAGGACGTTTTGTCGTCTTTCGTGGTGATGCCATCCTTGTTCTTTGTAGTACTACTACTGTACCCAACATCTACAATACTAAACAACAGAGTAACAGGGTAACTTCAGTGTGATTCGTAATTTTGTTGATTTTAAAGGTGCAGTATACTCATCTGCAGTGACTAATTGTATTTGCCAGACGACCAATATCTGCTGGGCAGTTTCGTGCAACGTGCAAGAGCATGTACAATCGTCTATAAAAATTGTTGTGATAATAAATACAAGGATGCTAAGATTAAGAAGATTCTAATATATGCATCCTTCGTGTATTTAATATCATTTCCAACAGTATTCTTTAAAGTGAGAAAATTAAGCTCAACAGGGGCACTGTACTCCTAAAAAATAGACACCTCTGATCTGCGGTCGTCAACTGCCCGACTGGCGCAAACAAATGTAAAGTTTTTAAATAGCCCAGTTTCAACTTTTAAGTTTATTTCAGACAAGAAACAGTCAGACAGTGTGGTGAGTGTAACTGTGTAAGTGTACTAGTGTAGTGACTACTAATTTACTTGTTAAACATCCCAGTCTTTTTCTAACAAATCAACTTGTAAGTTTTAACAGTTGCGATAATCGTAACCCTCCATCCTCCCGACGGTCTGCGACTATACCTTGACCTATACGCTAAGACTAAGGTCAGAGGTCGGAAAGCATGTTTGCCTTTTTATTTTACATTTTTTATGTGATATTACCTATACCTACTTAAGTTATGTAGAGCTAGCAAGGTCCTTGCTCTATGAGCAGATTAACAGTTGAATTGTTCAACTTACGTGAGTGGAACTATGTTGTAGCATAGAGAAAGTAATGGTTATTGGTTTGTAGTTTAGCCGTTGAACGAGTCACCAACTTACCAACCGAAGCAACGATGACAGCCACAAATAAAGGTAAACACTGCCGCACTGCTGCTCCTAGCCGCCTGTCGACGATTAGTCTTGGTTCAAGACTCTCCTGAATTCGCCACAAGAGGGCGCACTCTCACCATAGACCGCTATCACCCTGACGCGCTATCAACCACGAACCGCTATAGCTATAGAGTCTTGAACCAAGACTAGTCGACGATGTGTGGCGGTAAAAACACGTGGGATAACTCGTGTATAAGGATCCGAAGTATTGGTAGCCAGACCTAGCAGTAATGTAGACTCGCTACAGTGCTTTGGTTTGAGCTTATTCTCCCTAGGAGTATCTCGGCAGAGTTGTTATCTGTACGGCTCTTCTTTGTGAGATACCGGTGTGGCGGGTACAAATTTCATTTGGTTTACCCTTACACCGATGTGTATTAAGTTCTGTATACGCATCAGTGTAAGCGTAAAACCAAATTATCCCCCGTGCAAAAATAAACATCTATTATTATTAAAGGTACAAATTTCTTTTGAATCATCCTCCTTCAGCGGAGGTTAATTTCCCATACGGGAGACAGAATCTCCGCGGGACAATTAGGACATCGGCGTAGTTTTGAGGTGCAGGTGTTCTAGGAAAATCTCCCCCCCCCCCGGAGTTTTTGTTCCCCATAATAATAGACTGGTTCACTGTCTTTATCCTAGCGGATAAAAACATGCAATAAGCTTTCAATTTCTGCGTTATGTTTGATCTCTGCTCCGAAGTGACGTAGTTTGTCACCTACAAAGGCTACAAACACCAGCAGTAACTGTACTTTCGATCGTCTGCTGCTGCGTGTGCAAAATGTTAATTAAAAAAATGTAATCAATTGTAATGACGTTAATGAGATGTGAGGTCAAAGGTCTGACAGGATCCCGCCGGGTGCTTCATCAGGGCTGGTATCTGGCGTTATAAACCTTATCATTGATCTCCATTAAACTGTACTGTATTGGCAACCAATGGACCTTATGCTTCGACGTTATACAACGGCCATCTAAGAGGTAAATCGATGATGAAACAATTGAAAACGCACAGATTTGTACGTGCGGCGCACAGGACTGGCCAATGAACAACGTCCGTATTGACCTCATCCTTAAGGGCGCCCTACTCAAATGAAGTCTTGCATAAATTATGGTTTATTCACGAGCTTAAAAGTGTGCTGTCAGCCCAGATGTTCAGGCTACCTACCATTCGGACACGGCCATTCAATTGGATTCCAGGGTCCACCCAAAAACACAAAAGCCTTTTGCTATTGATATGCAGATTCAGTCTTGGAAACAACCAGCAACCGGACGCTGTATAGAGAAATGGGGAACTGAGCTAGCTGCGTACAGAAATCATTGACGAAATGGCCGGGGACTTCAACATTGAACGACGACACTGCGAGGACCACTGCCGTGTCTGACTGCCACTTTCTGAGGGATTGTATTTTTTAGATTTTTTAATGGATGTTTGTTTTTATAATATCTTACATTTTAAAAATACTGTGAAGGAATTGGTAGTGTGAGGAGTCTTTGTTTTACTGAAGCGTTAAAAATTAATTGGTTATTGCTCAAAATCCTCTCCGCCAGGGAAGCTTGGTGGCGCCCTTCAAAGTTTAGAGACCCCCCCCCACGCTCTCTCTCTCTCAGTGCACCAGGCACCGTCGATCCCGTCCCGTCCGTCTGCACTATCTTCATCAGGTGAGGATGACAAACTTTCTTCATAGTTTTAAACTTTTCATTTAATTATTATAACTCAACAATACAGGCTCATGCTTGTGTTTATTATATCCGCAAATATCCATAAATTTATATTGTGTTATAGTTTTTGAGAACGTTATTGCCAAAAAAGTGTAATTTTACAGTTAGAAATCTTGTCATGAATTTGGAGCGAAGCGTTATAGGAATGCACCACACGTGTGATGTGTAGCGTTAATGTAGGCTATGTGTTGTGGTTCACAGTACATGTAAAATTATACATGACTGGTTGTCATGGTGTACGTATGGCACCGGCGCTACTTGGGGACATTGGGGGAATGAGTGTGTATTTCTGTGTGGAAATGTTTGTAAGTGAAGTTGGGCGCTCAACGTTTTGTAATTTGTATGCTTGTGTCTCATATCCCCATTGGCCAGTGCTGCTATGTCATTAATAGTACATGCCATGTGGTTAGTATTTATTGAGATTTTATGTTGATATTATTAGTAATTAGGTGCGATACATTGGTGAGAAGTTTAATGACCCTGAATTAAAATATAGTATTGTTTAAGGCAAACCTTTTTTATTTTTGAAACACACATATGGATTGTCTTGTACAACTTGGTGTAAATGGCTAAAATTACTTACTGGTTTTAATGTACTTTTACTGTATTTACACCGCCTGCACAATCTTCATCAGTTGTACAGGTTAGGTCACACGTACAGAGAGCAATCAATTGTCCACACACATGGCGGAGAGGAACAGAAGAACCTGTGTGCCTTTTGAGTCCTTAGAAGTGACAGCCACTACGGATCCCCCCACACTACGTTAACTAGTCTTCTGGACCCCAGACACCTCCTACAGTACTGTAGCTAAAAGTAACGCTTATTGATGACAGGTTTAAACGAAAATTCAAGCGGACATTTCGTACTATCGCAAGGCTGGAACTCTCGGGCACTCTTGCCCTAAGGAACAAACAACAACGTCTAGTGTGTCGGACTCTACCTCCCGCCTCTTGGAAGCTCTTGAGGGCGCCCTTCGCGTTGGACGGAAACAGAGGACTAACCCACATGGGTTCAACAGCCATGCAGCTCCGACGATTTTGATTAGCATTTTCCCTAAAAATACACCGTTTTAATCCTTATACTTTTGATGTAGAGAACACACATTAATTCCCTAGACATTCCGGAACCACAGTCATGTAAGTAATCATAGTTTCTCTAGGCTTACTTCTATAATAACTTGGTAAACAACAAGTTTTTCGGAGCCTTTAGATTCTCACCGTATTTTATGATGTTATTGTGCCTTGCTCAGTTTTTCTTCACCCCATCTGTCCGGAATCTGCTTGTTTTCTCTCATTATCTCAGACCCTTGGATTTCCTTAATGCTTAGATATTTCCAATCCTTGTTCTCATTTCATAAGCGAGTGTTATTCTGCCCTTCTTAGTATATTTAAACGTAGAGGAGCAATACCTGTTTTTAACCGTTAAACACAACCCAACGTGACCTAGGTACCGGAGCAATCCCTGTATTTAAGGTTTTTCCTGTTTTCTTATAGGTATTACAGTTTTGAAGGTTTTTCGTGATTACAGTTAGTTTTCACATAAATATTGTTAGTTGTTCAGATGTAATCAAAGGTTTTCTCTGTTCTTTTTGTTATAGTTCACCGTGGAAATAAAGTTTGATTTGGAACCTGAAGCTCTGACCTTTGGCCATTGTTATTCTTGTTTCTGCGGTTGAGACTTTCTAGTGAAACGAAAGCTAGCGCTCCCTTGGAGCTACGCCTTAGCAGAAGCCAGAACAGTGAAATGACTGTGAACATTACATGTGACTACATCTGAATCAGACAAAGGACTTTCACAACACAATGGATACACTCCAGAGTGAATCATCAGAGCAAATCTCGTCCCCCTCAGCAGCTGATATTCAAAGGGCTGAACAGGAATTCAACTACAGATGGAAGATCACCGAAGAACTTCTCCAAAACCTCCAAAATCCAGACGACACGGTAGACGTAATACGACGCAAACTGGCAGCTACCCAGTGTGCCCTTCAAGCATACACCGAGGCATGGAAGGAACTCGAAAGACTCTATAAAACATCCCAGTCTTACAGCGACCATGCCATACAAATTAAAACAATCTTCCTCGAGAACAGCAACCACGTCAACATTACCGTTGCCGAGGCAACAGAAAGGGCGTGTTCCCTTGCCTTAGAAACAGCGTCAAGCACTTCACGACATTCCAGAGCCTCGTCAAGAAGTCTGAGATCCTCCCACATTTCCAAAGCTTCATCCTCCCAGCTGAGTGAAAGCCCTAGCACTGGCCTCCGCCGCTGCTGCCGCAAAAAATGTAGCATTCGAAGAGGCCATCGCCAAACGCACGACAGAGATGGTCACTCAGCAGGCAGCCAGGGAGCTTGAACGAGCCAGGCATGATGCCGAAAATAAACTGTTGCAGACCAAATACGATCTTGAACAAAGGACAAGTATGGCGGTCGCTGAGGCTGACCTAAAGATCCTGCGAGCTCGTCAAGCCGCCGCCACTGAAAAAGCCAGGTCCGAAGCAATAGTGCAAGCCGATCTCAACGAGAATGCAGACTACACCCCCACAACCCCTGCACAAACCTCAAATGACCATGCATCTCAGTTTTGCGCAAAAATGGCTGCTGCAGCTTCGTCACCACCATTCGTACCCAACGTCCCATCGGCTGATCTCACAAAACAAATAACGGACACACTTGCAAGACAAAGACAACCAGCCCATGAACCAGACGTCTACAGAGGAGACCCAATCATGTTTCAACCCTGGAGTTGTGCTTTCGAAACTATGATAGACCAAGCTGAAACCCCTGCAACACAAAAACTAGCATTCCTGGCCAAGTATACTGCCGGTGATGTTAAACAGCTGGTAGACCGCTTTCGACACCGACATGTCCTGAACCCACAGACGGCATACGACGAGGCATGGCAAGAGCTCGAAGAGCGGTTTGGGAACAAAACAAAAATCGCCTCCCAGATAATGCAGAAACTAACCACTTTCCCAAAGATCAGAGCGGAGGAGCGACACAAACTACTGGAATTCGCAGACTCCTGCGTGGACATAGCAGCACAAATGAAGGACCTCCCTGGACTCAATGTTTTGAACTACCCATGCAACCTCCACCCAGTGCTTGAAAAGCTCCCCATCTATCTTCACAACAAATGGAGGGAGCAAGTGTCAAAGTACAAGAAGACTCATGACACTTATCCACCATTTCAGGAGCTCGCAAAATTTCTCAAGGAAAAGGCGAGAACAAGCAACGATCCAGATCTGTACCCCCCAGCTACGGCGACAAGTAAGGCCTACAAGGAAGCACCAAACCCTTCGCTTCCTCCCCACAAATCACCACACCGTGTTATGGCTACAAGCAGCCCTCTTTCAGCACATCAGACAACCCCCATCACCTCAAGGTGCGTCTTTCACGATCGCACCGGCCACGACCTAGCCGAATGCATCGTCTTCGGGAGAAAGCCAATGACAGACAGGAGAGAATTTTGCAAACAAAAGGGACTGTGCTTCAAGTGCGGTCAGAATCACAGAGTTAAAGACTGCCAAACCAAAGTTAAGTGCAAGAAGTGTGAAAGTACCTTACATGCTTCATTTATGCATGCCCATGCCCCCACCACACTGAATGGCGGGGAGTCCGAACCAGAGAAAGCCAGAGACACACCCGAAGCCAACACCAAATGTACAAGATACACAACCTGCGTCATGGCGCGGTCTTGTTCCAAGATTGTGCTAGTCAAAGTTTATCACCGCAACGAACCATCCGTCTCGACCGAAGCATACGCCGTCCTCGACGATCAGTCAAATACTTGTCTTGCAGACCCCAAACTGTTTGACGTTCTCAACATCAATGGGCCATCTTACCAATATGAGCTGTCAACCTGCGGTGGTCGAGGAGTCCTAACAAATGGAAGACGAGTACATGGCCTAGTCATAGAATCCATGAGCGGCCACGAAGAGTACTTACCCACCTTCCTAGAAAACGAGAACATACCAGGTGACCGAGATGAGATCCCGTACCCAGATATGTGCAAGATGTTCCCTCACCTAAACGAGATAGCCAACAAGATCCCCAGAACAAGAGACGATGTTGATATCACCTTGTTGATCGGAAGGAGTTGTCCAGAACCCCTCAAAATCAGAGAATCGAGAAATGGACCCAAAGGCACCCCCTGGGCACAGCGAACAGACATGGGCTGGACAGTCTCCGGCCGTATGTGCATCAGTAGCATCAAGGGAAGAGAACATGTTTCAGCTAATCATACAATAGTGACAGAGACGTCTTCTCTCCTACCCAGTCCCGACACCTATGAAGTTCAACCTGATTACTACCGCACATGTGAAAACCACATCATTGCAAAAGACGTACTCAGTACTCATCAGAACACATGGTCTAACATCTATGCCGAAACTCAAGACGACGACCAGAAGGCCCCGTCAGTTGAGGACCGACGTTTCATCAAGATAATGACAGAAAACGTCCACACCAACCACAAAGGAAATCTTGAATTCCCCCTACCATTCAAGGACATTCAAACCCGCCTTCCGAACAACCGATCCCAAGTACAGACTCGCCTGAACAACCTCTTGAAAACACTTCGCCGCAAACCAGATTTGATGAAGGAATACCAAGCCTTTCTGGGCAAGATACTTGACAAAAATCACGCAACCCCTGTCCCAGATAACGAGTTCACCGCCCCGAGCGGGACCGTATGGTACCTACCTCACTTCCCAGTCAGGAACCCGAAGAAGCCAGGCATTCGGGTTGTCTTCGACTCCAGCTCCGAATTTGGCGGCGTTTCTTTGAACAAAGTCTTACTTCAAGGACCCGACCAGATGAATACCCTGCTCGGCATACTCCTGCGTTTCAGAGTTGGTGAAGTCGCAGTTATGGGAGACGTTGAGCAAATGTTTCACAACTTTCACGTAAATCCAGAACATCGCAACTTCCTACGCTTCTTGTGGTTCCAAGATAATGACCCAGAAAAGCCGATCATCGACTACCGCATGAATGTTCACCTATTCGGTAACGTCTCATCGCCAGCCATTGCCACGCTCGGCATTAGAATGATTGCTGAGGAAGGTAGATCCACACACGGTGCTGATGTACCGGAGTTCGTCAGACGTGACTTTTACGTTGACGACGGACTTACTTCTCACCCGAGCCCAGAGGCAGCAATAAGTCTGATACAGCGGACCCGAGATGCCCTTGCAAGTAAGAACTTGAGATTCCACAAGATTATTTCAAACAGCAAGGAAGTGATGAACGCACTCCCACAAGAAGCCAGGGCAAAAGACGTAAAGAGTCTAGACTTCGACCACGACAGACTACCAATCCAGCGATCACTTGGAGTACACTGGTCACTTGAGAAGGACGCCTTCACCTTTGTAGTGAACTTACCAGATAAGCCATTCTCTCGACGAGGAGTTCTCTCGATAGCCAGTTCTATCTTCGATCCGCTGGGCTTCGTTACACCCGTGACCATCGAGGGAAAGCTCATCCTTCGCGAACTAATGGTAGAGATGAAAAAGGAAACGAATATCCCTAAAGACATATGGGATAGACCACTTCCAGAAACCCGCCTCCCTAGATGCAACCAGTAGTGATTCTTTGTATGACCTGCAGAACATCTATATAGAGAGATGCTATAAACCCCCACAGTTTGGTGAAGTAAGAAGACGAGAACTCCACGTCTTTTGCGACGCAAGCCAACTTGCAACAGGAGCAGTGTCCTACTTGAGACTCCTGAACGAATGTGGTCAGCCACACGTATCCCTACTACTTGCTAAGGCGAAGGTTGCCCCCACTCACGCAGTCTCCATCCCGCGTCTGGAGCTCTGTGCGGCCGTCCTTGCCACAACGCTGTCACAAACACTTGAAATTGAGCTGCGAGACAGGGTGATAATCGACGAGACAACTTTCAACTCAGACAGTAAAGTGGTCCTTGGCTACATCGCTAATGAATCAAGACGCTTTCATGTCTACGTGGCGAACAGAGTACACAAGATCCACACTGCATCAGAGCCTAACCAGTGGCGGCATGTCCCTACAGACCAAAACCCTGCAGACCTGGCCTCAAGATCAGTACCGGCAAGAGCTGAACAACACAACCTGGTTTCGAGGACCAGATTTCGTATGGCAAACGGACCCCCTATGTCAGAGGCAACCTCTGTAGAATCAATCGAACAAACCCTCGACGAAAGTGACCCCGAAGTACGCAAGCTGGTAGCGACATCTGCAACTACCGTTGGGGAAGAAACTCGCAATCAATCTAAACAAGACACTGAAGGGTCCCTCAACTGTAGTCGTTTTTCCAGATTTTCTAGTTGGAAGTATCTTAAGCAAGCGTTTGGACTCCTTGTCCAAAAGGTCCAGACCTTTAAAGCATCAAGGGACGGAACTACAGCAGCTGCCCCTGATAAGAAACAAGACGAAGCATCGACGACACTATCTGTTCCACAACTGCGACAAGCGGAGAAGGCCATCCTCAAGGCTGTTCAGAGTCGATACTTCAAGGAGGAAGTACGATTACTGAAGAAGGCACAGATTAACCCCATCCTGACCATCAGCAAGAAAAGCCCACTTCTTAAGCTGAGCCCTTTCCTTGATGATGATGGAGTACTAAGAGTGGGAGGAAGGCTTAAGCGCTCAGATCTTGACTTCGAAACTCGCCACCCCATCGTCCTTCCAAAGGACAGCCACGTTACTAAACTTCTGGTAGAGCACTTCCATCAACAGGTACAACACCAAGGCCGACAGTTGACACTAGGGGCAGTAAGGTCAGCAGGACTGTGGGTAATTGGATCCCACAACCTCATCAGGAGCATCATTAACAGATGTGTCACGTGTAAAAGGCTGAGGGGAAAGCCACTGAACCAAATCATGGCCGATCTACCCACAGACAGAGTTTCAGCAACACCACCCTTCACCAACGTTGGTATGGATGTGTTTGGGCCTTGGACAGTGGTCACAAGAAAAACAAGGGGCGGAAGTTCTGACTCAAAGAGATGGGCCGTCATTTTCACATGCCTCTACAGTAGAGCCATTCATCTAGAAGTCATAGAGTCTATGGACACATCAGCATTCATTTCTGCCTTCCGTAGATTTGTGGCAATAAGAGGACCAGTTGCAATACTAAGGTGCGACCAGGGCACAAACTTCATTGGAGCGAAGAACGAGCTAGCTGCAGCCCTTGACGAAATGGATAAAGAGCAAGTTGCTTCCTACCTGTCAGCAAATCAGTGCCAATGGGTCTTCAACCCTCCACATGCTTCGCACTTCGGGGGCGTTTGGGAGCGCCTGATTGGTATTGTTCGACGTGTCCTCGACGCAATGTTCATGCAGCTTGGAAAGCACCAGTTGACACATGAAGTACTCGTGACGTTCATGGCCGAAGCGTCTGCCATCGTCAATTCACGTCCATTATGCACCATTCCCTCAGACGCCGACGACCCTCAAGCGATCAGCCCCTCCATGCTGTTGACGGCTAAATCCAAGCAACTTCAGCCACCCCCAGGATGCTTCGTAAAACAGGATGAGTATAGTCGCAAACGATGGCGGCGTGTACAGTATTTGGCAGACCAATTTTGGCTACGTTGGAAAAGAGACTATCTTCAGAGCCTGCAACCCAGACAGAAGTGGCCAGTTGTCAAGCCAGACATCAGTGAAGGAGACGTCGTTCTAGTACGTGACAAGGAACTACCGAGATTGCAGTGGCCCCTTGCCCGTGTTACCAAGGTACACCTGAGTGAAGACGGACTAGCTCGAAAAGTGGAGGTTTCCACTCACAGCGAAGGAACCCGGCGTACTTACTCCAGACCTATCTCGGAGCTGATACTGATTGAAAAAGCACCAAAGACTACTTAAGAAACTCTTGGATTCTGGCCTTAATTTTTAACAAGTCATGTTACTAGTTGTTCAAGTAAAAATTCAATATTATGTATTTTTAGACGGGGAGTGTGTCGGACTCTACCTCCCGCCTCTTGGAAGCTCTTGAGGGCGCCCTTCGCGTTGGACGGAAACAGAGGACTAACCCACATGGGTTCAACAGCCATGCAGCTCCGACGATTTTGATTAGCATTTTCCCTAAAAATACACCGTTTTAATCCTTATACTTTTGATGTAGAGAACACACATTAATTCCCTAGACATTCCGGAACCACAGTCATGTAAGTAATCATAGTTTCTCTAGGCTTACTTCTATAATAACTTGGTAAACAACGAGTTTTTCGGAGCCTTTAGATTCTCACCGTATTTTATGATGTTATTGTGCCTTGCTCAGTTTTTCTTCACCCCATCTGTCCGGAATCTGCTTGTTTTCTCTCATTATCTCAGACCCTTGGATTTCCTTAATGCTTAGATATTTCCAATCCTTGTTCTCATTTCATAAGCGAGTGTTATTCTGCCCTTCTTAGTATATTTAAACGTAGAGGAGCAATACCTGTTTTTAACCGTTAAACACAACCCAACGTGACCTAGGTACCGGAGCAATCCCTGTATTTAAGGTTTTTCCTGTTTTCTTATAGGTATTACAGTTTTGAAGGTTTTTCGTGATTACAGTTAGTTTTCACATAAATATTGTTAGTTGTTCAGATGTAATCAAAGGTTTTCTCTGTTCTTTTTGTTATAGTTCACCGTGGAAATAAAGTTTGATTTGGAACCTGAAGCTCTGACCTTTGGCAATTGTTATTCTTGTTTCTGCGGTTGAGACTTTCTGGTGAAACGAAAGCTAGCGCTCCCTCGGAGCTACGCCTTAGCAGAAGCCAGAACATCTAGCAAAAAGAGTCGTGAGGACCACCGTAGAGCTAAAACAAAATGGCTGATTTGTCATGACTCCGACACTTTTTAATAGTTCAAAATGTTTGTTCATATATTCTTTCAATCTTTCTGGACATTTCAGGGTGTAATTTTACCAGTTTAAAAGAGAGATAAATTGGCAGTCAGAACGGTCGGTAGCTGGGGCTCACATTAACGACAGAGCTACACAACAAGTTGCAGAGAACTTGCTGTCAGTAGTTGCAGCAAGACTTCGGCTCCAATTGACAACTGAATGGGGATATTGAAAACTCCATGTCTCACATCATTTGTATCCTTTATAAAAAAAAGGTATTTGGCATGCGACACACTTCGAAGGGTTTTTTGAAAATGTAAGTTGATACTAATATTCTGTGCTTGTTGCAAACTTCTCATAAACTTCAATTGAGACACTTTGTAGAAACAGTTTCCTATAAATAGTGCTTGGTGAAGTCAAGGGTGATTTTCTACAGGCCATTCTCTGCATTTACGTAAAATCTGCATTTAGGGAAAATAATTTCACTCTGCAAACTTATGCTATTCATATACGGTTTGTGGCCATTTAGTTTTACTTTCTGGCAGCTTCTAGTAATTGTTACCTAATAACGCAACTGAAAATTGACCTCAACTTTTCTTTGTGTGCTGCCCTTTTTTGCACAAAAGGAAAAAAAAAACTGTTGTTAAGAAACTGACTTCAAAGTAAAATAAATATTTTCACACTACATTTGATACCTGTCTTGCATAGTTTAAAGAAGTATTGTGTTCAATAGATATAGCATCAACAAAATAATACCTTGGTAAAAATGGTAACTCTCTATAATTTCCCACACCCCTATATTCCGATAATCCTATGTTTCAAAAAAACTTTTATGATTTACACACGAGGGTTACTAGTGTTAGGGTTAGTGGTAGATTAGGGTCAGGGTTAATGTTATAGCTCTATAGGGTTAGCGTTATGATTAGGAAATTACACTAGGCGGGTGTCAGAACATAAATGGGGATTTCTGAACAAGGTGTGTAACCATAAACAAATATACTAATGAGCCACTTTCAGAAATTAAGTGTCTGACTCAACTAGTCTGACCTGCAGGACTGTATAAATAGTTTCCACTTGACATCGCTCGGTGTAACTTCAGCCATTTTTTACGGGCAAATCATTCAATATTTGACTGCACAACAATGCATTTCTGGGTGAACCTCGTGTTCTCAACTTCGTACGGTATGCTCATAGCTGATGGACTTCATAAGTCGCTGCTAACGCGCCGATGTACTGTCATCTTAAACCATGATCTTGGAACAACGAAGCGATTTTGAAATCCTTGCTATAATGTCTATCAAAACGTAAGAATTGTATGAGGCTTGTTGTATTGTGATGATGAGTGCGGCGCAGTCGCTGGGAGGGACGTGCGCGGAAGGGGACACTACAATCAAATGAAATCGTACAAAATGAGGTACAAAACAATATAAATTTATTGAATACATCAAAGAAAGCTTCCCTTTTTACACAGATATGACGTACACAATTTTAAAGTAACGAACTTGTTGCATAAATATATATGTAGCAGGGATATGATTTCTCCGTTTTTAACCGGAATTCTGTTTTTTGTTTTTTGTTTGCCCTAAAAAAAAAGGGAAGAAATTCCGGGTTTTTTTGCCCCCCCCCCCAGAAAAAAAATATATATATAAAACGAGTTCTACCCATCGATAACGGAAAAGCTCCTCCTGAAAGCACTAGGGTTCGCGGGAAACTACGAGAAAATTAGCAGCAAGGAGAAAGATATCATCATCCACGCGAAACAGACAGTGGTATTCAACAACCAGGTACCGTGGAAAAAGCGTAATGCAGACAGCAAATTCGATGTCACGATGGGCAGTTTCGACGGCGCGGAGTCATGCGAGCTGGTCGTAGCGTATATGCTGTCGATCCTGAAACCAAAATACGGAAATAGAGTGGGGCTATACAGGGACGACGGTTTGGCAGTATTCAAAGAGACCCCCCAGAAAATAGAAAAAATCAAGAAAGAAATATGCCGAGTATTCCGGGAAAATGATTTAAAGGTAACGATCGAAGCCAACAAGGCAATAGTAAACTTCCTTGACGTCACATTAGACCTGCGAACGGGAGGGTACATGCCATATATGAAACCAGGTAATATACCTCTCTATGTACATGTCCAGTCAAACCATCCACCTACCGTCATCAAACAAATACCAGAGGGAATCAACAAGAGACTCTCTAACATCTCGTCGACCAAGGAGGCATTCGAGCAAGCTGCCCCGGCCTACCAAGAGGCTCTACAAAAAAGCGGGCACAAGTATCAGTTAACATACACACTGGGCAATAACACAAGGAAAAGGGCTAGAAAAAGGGAGGTGACTTGGTACAACCCGCCATACAACAAGAACGTATGTACCAGCATTGGAAAGAAATTCCTTCAGATAATAGACAAATGCTTCCCCAAGGAACATAAACTTCACAAAGTGCTCAACCGGAACACAGTAAAGGTATCGTACAGCTGCATGCCGAACATGAAGGCAACGATCCAGTCAATCAACAAACGGAAGGTAAAACAAGAGGACGACGTCGGTGGTAGAACATGCAGTTGCCGCCGGAATGCCGAATGCCCGCTGAACGGGGAGTGCCTCAGCAAGAACATTGTGTACCGGGCCACCGTCACGAGCGAAGGCAGGAAGGAGGCATACGTCGGGCTGACGTCCACAACCTTCAAGGCGAGACTGGCGAACCACAAGAGGTCATTCAGATCCGAGAGCATGAGGGCACAAACAGAGCTAAGTAAACATATATGGGACTTAAAGGACGAGGGGAAAGACTATGAAATTAAATGGGACATTGTTCACAAAGCACTGCCATACTCTAACGTAAACAAGAGATGTAATTTGTGTATAGCAGAGAAGTACATAATCATTTGTAGGCCAGACCTAGGTACACTGAATAAGAAAAGCGAAATCGTCTCAAAGTGCCGGCATCGAGACAGATGTGTTCTTACTTCAGTGACGTAAACGCGTACTAACTTCAATGACGTAGCACGCGTCACGCTTGCGCGCGCTTTATAATTCGAAATAAGGTAAGATGCTACTTGTATTCTATTTTCGTCATTCTGCTGATGAGTGCCTTATGGTACGAAACAGTCTGTCCAGAAGAGAGATATGCCAGAGTTTGTTTAACTCATATTCTGAATTTATTACATATATATATATATATATATTTTTTTTTTTAAAGATCAAATTCATAAAAAAAATGAAGATAAAACCATATAATAACGCCCAGATTGCAGAGTAGGGCTTTTAAAACCAAATATAAATGTTAATATTGGGCTTCATGCTCGCAAGTTTTCGAGCTCGCATGCTTTCGCTCTTTGCGCTCAGAGTTCAGGTTTTTTTCTCAACAGCCTATCACATCCCT
Source organism: Pisaster brevispinus (assembly GCA_023634235.1). Classification (NCBI taxonomy): domain Eukaryota; kingdom Metazoa; phylum Echinodermata; class Asteroidea; order Forcipulatida; family Asteriidae; genus Pisaster; species Pisaster brevispinus. Next base: position 196,594 of record JAMKCF010000080.1, on the reverse strand, counting down.
GATATAGGTTGCCTCTGACGAAGGTCACCATAGTGGTTTGTATTGTGATATCACACTTTGCTTAGCAATTTAGAATGATACACAATTTAGATCGATCTTAGCTCTATGATCGGCCCCAGGTTTATACCCACTCTCCTATGAAAGACAATGTAAACTGCACATCGCGCGTGCGTACAAACCACACTGTGTTGCAAAATCATAGAAATTACAGATCATGAAAATACAAAATAAAAAAATTATATATAACATACCATTTTGCTGTTATATCTATATTCTACATCGCGCCTAAGTGCATGGGGCTGGTAGTGGTGTGACAGATACTCGTGTCTGCGTCTGCCTAGTGCACAGCTCTTTTGAAGAACTCAACATGATCTCTCGAGTTAGAATTGCTCCTGCCTAAGTTCTCTCTTAGGGCCGTAATCAATGTTAGTACTTGATCCGGTAATTGTGTGCCCGTTACAATATTTAAAAAATCGATCTAAATTCCTAGAACAAAAGAGTACTATTGTTAAAAATCTGTAGTAGCTCAATACAGTGCATTTGCAAGGCTTGGTTCTGCAAGGCACTTTCTAAGGAACACAAAGAATGTGTTTGTTGTGTTAATGTTGCATAATTATGATTACTTTATATGCCCTTCGGCGGGCTGCAAACACGAACTGAAACTAGGTCTAGACCTACCTTAACATTAGGAGTGTCATAACGGAACATGGCGATCATTTTGCATTGTCTGGTGTTTTCAGAGCAGGCCTGTGAAATCTCCGCTTTAAAGCGGATTTCCGCTTTTTCCTTGACCGTGACGATTTTTTATTTCCGCTTTTTTTTTCGTTTTTTTTTTATTTTATTTTTTTACGAATTTTTTTAAAAGCCTAATATAAAAAAAATGCTTGGCAACAACAATGTACAACTTTAATAATGTGAAATAAGCCTAGTGACTGGATCAATGAGGTGCCCAAATTCGACCAGCGTAAATGCGTGACGCGCGCTCACTTGACGTTCCACGATCATTCTTACATCATGTATAGTGTTTCAGCTCTTTTTTTTAAGGGTCAATTCGCAAGCCTGTCAGAGTCACAGTACGCGCAAATGTAGTTTTACAGATGCAATTTTTCGAATAAAACCAGAAGTATCTCAAGCTCGCTACAAGCAAATTCTATGGATCATGCACTTTAAAAAGAAAATGTAATCTCTTTTAAATCATAAATGTTATGAGTTATTTGTAGTTGGGGAATAAGTTTTTTTATTAGTTAAACAAGTTAACTTTCCTTCTCAAGCCTATGAAGTTGGTTTAAAAAGCCTACACATTGTCATGATCCACGTAACTTGAATTACTGCGCAGCACAGATTTATAGATCAAACGGCTTCTTGAAGCTTATATTTTTCTCTTTCCATTGGTGTAACATGAAAGTTGATTGGTTATTTGGAACCAGTTGCCTTTTTACAGGACAGACAAATCATATCCAATGGAAAAGATTGTTACATCGCATCTTCAGGTCAGAATACGCGGGATTACTTCTCGTGCACTATGTTCCGTTATTTGTAACAATCGCAGCAAAATGAGCACCATGTTATTATCTCAATAACAATTTTAAATGGGTTCTCGACACTTTCAGGATGTTATTATCCCGAGATAATTTTTCTCGATAAGTCCACATCTTACTTTCATGGTGTCGACATGCTATAGATGTATTTTTGTATAGGTATAACAAGGTATGTGCAATTATGCCAGCCATTTTACACATTTAGAATTTTAAAAAATGATATCCTGTAATTCAAATCTGCAAAATAATAGATATAATAGCCAAATATCTTACCCACACCCTGACTGTATGCCAATGCCAGCTTTCATGCTAGTACCATCAAAGGCACAATTTCTCCTCACTAAGCCCAACTTTTTCGCGCCATACCATGAATCATTTCAATAAACATCTCGGCCATGACGCTCCCTATACAACGGGTTGTCTGATAGCGCTGAGAACCCAAGGCTCAAACCAACTTAAAAACGTACATTGCTTCAATATAATAATATGACTATAAGCGAGCTGCAATAATATAACTTTGTCACAATTGGCGGATACTAATACAAGTCAAACTAATAGCTAGCGAACACGGGGCATATTACAAGCCTGCACACACAACACACATATCTTGTTGTTATGAATATATGTAGGCAAGAAAATGGGGGGGGGGGCTTCTAATTTACAGTATTTCGTTGATTTCATTTAAAATGTCACCAACTCATTTGGAAAATAAATATTACTATTACTATTCAAGAATGTGTGATTTTCACTATATAAACACAGTTATTGGCAAATCCATTCTTAAAAGCACAAATGCCAAGAACCAAGAAACAAAGGCCAATAATTATATTCACGGTATCAGAGCGGAGAGGACGACTATTTAGCAGTAACTTAATCTTTAAAAACAAATCAACAACAACATAGGCAAATTAGAAGACGTATAATAATTACTTATTTTGTTATACACTATTGCAGTGACACGTCAATGTTGAAATATAACGTATACTAATTACTTCTGGGCGATGAGACGGTATACTTGTTAAGAGGTGTCTCATCACAAAACACTGCTCACCTGCATAACTTGGAGGCACTTTTCAAGGAGCTTCGCCATTTAACACAAAAGGTTGATGAGACCTGACTGAAGCACCCAAACCTGAATATTTTAGCTTTGCTAGCTATAGCCGGAAGAAGTGGTAGTGTCTCGCTCAATGACAGAATATCCATGTAAGGGATTCGAACCCCCACTTGATGTCTCGGCCGCCAAAATATGTTACACACTGCAACTATTATGAAACCATTAAGCCTTTATTTATTTATTTTTTTATAGTATTTATTTTTTATTTATTTTTTATTCTTTTCTTTAGTTCATAACATTTTTCAAAGTTATGCTATCATTAGTACAAAAAGGACCAGACTATTCATCAAAGTTTCGGTTTAGTTAAATTGATTTCACTGTGGGAGATGGAACCAGCAATGGCTGCATCTAATTATTTCACGGCTGCCGGTTATGAATGATATGTTATCTTAGAATCATCGATACTCCTTCAGCTTGCACCATTGGGCGAAGTGCTTGCAGTTATTCCATACCAAGGAGTACGTGTACGCACCATCTACGATTTTGGATCTGGCTCTTTTGATCACCTCCTCAGGTGGGAAACAGATTTGCTCTTGTAAGATCACTTTATACACGGGTTCGATTAAATCAACCTCCTCTTCGACCACACCATTGCTGTACGTACTGTGTACAACCATGACTTTACTCTGACCTTGAGTGCGGGAGACGACTATAGCATGATGTCGTTGATGAAGGAGGTTGCCGTAAGAAACAATCTGGTCCCCGGGTTGCAGGTCTTCTATGTGCACAGCCCTGTCGTCCGTACCACTTTGTCTGGTGAGACAACGGCCTATGGGGGCTCCTATGAATGAACCAAAGGCTCTGCCAACAAGTGAACCGACTACACCTCCAACAATGCTTCCAATGAACCCATCAACTGCCGTTCCTAGCCCAGGGAGAATAAACGTACCTGCTGCGGCCCCCATTGTAGCCCCTGCAGCCTGCCCTCCTAAGCCAAGCGAAATGGCCAGGCCTGCTCCGCATATTGCTTCCTCCACACGCTGCGTAGCAATTTTTACGAACTCTCCCAATGACAAGTTACCTTGTTTTCTCTTTTGGTAATACTCCCCGAGATTCCAGACGCAGGCGACACCTTCAATGACAATCACGAAACCAGCTCCGACTACATCAGTGCCCATGGCGAGCCTCTCAAACGACTCTGCAACACCAACTTCTCCCGCTGCCTTCAACCCCTCTTCTACAGAAACAGTCTCGACCTGCTGCAAGAACGCTTTGGAGCCAGCCTTGACATACTCTTTAGAAACGACACAACCACCCTTGACAGCACTCTTGAATGTGTTTACCAAAGTTTCATGCATGACCGCTTTGACCTTGTTGTAGAACCACACGACCTGACAGCTCTCCACAACTCCAATTTTACAGTAAGTAGCAAATGCCTCGCAGTTGTCACCCAAAAGCTGGTACCCGGTTTCACCTAATCTGGATTTGGCACGGGCAATGACGAGCTCTACGGGATTGGCCTTGGTCATCTCTTCCCCGTACTCAATTCGATACAGTTCACCCCACTGATCACCCAAACGTATGTCTTCTTCCATTATCTGTGTTGTACCGCACGCCCATTTTATGTTGTTCCAGTGGAGCACCTTAAGACGCCCAGTTATTTTATCGACACCGGAAACGATGGCATGATGCCAAAGGATATATGGACGCTGCCAGGTGATGTGGTCGCCGATCTTCAGGACATCCAAAGCATGATCTTAGTCGATTTTCTTACGAGAACTCTTGACCTGAAATGCTGGATTCTTTTCCACGGTCACCTTGAGCTGTTTCTTGAGGACAACTCCGCAAAGTCTGACCATCGAACGTGACCTGTCAGTGTCTGGATGTAATAGGAATCCATCTTGGAGCCACTCCTGACCACATTTGTTGCAGCAGATCCCGAGGAGTCGAGACTGACCGTCCTGGGAGAAGTAACGTCTAAACTTGACAGGATCGCTGTTGCCGCAACCAGTGCATGACGGGATTCGTTGCAACGGCCCTGCAAAACACAAGTTGCAAAACAGAAATCCAGTTATCAAAACTACCAAAGACCCAACAAGAAAAAGTTCAGAGGTTTAATAATGGCTTGTCACAACCAAGTGAATCAGAAGAGAGTCTACAAATCTAAAGGTTCTGACAATTGATGAAGCAAGCCGATGTGCAAACTAATACTTGATTCAAATTATATTATGTGACTTACCAATTACATTGGCAAGTTCAGGGTCTATTGCTTGGAGAGCTTTTGACAAGGTCTCTAGTGGGTTAGCCTCGTTGAACTTCTGCCTCCAGTTTGCCAGCATCTGACCTGCACGCTCACTTGTTCCCGGGAAGCTTTTGATAATACTCCGGCAGTCTTCAATGTCGAAACCGAGGTAGAGGGCCAGCTCCGGCCATGAATCGTTTACTTTTCGTACCACCTTTTCTATAGTCTCGTTGTCCAGAATTTCTACACCTAGAAATTATAACAGATATATATGTAACTGTGTACAGTGTACATGTACATAGTACAAGTGGTATGTGTTATTTAGTTAAAGTGTTTTTTGTTTTGTTTTTTCAATTACGTTGTTCTCCTCAATGTACGGTACTTCATTTTGTGAAAAATAACACTAATATTGAAACTGTAATGTCCAAACGGTAAAGCAAACGCTAGACCAAGGAGCGTCACCTGTGGGACGATTCGTGTGATGTCTTCATCATCATCATCATCATTTTCATCTATCTAGCATTACAAGACGTCGGCTGGACAAAGCTCAGAAGAGTCTATCGTATTTCAATTTTTATCTCAATTTTAATGCTTTTTTTGTGTGAAATTCATCAACAGTGCGTTGTTCATAGCTTAATCCTCCCTTTCAATATTGGTTTCTTTCCGGGTTTTGTTGTTAAGTGCAGAGATAACCCAGGAAATACAAAAATGCAGGAAGGTCCCACTGGTTACTGGCACCCCAGTAAAACAAAGGGTTTGATTGGCAGTGGGTGGGTGTTGGAAACCTTGGAACTTAGCACAGGCTGTTAGCAAACCATCTGGAAGCCTGCTATAAAGAACAGATGACTCCACAATTTTGCAATTTTGTACACGAAGTATATGAGTAAAAAATATTTGTCAGGCCCTCAAAAAAAAACAACAATCAAAAAACTACACAACTCTAGGACCTGATCCCGTTTTAGGTATGTGGAATGGTCCAGTCAAGGATATCAATGACTTTGACTCCCCCAGGGCATTGCACTTTGGAGAAAACAGTGAAAATAGTTGAAGTGTGCCACGATTTTGTGTTACCTGTGCTCATTTAAGGGCATTACCTAGCTCCCTGAGCAAATCAGGCCGTCTGATCTCTTTCAAGGCTTCGATCAGGGTTGACATCTGAATAACACCCTCATGTCGTTCAATCCAGGCTTGTAGCATGTAATGGGCCTGCCTGCTGATATGACCCTCATGCGCTACAATGATGCTTTGGCATTCAGCGTCATCAAAATCAAGCTGGGTGGCGAGGGACGGCCAGGCCTCACCGAGCCGGCTGGAAAGGATCTCGAGGGAGAAATCTTCACCCATCTCTGACGAACAAAGAAAATTGGATTGACGCAAAATTAGTGGTTTATTACTTGATATTTAATTTTAAAAAGTCGCATCCCCTTAAGGTGATCCCTTGGCTGCCGCTTCCCATGTTGTATCGTAAAACTTGGGTGTGATCCCTGGCTACACGGCAGCTTACGGTTGAATGGCTTCTGACAAGCACCCCGAACAAAGATATTGACTAATAGGGAGACCGCCAACAAAGGGCTGGATAGCATAGTTGGTAGAGCGCCGGTACGTTAATCCGGAGGTCGTTCGTTCAAGTCCCGCTCCAGTAAATTTTTTTTTTTCAAACCCAAAATTAATGATGTGATTACTTGAGATTGATAAGATTTCTTTTGGAATGTTGGCAAGATTTTTTTGAGCCGTCAAATTTTCTTATTGAAAGAAGTGAGTCAGTCACCAAAAGAATTATAGTCAACATTGTGTCAGAACCTGAATAGTTTTTCTGTCTGTGATGCAAAGAGTCTGTAACCCTCCTGAAGTGTAACATCTGAGAGATTCTGGGTCTAGAACTTAATGGGAACCCAGACCTGCAAGTAAGATTTCAGGAATGTTCTTATTCGATAAATCTCATCCTTGTGTATCAGCTATCTTTCAGTAATCCGTACAGGCCTAGTGTATGATTGTGTAAATCGTAGAGCTAGCCCTATTGGAATTGAATAGTACATGGTACCAGCCTACAACACTGTTTAAAAAGTGCAAGAAAAGTAATTGAATTTGCAATGATTTTAAGCTTAGCTTTAGGCTGTATCCGAATTGGCCGCTACAGCTACGGCTACGACTGTTGCTAAGGGTGTTTCTAAGGACGTCATATGCTTCAACACACGATGACGCAGCGCTCCAGCCGTAGCCGTAGCCACAACTGCGAGTTCAGACACGTTCCTACCTAGGCCAAGTAAAACAATAATGCCTAATGGAGTAGCATGTGTAGAAACAAGTATGTTTAAAAACTATTCTAAAGGTGGGTTTAAAACTGAGTATTTTAACTCTGAAAAGAACAAAATTTCTTCAGTCTGTATTATCCTTGTTATCTAGGCTTTTGCATGACTGACAATTACTGTAGACGAACAATTGATATAGGCTTCAGCGAAGACAACGGTACTGGATGTAATCCTTGTTCCTTATCCTAAACTTAGTTTTTTAAATTTTTATCTGCACCCTTAGGGAGCGTCTCAAAAGTCGGATCGGCTGGAACGTCCGCCGGGAATACGACAGCGGCCCAGTGGGCATATGCCAACGATCCTCTGGGAATACTCAAACGGTACGTGGGAACTATGCAGTATGCTCAACGGAACGTTCCGCTGGGAATACTCGGGCATACTTTGTTGTAGGAACGATCCCTTGGATCGTTCCGGCAAGCATAGGCTAATGCAGCCGGTAACCTATTTGCAAACCGGCACGAGGTCGAAATACGAGTGTACATTGTAGTTTTGTACGTGTATCAGTAGGCTAGGCCTGCCTGATGGAACTACGTCGCGTAAAACACAGCCTACGAACATCTTTTGTTAACCACATTTCAAGAATACAGTCCAACATTCTACAGGCCCGTAAGAGTTACTAGATTATATAATGTGGTGTTTTTAAAGGTTATCTTTCCTGCTTCTTTTGGCATAGGCCTACCTCTCGTTTTTGTGATCTATCTTTGACGTTATAAAATATTAACGTATAGCCTAATATACTTTGTGCTTGATTATGTACCAGGAAGAGCAGTTAATTAAAGCCTTTTAATTTATCAATTATACAGAATGAGATCACTGACAATATTCCCTTTCTTTTTACTTTGATGTTTTTATTTTCAAAAATGTTAAAGTGTTAGGCTAGTATTAATTATATAGTATAAATCTGGTCGTCCCGAAACGCTGATTCAGTATATTCGCATTGTGTTGTAATTTTGATTTGCTTTTGCACAATATTATTTTGCATGCGATAGAGGTCCTAGATTGTCCACGAATGATATTGCACAAGGTATTTAAGTGTACTATTTTAGGCCTAGTTCTTCTCTAATTATCGTTTTGCCATGGAGTGTCGAAGTTAAAATACACTTAGTTAAAAAAAAAGAAAAAAAAGTACTTAGCCTACCTCTACTGTGTTGTTGATGATTGATCTCGACAGACATTGAGAGGAGTTCGGTGTAGACTGCACTGACGTGAAACAATAAATGAATTGAAACAACGAAACCCAGTTAATAATAACAATAAACATTTCTATGGCGCTCTACAATTAACACAGCGCCTCACAAGAAAAAAAGACAAAAAACAAACAAGTAGAAAACATAGCAAAAGAAAACTATTAGTTGCACTCTGTAGGAAACAAGAACGTTTTGAGAGACCGCTTGAAGACCGAAGTAGACACTGCTTCTCTGACGTCACAGGGCAGTTGGTTCCAAAGCTTAGGAGCTGCATCGAAGAATAACTTGTCTCCAGCCTTTTTGTAGGAGCAAGGAACAACCAAGCGTGTGACGTCAGACGCAGAGCGGAGCCTTCTACGGTCTTCAGAATGACCAGGGCCCAATTTCATAGAGCTGCTTAAGCACAAAAAGTAGCTAAGCACTACAAAATAATGCTAACTAGATTATGGTTACCAGCCAAACTACCATGTCACTTGTACAATTTGCGACTGGTGTCCTGCTCATTTCTGCTTAGCAGACAATTGTTAAGCAACATTTTCTGCTTAAGCAGCTCTATGAAATTGGGCCCAGTATTGTAGAGGATTAAGTTTTCTGTGAGGTATTTTGGTGCTTGACCATGAAGACATTTGTGAACATACAGAAGGATTTTGTATTTGATTCTTTCTCGTACTGGCAGCCAGTGAAGAGATCACAGCAGGTCGGGGGAATTTTGTTCTCTGCCACAGGCAAACGAAAGTTGCGAATACTCCCGTAGGAACGTTCCGCTGGGAATACAGTATACTTTTTTTGTTCCCACAGGATCGGTGACTGGGAACACGCTACCGGTCCGCGGAGCATACAGCACTGTTCCGTCTAAGAACATGCATAGTTCCCACGGATCGCTCGAGTATTCCCGGCGGAACGTTCCCGCGGGCATATAGCCGATCCGACTTTTGAGACGCTCCCTTACAATTCACTAACCTCATTTCTAATGTTCAGCCCAATTCAGCGTTTTGGTCCCTCCAATTAAAAAAAATCGTATTGTGAGTTATGGTTCACTAAACATTAGGCTATGTGAAACTAGTTTGTGCGTCCGTTTAATGTGGTTCCCCTAAGATTCACACAGCTTGGGAAAACAAATATGCAGCTTGGGTACCAAGTCGTGGATGATTGTTCCCGCGTAACCTCTGACATCACGTTTACAAAAGAGCCACGTTTTGCACACGGCCCAATGGAAAGACGCGTCAATTATTTTATGGCTAATGCACTATCCGATTTTTAGCCACTTTTTATATGAAGAAACGGGCATATCTCAAAACTTGTTAAGCTGTTATTTTGTATAGATCTTAAATTATGAGGAAGCTTTGATACAAAATGTAATTTCCCATATGACCAGTGTAGTATCTCGCCTGCCCGAGAGACCCAGGAATGAACAAGCTGTACTATTTTTGTAAACACAGATGTGTTTTTGTTTTGTTTGTTACTCTCTTTTTTTCACAATTGTTCAAAACATGTACAAAATTCAAGACTGACCTTGTATAATACACCAGGTCCTCCGGCAGGCGAGAACACTAGCTGTTCAAATGGGACCCTACCTTTTCTGTCCACTAATTAAATAGAAATTATACTTTTTAGAAAGAGGAATATATATACTACACAATGCCGAGCGACCTAGTAAAAAAAGTAGTATGTTAAACAAAAGTTCTTTCCCGAAACAGAGACAAACGTCTCCCGGGCGCATGAATTTTGTAAGGGAATTTACTGTGTTAAACGGATCGCCGTAAAAAGCGTTGGGCAGATGCACGCTAGTCCTTCATGTGGTACCAGTGGGCTGATTCGAATAAACTTTACAGGGAATTTAGGGAATTTTAGGAAACTGCTGTGAATGGCCAAAAGCTACACTCGGAGCTCAAACTCTATACTCTTTGTAAGCTCATAATGCCAAGTTGTATATCGTCGATCCCGTAGAGACTCACCCTGTAGATTGTTCCTTGTGTTACAATCTGATCCACCCTAGGCAGCTAATGGAATAACCAATTCTTTTGTTATATGATTGAGTGTGCTGTCTGGTCGTAACATTCCCATGTGTGGCTTTGTTATAACGTACATGTACTCGAACAATATGCCCAATGTTTTACCGTTTAAGTTTTTCTTACGTTCTTCAGCTCCTGCACCAAGTTCTCGACCATCGCTGGTATCTTTATCAGTGCATTGTTTTTAAAACCCATGGGGTATATCCCTCCTCGATTAGTGGTTTCCCTTTGCTCAAACTTCACACATGGAACAGCTGTTTGATCACCGAGCAGCCGCGGTCCCAGGGACCATTTTTTGGGATGGGCAACGTCACTGTGGCGTCTGACGACGACCAGAGTGATGACGGCGATAAATCTGCCGCTGGATCGAAAGCAAAGGAACTTTTCCGCAATCCTCACCGTAAGAGGTATGTCAACCTTATTTCAGACGACGTTTTGAAATGGTGGAAAGAACTGCGAACTCATAGACTCTCGTCTGAAGACTTGAAGGAAGATGTTCGTTCTTTTTCTGTTCGTATGTACAATTAAGGCACATTCTTTACTGCCCCGGACCTACCTTCCGGCATTAAGAAGGTCTTCAGACAAGCTATACCTCCCCATCAGTAGTGGATGAGAAGTTCATGTGTCTCATAACTATGTCCTCAATGCGGCTCTCTCCCTTCTGATGCTTTTTGACGCCGTCGCTGATCCCTAGTGTCCAGATAGCCCTCATACCGACAACGTGCTTTTGACGATGTCGTTGACAAGAAGTTTGAGGTTATTATTGTTGTGGTCACAGTTTGTACCATCTGATTTCTTTTTGGAGTTATTATTGCCGATGAAGATATGAACATTCCTAGTTTAGCTGTTCCTGCTGCTGGGGGATTGTTCTCGGCTGGCTGAATTCCGAAGGTTTTGTTTCATTCCTTTACCAAGTGGTCGCATTTGCTTTATTTCTAAATTTATAAGGCATTGTATGCCCACGCTGCGGTCTCCTTCGACACAGAGCTCGGGATGGGATGCTGACCGGCCACACCACGGGAATTAAAGGCGCTACTAACCACTGGCAGTCGACACATGGGCGTGGTCACTGGCTTCATGCTGTGCTCTGGCTGTGGGGGCTTGGTCTGACGGGATGTCCCGTTGTGAAGGCTATCCACTACCCCGCTCCGTGGGACTGTGTAGTTGGCGCCGGACTCCCCATTCCCGAGACCTGAGTTGTTTGAGCAGACGGCATTTATTGGAGAATAAGCGTTACACACCTATAACACCAACGTTGCTAGAGGTTCAATGGGTAAACGCTTTTCAAGTAGAAACCGAGGTCAGTAAATTGTTCCTTCAGTCTAGGGGGAGAACTAAGACTCATGAGAGCTGATAGGCCTAAGCATGGCAGGTAATCACAGCCTACCTCCAATGCCATGCACGAAACTATACATTGACACTATGTGTTTTTTTAAACACTTGTATGAGTTACTGTGAACATCTCAACAGTCAAAGATCTGTCGTCAAAGGGAGATTGGATGGCTACAAATATAAAGGACTCTTACTTTAAGAGTATGTTTGGTTTTTGCTGGAGAGTGGTTACCAGTTTTCCTGCCTCTCTTTTGGGCTTTGCAGCGCTCCCCACTTATTCACAAAGGTTTTGAAACCAGTAGTTTCCTCCCTCAGGAAACAAGGTTTTCGACGTGTTATAAACCTGGACAATGTTCTTCTTCTGGTTTCCACTATGGTGAAATGTTTGAACAGCACTCAAAAGAGGCAGTCAATCTTCTCCAGAAGTTAGGCTTCATCGGAATTTATTTCTTTTTTGATCCACAATGTTTAAAACTTGTTTTGTTGTCGTTGTTGTTGTTGTTGTTTGTTGGGGGTGTTTGTTTGTTTGTTTGTTTGTTTGTTTGTTTTTCTTGGGGTTCCGACTCCCTTTGTAGTAAGAAGCATCACGCCTATTTTAACACTGACTTCCATAATGGCGAGTGTGGCCCAGTCGCCGCATGTGACGTGCGTGCAAGGAGTCAATAAATGAAATCATACTACGAAACGAGGAATAGAACACATTGCATTTTATTGAAAGTTTCTCTTTTACTGTATTTACACGGCTATGAAGTACACATGTCCGGACTTATCTCGTGAAATTATTTCTCATTATTTCTTGTGGATTTCTTTTAATATTTTTTTGAAAATGAGGACGGACTTACACAATTTACTCATTTATTTATTTATCTATTTATTTTTATTTATTTATTTATTTATTTATTTATTTATTTATTTATTTATTTATTTTTATTTATTTATTTATTTATTTATTTTTTTTTGGGGGGGGGGGTTCAGGTGGGTTTTAACAGGACGTGAACTAAGCCATTTCAAACAGAAATTAAACAAGGCTGAAGTAAGACCAGAAAGCGAAGCGAATTTTAAAGCCAAAAATCGCTTCGCATTCGTGTGAAGAACGAAGTATAGGCCCAGAATCTGGCTTAGCAAATCCTTCACATGAAATAAAATATACATTGTACATCGTGCGTGCGCAAATGGTTGGCAAAAAAATAGATACACTATAATTCTTTAATGCACAACTCTGCCACTAACGGTTTTTACATAACACCTAAGCAGATCCTTGCCATTTGATTGGAGGATTGTCCGTCACGTGATAGCAAATAAACGTACCATTGCACGCTACGTCGTTCACCGTGCATTTTTTGTTCCATTCGATTTGTTCTATTGCACGGTGCGTACCACATCATTGCGTGCGCGTGTCTTTGATAATGCAGCAGTACAGTTTCTGCAAGGCACATACTACATTACGGCGTCCGCGTGTCTCAAAATAGCAGTACAGAACGCACTTAGTCACTGTTGAATCCAAACAAGCCGAACCAAAAGAAATGGGTGTTATGTCACAATTAAATATTGTACGCTTTGTTTGTTTTGAAAGTTGTATCCTCCAATCAAAATGACAAAGATCTACTTGGATGTTATATAAAACAAATAATACATGTTTTTCATTCGTGCAATAGTGAGAATATTTTCAATGGCATTCGTTGAAAGATGGAATGTTCCATTCAACTCGGCTCCGCCTCGTTGAAAAGAACATTCCATCTTTTGATTCTTTCAACTCATGAAAATAATCGCACCATTGCACTCATAAGCATTCATTATTTGTATACTTTTGTCGGAAAGTCAGGAAAAGTGCGCCTTTTTGTTCGAGTTGATAGTGGCGTGACGCATACACGTTTGCATCTGCCTAGTGCACAACTCTATTGCGTGTGTCCACCATTATCTGTGCGCATGTAATTGGAATATTAATTCGTGGGAAAGGCTAATTACTTTGTTGCGTGTGTACAAACAGTAGCTTCTTGGTATCTAGACGTCTCGGCACAAATAGGTGTTTGAGGTGTTATAAAACAAATACTGACTGCTTTTTACTCGTGCTATGGTTAAAACTACGACTCCTTCGGTGATTCCCGGACGCACCGAGCATCACCTCGGGCGTCGTAGTTTTAACCATAGCGGTCGAAGCAACTAATAGTTGAATACTATTACACAGTAATGCTAACATTTCATAATTTGAAAATCGTTCATATCTATTATAATTGAAATAAGAACAAACGAGTAATTATTGTTAACAATAGGCAATTTAGCTTAATGTACAGTGTATTTAGTATGATGGTTATTTATTTATTTTCTTGTAATGAAACAAAGGATGCCTCAAACATGAACTTAGTAATCACTCTATTTTCTAGCACAATTTCCTATCTGCTCTGAGCTGAAGCGTGACCCTTAACTAATTCAGCAGTAATTTTATTTGTAACAAAATACCATGACAAAATTATACGATATACAGTTATTAATTGCTCCGTTAAAACTTGTTCGGCAAGGTTTGATTCTGCAAGGCACTTTCTAAATAATTAATAATACTGTATTATGTTAATGTTGCATTATTAGTGTCTCAGCTCACAGGCGGGCCGTAAACATTAACTGAAACTACACATACAATAGGAGTTTGCAATATCGGCAGCCAACGTTTGGTGCTCTGGAAGTGCCATCAAACTTGTTGAGATCCTGACGCAATTTACTGCAGGATAATGACGTCATAAACAAGTAGGATGTTGTCTTCCCCAAGATAATTCATCTTTGGGTTCTCGACATTTTCACTGAGGATGTTAGCATCCCGATATAATTTATCTCGGCGATTCTTTACATCGTTACATGATGGCGACATGCTAATATATCGGGAATACGACATCTTAACCTCAGGATTTCGTCATCCAGAGATGAATCATCTCAGAATGTCGGCATCTTACGTTTATGATGTCATCATCTTGACATAAATTATAGGATGACAACATTTTAGGATGGCACTTCTAGACCTCCAAACAAAACAAACGGGCACAATGTTGATACAATAATTATCCTCATTCACATAAACAATCTCTAATATTATTACCACTTCTGGGCGATGAGACGGTATACTTGTTAAGAAGTGTCTCATCACAAAACACTGCCCCCTGCATAAGTTTGGAGGCAGCTTTTTAGGAACTGTACACCAATTATTAATACAAGAGGTTGATGAGACCTGGCTGAAACACCAAAACCTGAACATAGCCTTGCTAGCTATAGCCATAAAAAGTGGAAGTGTCTTGCTGAATGACAGAGTATTGTCATGAACGGGATTCGAACCCCAACTCTGATGTCTCAGCCGCAAAGACGTACATGTACGCTACAAATGAAACTTCTATGGTCATAACATTGTTCAACAGAACGACCAGACTATTCAACAAAGCTTCGGTTCAGTTAAATTGATTTCACTGTAGGAGATGAAACCAACAATGGCTGCATCTAGTTATTTCACGGCTGCCGGTTATGAATGATATGTTATCTTAGAATCATCGATACTTCTTCAGCTTGCACCATTGGGCGAAGTGCTTGCAGTTATTCCATACTAAGGAGTACGTGTACGCATCATCTACGATCTTGGATCTGGCTCTTTCGATCACCTCCTCAGGTGGGAAACAGATTTGCTCTTGGTAGATCACTTTATACACGGGTTCGATGAAATCAACCTCCTCTTCGATCACACCATTGCTGTACGTACTGTGGACAACCGTGACTTTACTCTTACCTTGAGTGCGGGAGACGACTATAGCATGATGTCGTGGATGAAGGAGGTTTCCGTAAGAAACAATCTGGTCCCCGGGTCGCAGGTCTTCTATGCACACAGCCCTGTCGTCCGTACCAATTTGTCTGGCGAGACAGCGGCCTATGGGGGCTCCTATGAATGAACCAAAGGCTCTGCCAACAAGTGAACCGACTACACCCCCAACAATACTTCCAATGAACCCACCAACTGCCGTTCCTAGCCCAGGGAGAATAAACGTACCTGCCGCGGCCCCCATTGCAGCCCCTGCAGCCTGCCCTCCTAAGCCAAGCGAAATGGCCAGGCCTGCTCCGCATATTGCTTCCATCACACGCTGCGCAGCAGTTTTTACGAACTCTTCCAATGACAAGTTACCTTGTTTTCTCTTTTGGTAATACTCCCCGAGATTCCAGACGCAGGCGACACCTTCAATGACAATCACGATACCAGCTCCTACTACATCAGTGCCCATGGCGAGCCTCTCAAACGACTCTGCAACACCAACTTCTCCCGCTGCCTTCAACCCCTCTTCTACAGAAACAGTCCCGACCTGCTGCAAGAACGCTTTGGAACCAGCCTTGACATACTCTTTAGCAACGACACAACCACCCTTGGCAAAACTCTTAAATGTGTTTACCAGCGTTTCATTCACGACCGTTTTAACCTTGTTGTAGAACCACACGGCCTGGCAGCTCTCCACAACTCCAATTTTACAGTAAGAAGCAAATGCCTCGCAGTTGTCACCCAAAAGCTGGTACCCAGTGTCACCTAATCTGGATTTGGCACGGGCAATGACGAGCTCTACGGGATTGGCCTTGGTCATCTCTTCCCTGTACTCGATTCGATACAGATCACCCGACTGATCACCCAAACGTAAGTCTTCTTCCATTATCTGTGTTGTACCGCATGCCGATCCTATCTTGGTCCAGTGGAGCACCTTAAGACGCCCAGTTATTTTATCGACACCGGAAACTATGGCATGATGCCAAAGGATATATGGACGCTGCCAGGTGACGTGATCGCCGATCTTCAGGACATCCAAAGCATGATCTAAGTCGATTTTCTTACGAGAACTCTTGACCTGAAATGCTGGATTCTTTTCCACGGTCACCTTGAGCTGTTTCTTGAGAACAACTCCGCAAAGTCTGACCCTCGGACGTGACCTGTCAGTGTCTGGATGTAATAGGAATCCATCTTGGAGCCACTCCTGACCACATTTGGTGCAGCAGATCCCGAGGAGTCGAGACTGACCGTCCTGGGAGAAGTAACGTCTAAACTTGACAGGATCGCTGTTGCCGCAACCAGTGCATGACGGGATTCGTTGCAACGGCCCTGCAAAACACAAGTTGCAAAACAGAACTCCAGTTATCAAAACTACCAAAGACCCAACAAGAAAAAGTTCAGAGGTTTAATAATGGCATGTCACAACCAAGTGAATCAGAAGAGAGTCTACAAATCTAAAGGTTCTGACAATTGAAGAAGCAAGCCCATGTGTAAACCAATACTTGATTCAAATTATATTATGTGACTTACCAATTACATTGGCAAGTTCAGGGTCTATTGCTTGGAGAGCTTTTGACAAGGTCTCTAGTGGGTTAGCCCCGTTGAACTTCTGCCTCCAGTTTGCCAGCATCTGACCTGCACGCTCACTTGTTCCCGGGAAGCTTGTGATAATACTCCGGCAGTCTTCAATGTCGAAACCGAGGTAGAGGGCCAGCTCCGGCCATGATTCTTTTACTTTTCGTACTACCTTTTTTATAGTCTCGTTGTCCAGAACTTCTACACCTAGAAATGGTAAGAGATATATCTGTAACTGTGTACAGTGTACATAATACAAGTGGTATTTGTTATCTAGTTAAAGTGGTGTTGTTGTTTTGTTTTTTCAATTACGTTGTTCTCCTCAAAGTACAGTACTTCATTTTGTGAAAAATAACACTAATATTGAAACCGTAATGTCCAAACGGTAAAGCAAACACTAGACCAAGGAGCGTCACCTGTGGGCAATTCGTGTGATGTCTTTATCATCATCATCATCATTATGTTCATCTATCTAGCATTACAAGACGTCGGCTGGACAAAGCTCAGAAGACTCTACCGTATTTCAATGACTCTATTGTAATGCTTTTTTGTGAAATTCATCGACAGTGTGAAGTTCATAGCTCAATCCTCCCTTTCAATATTGGTTTCTTTCTGGGTTTTGTTGTTAAGTGCAGGGATAACCCAGGAAATACAAACATGCAGGAAGGTCCCACTGGTTACTGGCACCCTAGTAAACCAAAGGGTTTGATTGGCAGTGGGTGGGTGTTGGAAACCTCGGAACCTAGCACAGTTTGTTAGCAAACCATCTGGAAGCCTGCTATAAAGAACAGATGGCTCCACAATTTTGCATTTTTGTACACGAAGTTATGAGTAAAAAAAATATTTGTCAGGCCCTCAAAAAAACAAAAACTACACAACTCTTGGACCTGATCCCGTTTTAGGTATGTGGAATGGTCCAGTCAAGGATATCTAAGACTTTGACTCCCCCAGGGCATTGCACTTTGGAGAAAACAGTGAAGATAGTTATAGTGTGCTACGATTTTGTGTCACCTGTGCTCACTTAAGGGTTCCTTACCTAGCTCCCTGAGCAAATCTGGCCGTTTGATCTCTTTCAAGGCTTCGATCAGGGTTGACATCTGGATAACACCCCCATGTCGTTCAATCCAGGCTTGCAGCATGTAATGGGCCTGCCTGCTGATCCGACCCTCGTACGCTACAATGATGCTTTGACATTCAGCGTCATCAAAACCAAGCTGGGTGGCGAGGGACGGCCAGGCTTCACCGAGCCGGCTGGAAAGGATCTCGAGGGAGAAATCTTCACCCATTTCTGACAACCAAAGAAAAATAGACCAGATACACATTTTCATGACGTCAATGCAACAATAACTTTTATATCAGCAGGCAGTCGACTCGGAGACTTTTCATGGAATTGTACAAAAATATTCTTAAGCCTTCAAATTTTCTTGAGTCACCAGAGGAAGAAAGAACTATAGTCCAGATCATGTGTCAGAACCTGAATTATTTTGTTTCTGTCTGTGATGCAAAGAGTCTGTAACCCTCCTTTAAGTGTAACATCTGAGAGATTCTGGGTCTATAACTTAATGGGAACCCAGACCTGCAAGTAAGGGCCTTGTCACACGAGGCAACTTTTACAGGCAACTTGGAGGCAACCAACTGTAGCGCATGCTACAGGACCACTTTGGTAGCACAGGAGTAATTTTTCAAACAATGTCTTAACATTGAAATGTGAATGTCTTTTTTTCATGGAGATTGCCTGGAACTGGTTGCCTGTAAATTGCCTCGTGTGGCATGGCCCTTACATTTCAGGAATGTTCTTACTCATTTAATCTTATCCGTGTATCGGTTATCTTTCGGTCACCCGTATGGTTTGCGATTGTGTTAATCAATGGTGGTAGATCGTAGAGCTGGCCCCCATCAGTAAAATTGAATGGTCCTAGCCTACTGTAAGTGCATGAACTATTTTAATCGACGTGGATTTGCAATGATGTTAAAGCTTAGCTCAAGCCGTATCCGAATTGGCGGTTAAAGCTACGGCTACGACTGTTGCTAAGGGTGTTGCTAAGGACGTCCTCTAAATGCTTTAACGCATGATGGCGCGGCGGTCCCAGCCGTAGCCGTAGCCGCAAACGCCAATTCGGATACGGCCCGACCTACATAATGCCAGAGCTCTAGTAAAACATGACAACTAGAGTAGAGAAGCGCGTGTAGAAACAGGTTTTTTTACCGTTTAATTCTATAGATGGATGGGTTTACCAATTTAAATTGAAAAGTGGATTTCTTCAATCTTCCTTGTTATCTATTTTAAGACCATTTCCCACGGAGACTATTGTGGACGAAAAGATGTTTCAGTGAAGACAGTCACTGGATCCAATCCCTAGATTCAAAAGGGGGTAATCATGAAAATTATTTTTTTAATTCAATTTCCCCCCTCCCCCAACTAAACCAAAAGCGAGGGAAAAGAAAGGACGGGAAAATAGACCGGGTCGTTCAAAGTTTTACTTAAATTTCTTGTCACAATAGACCGTGCAAGTCTCGCGCGTACTCGAACATTTTTGGGACCACTGTGGTCCCACGTACATTGCTTTAACGCGTTAAAGAAACAAACTCACGCGCTTTAACGGATCCCAATGTTCGAATACGCGCGAGACTTGCACAGTCTATAGACCGTATTGAATATGACGTCACCATTCAAATATCTGCCCTACAACATGGCGTCTAGCGTGTGCGTGATGGTGTGCGTGCATGTGCCGTAGAAATCAAACCGGGAACGCTGCGTGCTTCATTGATGTACGCGGCCGTTTAGACGCGCATACGGTTTTCCCTACAAGATGGCAACTTTCATAGCAACAAAGGGGTTATTCAATACGGTCTATAACCCCCCCCCCCCCCCCCCCGCAATAAACACCATTAAACATCTGGAAAATCCCGGCAGCATAATTATGTATAAATTTACTATAAAATAATTATTTAAAAAACAAAAGTGTACTTATCCGTGTAAAATGCAACGCCTCTAACAAAATAAAAAAATGCGAGGCACGAAGAAACAATACAAAGCCAAAAATTGTATATGCGACGGAAAGTAAACAAGATACCATATTATGGAGCACAATGGAGCCCTACTCTGTTAGCTACATGTTTCATATTTAAACAAATACACAAATATTATAAATTTATGCAGTAAAGTTTTTAATGGTAGTTGTCACTTCTCAATTTGGTTTTAAAAGGGGGAAACTTATTTGTTTGTTTGTTTGTTTGTTTGTTTGTTTGTTTGTTTTTGTGGTTTTGTTTACCTTCACACTGCTAATTACCAATATCATTTCCAATGTGTAGGTCTGATCAACGTTTTGTTCCATCCAATAAAAAACAAATTGTATCGTGAGTTATTGGTTATTGATTAAACATTATCTGAAGCTAGGTTGTGTATCTATAGCTGTATCATGTAGTTCCCTATGTCGTACAGCTAGGGTTAAAGTACACTGTGCAGTCGTGGATGGTTGCTCCAGTGTATTATGACATCACGTTTACAGAAGAACCACAGAGCCTGCGCATTGACTTCACTGCAGGCACGATTTGTACACACAGCTAGCTCCCAATGAAAAAATACATACAATCGTATACATGATTATATTGCACACTCTCTCATTTTTATCCATTTTTATATGAATTAAGAAAAACTTGCAAATCTCAAAACTTGTTCAGCTGTTATTTTTTGTAGCTTTTGAATTAGGTGGAAATTATGTCACAGAATGTAAAATTGTCCATGGCCAGCAGTGTAGTATCTCGCCTGCCCTAAATACCATGGACTCTGCACAATCTCTTTTTGTAAATAAACGTTACATGGTCTATATAACGTACAAAAAAACTATGTACAAACCGGGGCCCAAATTCATGGCTCGGCTTACCAAAGAATCGGCGCTTACGGAAGCAGGGAATTCTTTGCTCACGTATATGTCAAGCGTATATTTCACGGGCTAGCAAAGAACTTTTGCTTGTTACTCCACGTTACTACTTATGCATTCTTCGCTTACCACTAGCGCAGAAATTCGGCGCTTGCACAGCACAGTAAGCGGAGAATAGTGATCGCAAGCGCAGAATACGGCGTTAAGCAGAGCCATGAAATTATGGACCCATACACAAAAATAAAGAGTGATCTTAGTGTTTAGATTCCATGGCCTCCGACAGGCGAGATCACTAGCTGTTCAAATGTGAAATAATATGTCTCATATTCTCATATTTCAAGATAAAAAAAAAATAAAATAAAAACAGCAGCTGAGCAAGTTTTGAGACGAGTCCCCTTTTTTCATATCAAAATCATTGACACAAATCAGACAGTGCAATCTATTGTTTTCTTCCATGTGAACGGTTATAATACAGGTCGTGCCTCCACTTGAAAGTCCAAGCTGTGTGGCTCTAATCAATGTGTTTGTCGGGGGAATTCCGGCTGTGGCAGATTATTGAGCAATAGATTAGTGGAAATCCCCCGTATAAAACAATAGAGTTGGGAAGGAAATAAGCAACCGTAGGCCCTATCAAGATAGCAAGGGAAAACAAAGCGTTTTATGCAGGATTGGTAGAGCTGACAAAGCAGTCGGAGACAGTGTATAATGTTTTGTGATGGTATCAACCATACACGGAGTAACAACCATGTACAAATTTGGGCTGAGTCCGCCTGTGTGAGTCAGGAAAAGAAAGTGCCACGTTTTTATCACGTATACACATTGTTCTTAATTTGTTTTGGTCGTAACAACCGCAATCAGCAATCAAATAAATAAGAAAATAAATAGATAACTACATGACTACATAACTACATAACTACATAACTAACTAACTAACTAAATAAATGAATAAATAAATAAATAAATAAATAAATAAATACAATTTTTTAAATCGCTAATATGAGAGCTTTCGGCTTATAATGAGCCAGTAATTGTCGTTTTCACAGTGAAATATGACCCCAAATTTGATGTCGTTTTCACAGTGTTGGGTTTGTTTGTTTGTTTGTTTTTTGTTTGTTTGTTTGTTTGTTTGTTTGTATTGTTCTTGTTGTTGTTGGGTTTTTTTTTCTTTTGTTTTTCGTTTTATATATTTGAAACTTAAACAAACAAAATGTGAAATAAGAAAAAGAACACTTGGCTATTGCCACTTAAATTCTCGATTAGGTGCCCCAGGCACCCTCACCCAAAATTTATAAATTATTTTCCGGGGGGGGGGAGCTGCTCCGCCCCTGTTGTCACATTCCTATGGCATTCCTGTCATTAAAAAAAATTCCACGACAAAAACAAACAAGAAAATCCTGTCAATCATCAAAGATGTCCCTGGATTGATCTTTCAAATGACCGGTTAGAAATGTAAAAACCATAACATTTTAAAATCGTGTTTACCACCCAGTCATTGGTTGATTTGAATTAAATCTACAGGCAACTTTAAAGCCAGAGTATACGGTGCAAAGGCAAGATGTAATCAATAAATGCTCCAACGGAATATTTCTTTAAGGTTCACGCTTAAATTACGGAAATACAAGATTTATACAAGAAATTCGTGAACATGGTCGCTGGTGCATTGTTAGTCATCCGTCAACTTAATAACCCGTCGACTTGTCTTGGAACTCCGTCGAGTTGTCTGACTGACGTTGTCAAGCTGTCGAGTTGTCTGACCGGTCGAGTTGTCTGAAGGACGAGTTGTATGAACTCCAAAGCCCCCCCCCCCCCCCTCCAACGGCACGCCGCTATAATAATTATGTGCCTGCTATTATCATCATTAAGAAATACATTTTTAAAAACCCTATAAAATAATGCTAATACTAATACTATACTAATACTAAACACAGTTGAAAAAGGAATAACAAGCAAAAATGTACTCCCCTTGATGAACTGGATGGTGGCCGTACACTTGACATAAAGGAACCTGGAACCAGTTCAAAATACAATCACAATGTGAAAATAAACAGTCTCACCTTTACCTTGTCTGTCCATGATGAGCCCGTTGGCTTCGGATCTGTTGAATGAGCGGTGACAGGAAATTATCGCACCACACCGCTCTCCCCGTCATGCCCGTAATCCACTATATACAATACCCTACAGAAGATCTCTGTCTATATCTACATCCATGGTCTATGTCCTTGCTCTATGGTCTATGATACCTGTGAATGATATTAAACTCGATGTGTTTCTCTCTTCTTCTTTCTTATACGAGCATAATTGTTGGTGACATGAAACGTATGCATTAACCAGTCTGCATCAATGTACACGGCACTTATGTACCTTTTCCAGAAGGTGTGGTTGGTTTGGGTTTTTTCATTGGCTACTAAGCAAGCACGGGGCTTGCGGAATTTCCAAATTCTATTTTTAGGTATAGACGCACCTCGGCAGGTCGGCCCTTCCATGGCAAAACAGCCCAACTCAAAAATAAGATAATTTATGGGTAATTTGAGGGCGCTTTTTCCATTACAAAGTTTTAAAGGCATACTATGGTTTTCTATTATATAACATGTCCTATCTCAGCCTCTTTTTACACGTTCATCTCATTGTTTTGGCAAAACAGCTAATCTCTGTTCTTACCTATCTCAAAATGTCATTTTTTTAATTAGGCTGTTTTGCCATTGAAGGCCCGAGGTGGACCATGGAGGTATACCTCCATGTGCACGGCCGAATGTCAGCAACATATTCAATCGTGTTTACAGATGTTGTGACCACATTCAAACTGACCCTATTTGCACTAGCCCATAAATAGGGCTAATCCACTTCTTTATTGGCCCTATTTGGGGCTTATTATTTGCACGTCGAGATTTTTTGCACCGAATATGGCGATGCTTTTTTGTACTTTGCTCACTAGATTGCGCCCTCAATTGTTGACCGAGTGCCCAAAATGGCTGCATAGAGGGCTGGCTGCTGTACGCGGTCCTCCTGTCACTTTTCGTCAGTGCACACAGTCTCTTTGTAAAGTGTGGCATGCCATGGAGCAGAGTGAACGACGGCGACTCTGGGTTGGGAACATCGACGAAAAGATATCTGAGTAAGAAAAATAATTATGGTCCGCTTGGTAAACGTACATTTTGACATGTCATTGTCAATGTCAGGTTCTCCTTCCGTTCCGATCCATCTGCCGCAGTGCACTGTGCAGCGCACACTGACTAGTCTGGGGTCAAAAATTGGCTTTCTCTACAATTGGAATTGATTGCGAATGAAATCTCAAGTAAATGTTTTACTTTTACATGTATGTTTTGTTTATGTATTGTTCATAAACGTATATTTTGTTTATGCTGTGACTTGCTTTAAGAAGCTCAAATTTCGTTCTATAAACTAAAGACATAATTATAAATATAATTATATTTTTATTATTAATTTAATATTCTTCATTTTTATTTTAGCTACCCATAAAATTAAAGGCATAGCACAGCACACTCTACTCCTCTAGTCCTAGCACTAGCAATGCCTAGTCCTACGGGTACTAGAACGAAACCACACTAGAACTAATTTAATGAGGTTCGTTCCGCTATCGTCTCCACGAACCTCATAGTATAGAGTGACATGTACAAAATCCTTTCGAAACTTTTTGCCCTTTTTAAAATCTGATCTTGCCAAAATAAGGCTGTATTTGTTCTTTGAACTCTCTTTCTTTGAGTGTTGCGCTGGTCCAGAACATCCACTCCGCAAAAAAAAAATCAAAAAAAAAGAGATAAAGTCTCACCTTTTTCCAGAATCCTCGCCGTTCGGTAACCAATATGGTTACTGCAGTCGGTAATCAATTGTATTCTGCACGCATGCTGGTCGACGATAACCAGCGGTTCATGTGTTTATATGCATCAACGGTTGGTTAACATACATGAACCAGATTTTGTGCATGATGACCTATGGTTCCGCAAACTTCTAGGAGTAGCTACCCACCATCTCTACAAAATAGTTAACAACGTTGTTGAATGTTTACTACTTTAATACATTTACCTGTTTACCCACTATCTATTTTGCTCCAGCAAAACCAGCAAGGTCCCATAGACTGCACACAACCAACAGCTCCAAAAACAAAATGCTAGATACAGTGTTTTTTTTCATTTTGGGGCATTTTTTGTGGCAATTGTGGTTTACCATCATTATGTACAATGGTTCGCTGGGCATGCTGGGGTGCTAGTACGACCGAAGATTAAAGAAGGGGGAAAAAAGGACTAAAGCGCCCTAGTTACTGGCTCTATGCAAAACCCAGAACAGTACATCGTGTAGGACTAGGACACGGCACAAACTCCAATAGTGCACCATAAATGCCCCAAACAAACATGCCTTTTTAAGAATTTAATTTGAGTTCATTTAGAAAGTTCAGTTCCGCCTCCCCTCGGGCGCCTCCTTGTTAAACTTCCTCATGAATTAAATCTTCCAAAGATCCAATCATTGTATTCATGTACCTTCAAATATTGTTTTAAATATAGGTACAGCTTGTTGAAGCTCTTGAGACGTCACGGTGAAATTGCACAATTTGACTTCCTTTTTCACAAGACGGGACCAAGTGAGGGCAAACCAAGAGGTTACTGTTTTGTCAGCTTTAAGACGCGGGAGGTAAGGACACTGTTCCTGTCTTAGCCCTCACCTTCCAAAATTATCTTTTATAGGAAGTTGTGTAGTCCCTCGTGAAAGAGCTCTGGAGGCAACAAATACCAAGTCTGATTGCTGAGGAATGAGGACTGCAAGCCCAGATAACAAATGGGCCAGGGGCTGATTTCACAAAGAGTTAAGATTGATCTTTACTGCAAATCACCATTTAATTGCTAAACAAAGTGTGACATTACGATACAAATCGCTATGGCAATACTGACACCTCATCTTGAGATGAATCTTAGTGCCTTGTGAAATCGGCCCCTGGCACACCAATCTTTTGCCAAGTCGTAACTTTTCAGTGTTGAGTGACCTTTGAGTGGAGGATAGTGGGTGGTTGAGGTTGCGTATATGTGCAAGTGGGCCTAGTCCTACGTTTTGCAGTGTCTGTATGGTCGGGCTAAAGAGAAGGGAGACTTTGGTCATGGCATAGTGCAACAATTAGTTTTAGTAATTTAAGTTGTACAAATGTACTCAAAATGTACCTAGTTCATGAATCTAGATTCAGTACGTTTGGTATTACGTGTGTACACTACTGACTGCATGTGAGGCGTGTGATTTCTCAGGATTTGTCCTTATTTCAAGATTTGCTCAAAACCTCCTTGGGCCATCAAGTTCTTTAACCCTTTCGTTACCAAAGGCGACTTTAGTCGACTGCACTCATACCCCCCTCTTCCTTACCATTGGCGACTTTAGTCGACCAAGCTTACACACAAAAAAGCACTCAAGCCTGAGCACAAAGGCCATTTGTAATAAAGCTTTAGTTTTGTTCATGTTCACCCTCCATACCCAAGGTTACCATCGCTGGAAAGAGAAAGATCAGATCTTTCCAGTGATGGTAACATAAAATAAGGTTGCTATTATGCAATCGCTTCAAATTGGAGTTGGAAGATCCGAAATGCCAAACACCTACAGAGCGCCATATGGTTGTGTGCAAAAAAGTGTTTGAGATTACAGATTACACTGAAGAAAGCAAGACAAAGAACTTTGACATGTATTGACCAATCTCAATGAATTTTGAATGATGTGAAAGGGAATTCAATAAGGAAGAACTATTTTATTGCTCTTTTTGCTGTAGAACATTATCTTCAAGGAGATAATGGAGTTTGTAAAAATGACCTTTAAACGAAAGCTTTCTGTTGTGTAAGAATGTGTGCTTCACGCTTGAGTGGTCAAACAATGCGGTCGCCAGCGGTTGTTTAAGTCCAAACAATTTGGTAACGAAAGGGTTAAAGAGGTACATGTAAAGCAAATCATCAAAGGGAGAAGTAAATAGTCCACATTGTGTTCAAATCTGTAGTGTTGTATTTCTGGTGATGCACAGAGTTTGTAAACCTCCTGGATTCAATTTCATGGCCCTGCTTTTAGACCGCCAAATTCTGCGCTTGTGGTAATCATTCTGCTCTCACTGTGCAAAGGCCGTATTTCTGCGCTAGTTGTGTAAGAATGCCTTATAACTTGGGAGTACGCACATGCACAAGCAAAACTTCCCTCCATACGCTTGACGTAAGCACAGAATTTCCTGCTTCCGTAAGCGCCAATTCTTTGCTTACGGTAAGCTGAGCCATGAAATTGGGCCCTGAATTGTAACATCTGTGAGGTGCCGGGTCTAGAATAGATTTGTTGTGGCAATGGCGGCATGGTTCAATAAGAACCATTTCTGTTTCTTTGCCCTTTAGCGGCGCTAAAAATGTACTTGATCTTAACCCAGGTATCTTGACCTAGTTGTTTTCATTTGCGTGTAGGAGGCCGAACATGCCATTCATGCTTTAGATGGTAAACTAGCTCTGAGCAAGAAACTCGCCGTGAAATGGGCCCATTCGCAGACAGCAAGCTACAAGGTAAACATTGGTTGAATAATTGTGCAAATTATGGCTCGGTCAAACAGAAAAGATGATTTAAAGACAAAGTAGAGGATTGGTTTAGATTGAAAACAAACATGGGTTTTAATTTCAAAGTAGCAAAGAAGAAGATGCCCAATCTCCCCCCCCCCCTTTTCAAATTTGGTGGAGCTTGTTAAGAATGATTTTATGAGATAAATCAACCATAATGCCACACCTCACCAAGGTGAGGTGGCGCATATTGCTGCCAGACAATGCCAGAAACACCAGGGCAAATCCCTTCTCTTTACGATAAGTGTACTGGGATCTTTTACATGCATTACACAACACCCGGGACCAATGGCTTACTGTGCCATCCGAAGGACGGAGCAATAATGGTTAAGTGCCTTTGCCTAAGGACACAAGTGTCAAAGACTGGGACTCGAACCCACACACTGCTGATCAGAAACACCAGATCTTGAGTCTGGTGTGCTTGACCGCTCAGCCACGACATGTCAAATGTGTTTCTTGAAAAGGACATGTACTGGTTTTGAGTGAAAGTAATCGCCCAAGAATGAGTTATTGTCAAAAGACTAATTTTCAATTTGTTTTTGGACTTTTGTTGGGACCAGACACAAGAACAGCAGATTGAAGAAGACAAGAATACGCTTGCTCCGGACAAGCTCCCAAGTAGCTTTGGTGGTCATCAGTCTGCAGTGGCCGGCACAAGCACAAAGAAACAGGCGTGCAAAAATAGGTACATGTACAAAACATACACTTGTTAATCCAGTATTCAACAGTGAAACCTTGTGGTGATAGCGAGTTGCATAGGTTTGAAAGGAGCTGTGTCACCATGATCAAAGCAGGCCTGTGGCTGTACATGAAGTTATGAACATTCACTCAGTTACAGTAGCTTGCAGGCTTTTCATAGATGCCATAGGGAGGGAGGATGTGTGCGTGAAGTAACTGGGTACTAATAGTGGCTTCTTATATAGAGCACAACTCCCTTGCAGTGACGCTCAAGGCGCTCAATAGTATGCAAAGCATATCAATATAAACATAAATACTAACTTGGATTTAAAGTGTAAACAAATAGGTTTTGAGTAATTTTTTTGGAAAGAACCAGCTGATGGGGCTTGACGAAAGGGAACGTGGGAGACTGTTCCAGAGATTAGGGCCAGCATGAGAAAAAAACTGCGGTCACCCCAGGAGCGTTGGGATCTGGGAACTTGAAGAGGGGAAGAGTCGGATGACCTTAGTCTGCGTGGAGGATTGTAGGCATATACTGAGTTCTGCATAATATAGACTGGTGAGGAGCCATGAAATGAGTGCAACATTCCATGAACAGCCACAGGCCTTCTTTGATCATGACAACACAGACCCTTTAAGACTGGTGTTAGTTTGCCTTAGTCATGGCTGATTTGAAGTGGGGGCTGCCATGTAGATGAAGGAGTCTCGGTGCAAGGTGCTACAGTTGTTGATACGACCTTTTAAATTGCTGTCAATGTACCGCTTCATTTTGAGTTCCTCAGACAAAAGAGAGTTATTAATTGTTATTTCTTTCTGGTAATAAAACCAAGGATGCTTCAAAAGTGAACTTAATCACTGTAGCGCGCAAGCCTGACAGACCAGGGCCGAATTTCATGGCTCTGCTTGCTGTAAGCAAAGAATCGGCGCTTACGGAAGCAAGGAATTCTTTGCTTACGTCAAGCGTATTTCACGGGTAAGTAGAGAATCTTTGCTTGTGCACGTGCGTACTCAACGTTACTACACAGCTAGTGCAGAAATTTCGGCGGTAAGCCAGTAAGCAGAGCCATGAAATTGGGCCCTGTCCATCTACACGCATTGGAATACTTACCTGATCCAGTTAGAACGCTCTTAACTGTTCAAATTTTTGAGACTCTACCTAAAGGTTGGGCTCATTTCCACAAAGAGTTGTCATTAGAACATCTTAAAATATGCACAAAAATCCTAATGGCAGAGCAAACTGTGATGTCACAATAAAATCACTATGGCAATATGCAATAGGAGTTTTAATGGTATTTTACTAGATACAAATCAATTTGAATGCAATTGTAAACTGAGCCCAATTTTTGGTTTACCTTGTTCTGAAGCCATGTTGGCATACATTTGAACCTGTACTTTACTTTTATTCAGCAACGACGCGAAGATCCGCGCCATCGAGAGTAAACTGAGACAGATGGAGCGTGCCAGCAATGACTTCAACATCGTACCAACGTATTCGGCTGCAAGCCAACAACCCAAAGGGAAAGCTGATACCAAACGCTTCAAGCCGTACGACAAGAGGTGACACCCGTTCAGGTGCACAGTAACAACACGTGTGCAAAGAGGGGCTCCAAGGTCAAACTCAGTTTTGTGATCCACTCATTTTCTAATTGATAAGAGTCCTTATGAAATAGGAGAAAAAGTCTCAATAGTAGGGTCATATCTTTGGATTCCTTGTCCATTTTTTTCCTACCTTTTTTTTCTTGTTGGATGGATGGATATCTTATCTAACTTCTAAGTTAATTGGCCCCAAAGTAGGCACTTTATTCAACATTGAGTGATTTTTGATGATTTTCGGGGTACATAGGAGCCAATTTTCCTTTTTAATGGTTCCTGAAGTCAAATTCATCTAGAAAAAAAGGTCGGAAAAAAATGGTCATGGAATCCAAAGATATGACTCTGCTATAACCGCGATGATGTAAAATGTGATGTGATTGATACCCTTCAGGTGAAATTTTTGTCGAACTCCAAAAGTGTTCGATGACGTCATAATATTTCAAATGTTTGGTGTGTACACTTTTGTACCGAGAATTGTCAGTTCATTTCTGAGTGTTTCGATGATATTCAATCAAAACGGAACTGGATTTGAGCAGATGACTGGCACAGAAATTTCTTCTTTGGAAAATAGAGACCCGTTTGTTTTTAATGTCCGAAGATGTCATATTTCAAATTTCACTCTGAAATGGTATCAAATAAAAGGATATTCTACACCATTTTAATGTGAGGTTAGCGACTTGTCATTTTCCCCCACTTTCATGGGGACGCTATCTACTGGAAAATGAGTGCAACACAAAACTGAATTTGACCTTGGAGCCCCCTCTTTCTAATGGCTTGGAAGGGTCCCCGATGCTGTTATTTGTGAAGTCAGAAGTGCAATATGTACATAAGTGTAATAACTTAAGCAGTGAATAGAGACCGATCTTTTTTTTTTGCCCGCACGTGCAAGTGCTGCTGGCCGCGCCGCCATTGCTGGGACGCTGGCAGTGCAAGGTTTTGTACACAAAGACATAGAAAAACTGTGGTCTTTTTAAACTTTGTTTGTGATTTAAGTGTCTTTCTCAGCGGTTTACACAATTTCCCTGAGAGGACAGCTTAACAAAATGAATTAGAATACACTTATTGAATGTTTGAAACTAAACAAAATGAATACTGAAATTCTGTCAAATAAACCTTCGCTGATGTGACACATTTTACACCAGACAGGGCAGTTTCCGTGTAGTATCTCACTAAAACCCACCTATTGTCTGCACCATTTTAGGGATTCAGTGTCAGTTTAGTTGCACTAAATATTCATGATCAGTGATCCGTACATCGTTATGTCATGCTCTCCTGTCGGGGAAATCGTGAAAATTTTTGAGAAAGACACCTATTTCACTTTAAAATTTTAAAACACAACGATTTTTCCATGTCTTTGTGGGCAAAATATTGCACTGCCAGTGTCCCGGCAGTGGCGTCGCGGCGTGCAGCACTAGCGCGCTTGGATTGGTCTATACTCTTTGGTTGCGTATCAGGGTAACGTGTAAGGGGTGTGTTTCGATCGGGGCCTTGGCGGACGAGGCTACATCTTTATACTCTAACATGGGCTTTGGCCTTTATCGCACGGCCACGACCCTGCCGGTTTTAAACAGCTGTTTAAGACCTCATCACCACTCTTTTATTCCCTTATACTCAAATTCATTTGGATGATAATTTATTGGTGAAACTTTAAGAAGGTTAACACTTAAATACATTTAATGAAGTTGTAGAAAGGCAATTCAACTTATTTAAAACTTCTTGAGTTGTAAACGGGACTAAACAACAATCATTAGTTTTTTTTTAATTCATATTAAATTTTGTATGTTTTCATCAATGTTGCTTGTTTTCTTCTTGATTTGAAAATCGCTCACGATATTGTCCTTTAAGAAGTATTTTTAATTTCACTCGGCCTGCATTTACTACATTGTCAGATAAGCTGCAACTCTCGCCACGGTTCTCTCAAGTTAAAGGGGCTGTGTCATCACGATCAAAGCAAGCCTGTGATTTCACATGCAATTATGAACTCTCACCAAGTTTCTTCTCCTTCCTTTAAGGGTTAAACTAAACAATTTTTTAAAACAATGTTGAAATTTTTGTTTATAAGTCCATCCTCATATCAATGCAAACAAGCCAAAAATATAATTTGTCTGGGAAAACTTTGATCAGCCTGTACAGCTGTGTGAATACTTCACCCCCACGCTTTTTTTTACAAACCTCCGGTGTCATATACCGAAACCAAAAGAAAAACAGCTAGCCTCCCGAGTTCAAAAAATATACAAAATACATGTATACATGTAAACTATATTTTAAGTGATTGATATTTTGTAAAAATATGTTTTTGATTGGAGTAAACAGCGCGTTTTCCTTTTGACTGTCGGCAACAGCTACCCTGCAGATGAAAAGTGTAATTTGAAATGATTTCTTTGTGTGTTTGTCTGAGAGTTATTAATTTTTTACAACTAGACCCGTCAATTTAACCTAATTTTTGCAAAAAAGTGAGATGAAAGTTTGAAAAGCGTTTAAAAATTTGTATTTTCCCGCTATGAAAAACAAATAAATCCATGAAGGACTTGCTTTAAATGTTGTTGCAAAAGTGCATTTATCATTAAATAAACGTGTTTATGTTTGTTGTGGCTATCTTAAAGCAATTCCGGTGTCATAAGGAAATCTGTCCTCCTTCAGCCGATATGGCTTATAACTGTGTACAAGTGTGCACCACACTAAATAGGCCAAAATTCACGCGCCAAGCTGATTATCATAATTTATAGGCCCTCAAAAACTTTTGAATAATGATATTTTGGGGGTCATGCAACTAATTGATAGTGTAATAATTATAACAATGTATCACAATCTTGGGGCTCTGTGCTTCAACTTTTGAGAAGATTTGATAAATTTAGGTTATAAAATTTGTACTATTTGGAATGGGAGGAATGCCTCATGGAAACTGGCAGTGAGTTGGTTTGGGGAAAGAGCACATTTTTGAGGATGTTTTTTTTTCTAGGGTAATTGGCAAAAATTAATATGGCTGACCTGTCAAAAATTGAAAAGAAATCTGAAGTTTGGTTGTCTGAAAAGATATCTGATTGGTTTCAAGAGGCTGAGAGACTGAGAAATATTTTTTGAGTATTTTTGATCATTTAGCATTAATTTTAGCATTGGTTACTAAAGTATGAGAGTTTATTTAGTGTGGGTACGCCCACAAACTTCTTCTGATAGTGCCCTCTTTTGAATCCTCCTTCAGGCTACGTTGATTGCCCTAATATAATGGGGGCAGAATAGCTGGGGGGACAGATTTCCATAATGACAACGGAATCTCCTGCCACACAGTGCACTTAAAGTTTAAACTGAACTTGCTCGTTCCCGAAAATAAATCGAAAATAAATACAAAGTTGCGAGAGGGCGCTATTTGAGATACACATTGTGTATTTATTATTGACTTCTGGTGGTGCAACATTATCCAGCACAGCTACAGAGTAGACCGCAGAGAGGCAGAGTTCATGATAAAAATGATGTATTCGACCTAAATAAATGTAAGTTCAATATGTTTAACAACATGTTCAGTTAAATGCACGTATAAAGGACCTAGGCAAAATTTTGCTTTTGCTCGAGTTGCAACAAGAGGCATGGGGCAAACTTATCAATCAAGTCGCAGATTATGAATATGAGTGAGACGCGTGACGTGACACTGAAAAAACACTAACCAACAACATGCTCAATCAAACCACACCCCACGTCGGACACAGAGTCACAAGCACCCCATTTTATTTGTTTGCCAAGCGAAGCCAGCCTAAGGAGTAAGGACGATGTCTAGATTTGAAAGTGACATTTGTGGAGTGGAAAGTAGCAGGCGTGTTATTTGAGTAAAATTACTACAGACTAACAGTAAACACTACAGTAATAGTAATTGCTTGCTTGAAATGTTGGTAAATAACCGGATGATCCAACAAAATATTATTACAATCCATTGTCCAACGAAATGAAGAGGCTGGGCTGGGGTAAAGGCTAGACCCAGTAACGGGTAAACCCAGGACTGCAGGACCAGTGTTGTTGACTCGAGTCCCTGACTTGGACTTGAATCAGACTCGAGTCGTCAATTTCATTGACTTGTGACTTGACTTGACTTGTGACTTGACTTGACTTGAGGGAATTATATGACCTGAGACTGAGTTGCGATGATCGTAACCCTCCATCCTCCCGACGGTCTGCGACTGTCGGGAGGATGGAGGGTTACGATCATCGCAACTAACCTGAGACTTGACTTGACTTGAGAGCTGAAAATTGATATGAACAAATCTTATTTTATAACAATGCAATTACTGTTTAAAATAAAAATGTGGCAATATCAAGTCTTCGGCAACGATGCCGCTGTTGACATCCCGATTCTTTCGAGTGCTTTTGTCATAAGGCCGAACATTAAAACTGCAGAGAATATGCAGACACGTGGGTGCATGATTCATGGATTGAATTTGTTAGTATTAACTGGTCTTTTAACATGTTTAACAGGTTTTTGATTTTTAAGTTTGTCACAACATTATGGGAGGGTGGGCTTATTTCCGGACATTATGTGACTTGTGACTCGTGACTTGACTTGCAAAAATTTGACTTGTGACTTGACTTACATCATGTACC
Organism: Pisaster brevispinus; assembly: GCA_023634235.1. NCBI lineage: Eukaryota > Metazoa > Echinodermata > Asteroidea > Forcipulatida > Asteriidae > Pisaster > Pisaster brevispinus. The sequence goes on along the minus strand of JAMKCF010000080.1, from coordinate 162,256 downwards.
ATGACTTACCATGAAGACTACTGCTTGAGGGAAAATTCACAAGACCACAGGACTTGTACACATTACACTGTAGCTCTGGACCAGAATTTTCTGTTCAACACAAGAACCAAAATGACAAAAAGCTAGGCCTGGCCCTATAGAGAGACAGTCTAACATGACGTTCTAATTTAAAGAAGTGCCAAGAGAAGATTGATCTCATTGTTTTCTTGGGAAAGTAGCCTACACTTTAATACTCAACAGAATTGAAATATATTTTAAAGTCAAAGTTACTCATGTAAGGCTGGAACATAACTAGTGGTTTTTCAAAGATATTTTATTCAGTTGAAAAGCACTGCCGGACTTGTCTGATTATAAATTTATAATTATTTAATGAGTTTACTTGCCCAAGGCTAAAATCACTGGCCTTGACCTGCGGTGTTAAAACTGTTAATTATTTCTAGCCCTGCTGCTTTACACCTGTGCATGTAGCCAGGAATGTGTAAAAAGGAGAGACATTTGCAGGCATGCAGATTTTCAGTTGATTACCTGAATGTGCTTATAATAACATTGATACTGACAGACAAGCCAAGTTGGCTAGCGTGTGGGCCCAAATCCTCCCATTTCCTCTTTCTTGTCTTCCACACCAAATTGTTTGGACTGGTCTGCAAACCTTAAGTAGCAAAACTGCAGATGGGCCCACCAGCCCAGGTCCTTCTGAACCTGTTGCTTTTGCAAATAGGATTTTTACGGAATTTGGGCTGTAACTTGTAAGGGTTTTAATAAAAGTGCATCTTTGGAAAACTGAAAAACAGTACAAAGAAAAGTGTTATCACAGGCCATTTGCACTTGTACAGTTTTGTACATCGTTGCTTGTCTGCTTTTTACTAATAATAGGCCTTTATACATTGTTGTAGGTACAGTAAGTACGGGATGTGGCGTTTTGTCCCTGACATAGAGCTCATTTCCTTCCAAACATGTACATGTAGGCCTACCTTGTAACAAGCTCAAATCTAGAGAATCGATGTTGACACTCACATTGTAATGTACTTCCTGTCATGCCTGTGAAACCAGTCATGACAACATGGCACCAAACAAAATTGGACCATTGACGCTTTTTTTTCCTGTTTTCAAAACCATAGGTATTTACCTTTCAGTTTCACCAAATGTGGTAAACTGGTGTTTCACAGTGATTCAATTAGTCTGCCATACCATGTACGAAGTGTGAAGGCCTATTTTCTAATGTAAATTTTATGACAAGTTCATATGGACCACCTCATGCAATGACGCCATGTTGATGAAACAATGGAATACGTAAAGTAAGCGCAGTGCGAAGGATGGGCCAATTCATGAGCAACCCTCTTTTGACCGCTAGCCGACATGACCGAGGCCACATCAACTGAAACATTGTCATGTTCATACGGGGTACAAAGTTAGCATTTTTAGTTTTGCCCTCGACATTTTTAGTGTCTGGTCGGTAGGACCAGTTACTTTGTCATTTGACTAGTCCACCAGCTTTTTCACTATTCATACATTGTACTTGTGTACATATACATTTATGTTATTTAACATACATGAAATAGAGATGCTTTTCAACACTGAACTAGCCAGCCGGACCGCTCAGGGAGACTTTTGACTGGTCCTCAGTTGATTTAACTGGCATTTGGCTCAGAGTGGACCAGTGGTAATTATGTTAATAGGGCGAACGCTGCCAAAGCATGTTTCATTAGAGTTTCATCTTGTTGCAATCTCTTGAAGGAGCTGAGAGGATGCAGCAACTTGGGAAGGACGCCGTCTGACCAAGACCAAGAAGACATTGAAGGAAAGAGTATAGATGCCACTGCCACTCCCGTCTCATACTTGACAATCTCCTGGAGCAATGAAGATGGGGTTTATCACAAGTATCTGGATGTGTGTCATCCTCATCTTGTTACTCTGTCAGACAGATCTTTGTCTTGGCTGTAAGTTGTTGTTGTTGTTGCTGTTGCTGCTGTTGCTGCTGCTGCTGCTGCTGCTGCTGCTGCTGCTGTGGCTGTTCCTGTTGTTGCTGATGTGGCTATTCCTATTCTGTTGTTGTTGCTGTTGTTGCTGGTGCTGTTGTTGCTGCTGCTGCTGCTGTTGTTGTTGTTTGTTTTTTCCTAGAAAACATTTTATTCAATCTGAAAACAACTTCTCAATTTAAATACAAAACTACTTAAAGGCAGGGTGTACTTCTGGTCATTGCTCATTGCTCAACAAGTTAATGATCATAAAAACTTACTTGGTTAAAAGCACTGGAGAGCCCCTCTTGTTTATAAAACTTTGTCAAAACAACCTCCTTTGAAGTGATAGAGAAAGAGGTAAATTTTCTCCCCAAACTTTGAATCCGAGAAAGGCTTCATAGGCATCTGAAAGCACACAGTTCTATGCAACAAAGGTGTTATTTCTTTCATAATTTTCATGTAGCTTTGATGACCACTTGAGCCAAAATGTTTTCATTCAGCTCTCCTTTGATCTGTTCTTTTTTTAGGTTCTGTAAACTTAGAGCCTCAATTTCTACAACCGACAGTCGCACGTTTGGAACTTTTCCCTGGAAACAGCACTGAATTGATATGTGAAGTCTATCGAAATCTTAGTTCGTGCAACCTTGGACCAGGGGTAAGTCTTATATCAGATTATTACTGTAGCGATCTCAAGTCTTGCTATGATTCAAGAGGGAGGAGGAATGTTCTTCTATGAAAAGCAGACGTGCATTGAATACAAATCAACCATATGAGGTCCTACCTTCAGACACATTACTCAAGTTGGTTTTCAGGCAGTTTTAACTCATTCGGGTTTACCTTTATGTCTGTATGTGTCTGAATGCTCTTAAAACTTAACCGAATCGGGTTGAATCGAATGAGTTTAAATCGTTCGGGTTTATCTTTAAGCACGGTATGTGGACAGAATAACAATGACAACATCGGGTTTAACTCACAACAGATGACCGCTGACCTGTGTATGGTCACTAAGTAAATATGCCTACGTACAGACGTACGCCTCAACAGAGCCGTGCGCGTGCTTGTGTGAATGAATTTGATGTTGTTGTGTTGGGTCAAGGTGCTGTTTGACCTCTTAAACCCGAAGATAAACCAGATCGGGTTTAACTTCGAGCTGTCTGAACGCAAGGTAGTTTTATTTTTACGACCGCCCCTCGCTGCTCGGAAAGCTAAACCGGTTCGCATCTAACTTTAGTACGCTGTCTGAACATGGCCTATGACGCCTTAAAATATCAAATTACCCCCTGCACTTGATTTTAGTCCTTGAAATACAGTAGCAAACAATAATCATACAATGCATAATAGCACAGCACAGTATTTTTTTTGTGAATGTCAAATGTCAACACAAGGCTGGCTACAACATGTAGTTCAACGAATCTTCTAAAAAACAATATTTCTCTGACCCAAAGATTATCTAAACACAAAAGCAATATTCACAGAGTGTATACAACTACATGCACCCCTCCCAGACCATCAACATTAGGACCATGGCCAGAGCCACTGAGCAATGCTTCCTTAAAAAAAAATTGAGAAAATTACCTAGAGACAACAGAAGATGCTCTTTCCCTGCTGAAAGCTAAAAACGGAAAAGCAAACGGTTCAAAAGGAAGATGCAAACTGTAAGTTTTTACAGTAAACAGCTACAATGTACATTAAGAAAGTTGCATCAGGCCCTGGTAAGATTGAGGGCGCACTTGCCTTTACTAAATTACTGGATGTGTATTGAGCCTTCCTTAAAAAAACATCAGAGAGTCACTTGCCAGAGAGTTTGATGAACTTCCTTATCTTAAAGGCAGGGTATACTTTTGGTGATTGTCAAAGACCACTATCCTCATTTGGTGTAAATCCCAACATATGCATAAAATAACAAGCCTGTGAAAAGTTGGGCGCAATTGGTCTTCCAAGTTGCAAGAAAATAATGAAAGAAAGAAAAAGAACCCACCCTGGTTACATAGAATTGTGTGCTTTCACTTTCAGATGCCTGAGAAGGGCTTCAGGCATGAAGCCTTTCTGAGATTTGTAGTGAAAAATCAGATTTTTTTCTAAACGTACATTACTTCAAATGGTAGCATTTCTAACAGTGTTTTATAGTATCAACAGCTCTCCAGTGCTCTTTACCAAGTCAGTTTTTTTTATGGTCACTAACTTTTGGAGTAATTACCGAAAGTACACCCTGCCCTTTAATGTACAGTTTTCAGGAAGCTGAAAGGTTCTGTGAACTCAGACAAAGTTTGATCTCAAAGCATTAGTATGCGTGACCTTCCTTATAAGTGATTGCTATTTGCTGTTTTAATGATCTTGATGTTTGAATGGCTTCTGACTGGCACCCCCGAACAAAGATATTGACTAATACAATAGGGAGACCGCCAACATACAGTGTAGGGCTGGATAGCTCAGTTGGTAGAGCGCCGGTACGTTAATCCGGAGGTCGTCGGTTCAAGTCCCGCTTCAGTCAATTTTTCTTTGTGCAAAACCCAAATGATCTTGATGTTTGTTACAATATTCAGGAAACTCTTAAAGGGGCACATTGCCTTCAGATTGGGCACTTAGGCCTTTAAAAAGCGTTTATTTCGACATGATGGTTTGAAAGGTATTTTTAAAGTAGAAACAGGGCTAGAATTTTGGGTTAAAATTTCACAAGACCGCAGGGCGTTTATTTGAACAAGCACTAAAGAGAAGATCTATCTCATTTGTCTTAATGGGTTAGTATACTGTGATACTCAACGGAATTGTATAAATAACAGACTCAAAAACAACATTTGAACTTCATTTTTTTTCTGTTAAAGATGTTTCACAGTGACTATTAAATTCAATTGAAAAACACAAGACTGCTGGACTTGTCGTACCATGAGTTTACTGGCCCGAGGCTTAATTCACTGGCCTCAGGCTGGTGGTCCAGTGTCAAATTCGAGCCCTGGGAATATGAATGATTCACATGAAAAAAAACTTGAAATTGTGTGTTTTTTTGTGAAATATCATTAAAGAACACGGTCCGCAATTTTGTCGAACCACATTTTTTGACTCCACAAAATGAGGGACCGTATGTTGCCAGAACACCTCCCAAAAAGAGACGAGTTGAATGAATCTTTTCCACAATTCTGGCTGATTTTTAATTTTTGTTGTCCCCTCCCTATTCTCTGAAGGTAGAGCCAAAGTTTGCCCTGCAGATCTGGTGGTGTAACTCCACCCACAAAAGCTGCTACGAGTCATCGATACCATGGCCACCACCCCCCGATCCCCCCTATCTGAAAATGGACCAGAGCAAGATGAAGAACGCTTCATCCTTGACATCTACGCTAAGCCTGGAAAACCTGGAGAAGAGGCAGTTGGGTCAGTACTACTGCGTGGCGTACAGTGAAGGTCAATACACCCCAAAACTTCCTGAACACGTGGAAGTGTTTATAGACATTCAAGGTACTCCTAAACACTTTCTTCGATTTGGTTTGAGTAAGGCGTGCGGTCCATTTAGGGCCGGTTCGGCAACCGTCAAACGGTTGCCCAAAACGATTCATTTACAGAGCGCCAACCATTTTAGTTTCGGCAAGCAATCGTTTCTCTGGGATTAAAGACAGTCTTTTGAGGCTAAACTCTGGTGACAGACAAAAGGAGTGCTGCTTGACTGGGGTTTACACCTAACAAAGGAGTTGTCTCATGCCAGGCTATCACTGACACTTCCGCCGCTAATCCTAACTAATCCTACACGGCTGGGAATGCTGGTAACAATGGTTGTGTTTTGGGTAGGTTCATGTACATGTACACCCAGGTTGTAGCTATTCTTTCCATTCATGAATGAATGGAGTTTTTTGGCCAAAACGGCTTTGAATATATTGCTGTGCAATTTAAAGTTCGGGATTCGCTATCAATGCCACGTCATTATTTGAATCATTGGTGAAACAATAATACATTGAATCTCGGTTTTGTCCTGTTGGAACGGACTTTTTGTCGTAGAAAACTAAAACGGGTGCTTTCCAAATTAACTTATAGTTTTCTAGGAAAAAAAAAATGATAAAAACACGGTCGTCCGATCATAACCTTAAAATATATAGGGGACTTCATCTTTAACGATGTCCACTAAAACGTAATAACAGGAAGGGTATATATAAATGTTCTGTTAATAAATTGAGATGATCTGTTTCAGTTATATGTTTAAAGACAAAATCTTGCATATAAATAATTTTTATTGCAAATCACACCCAAATTCGTCCAACCTATTCATATATTCCATGATAACATACACATCAGTTGGGAAACATTCTTAGTTGTTCACAATCAACCGAAAATTGAGATCGTCTTGGTCACGAACGTTCAAATACATGTACACACCCGACGAGCACTTGGCATTGCCAACGCCTTGCAAAGCCAACCAGAAAATACATGACGTAAACAGGTAGCTACGATCTCAGGTTTTACTTTATCGTTTTTTATGATTAAAAATAATATGTGTGGTAACTTTTGGCTAGCATTTTAGAAATAGCAAAAACAAAGCGCAGTGACGAAGCGTTAGGCATTTTAGTTTTGAAATTCATATCTACCATCAGAGCTTTAAAAACTGCAACTATAATCCCAACACAATGAACAGTAATCCGATTATATCCCTTTTGTTCGGACTCCGGAGGACCAGATAAGCTCAGCGCACTGAAGCATTGAATAAACTTTCCCCCAACCGTTTCACAAATGCTTCCGAACCGTTTCTAACTTCAATCGTTTGTCAACCGTTTGACAGTTGCCGAACCGGCCCTAAATGGACCACGCGCCTAAATCTTCAGGGTTGATCCACTATTATTAATCAGTCACTCCCTAGACTGGTCCACTGTCTTTATCCGCCGACAGGCACTGGTCTTACAATTATTTCATTGGATAAACGTGCGGTGCGTAAGCTTTCCATATCTGTGTTATGATTGTTCTGCTCCGAAGTGACGTGTTTGTCAGCTACACTGCCGGCAGGAACTTTTGGATCGTCTGCTGCGGGGCGCGTGCACGTGGGTTGTTTTATTCACAATGGAATCTGTGTGGCACGTACTATGGGGAGACTACGAATCTCGGCCATGTGAATGGATGCGAAGAAACTGGCAGGGTCCTGCTAGTATCTGGCGTTGTTTACAAGCCTCGAAGTGTGACGTCAGATGTTCAGGCTAGTCAATCACTTAATTTCTTGAATTTGGTTTGAAGACGATATATACCTGTAGGTAGAGCCTCCCTACCATGGGTGGCGCACCGTATCGATACCTATTACCAGTAGCCCCTAGTATTACCGTGGCGTGTCGTGGCCGAGTGGATAAGATCACTGGACTCAAGCTCTGGTATTTCTGATCAGCAGAGTGTGGGTTCGAGCCCCGGTCGTGACACCTGTGTCCTTAAGCAAGACACTTAACCATGATTGCTTCGTCCTTCGGATGGGACGTAAAGCCGTTGGTCCCGTGTGTTGTGTAACGCACGAAAAAGAACCCAGTGCACTTATCGAAAAGAGAAGGGGTCCGCCCCGGTGTTCCTGGTTTGATCGGCTGCATATTGCGCCACAGCACCTTGTAAACCATTACAAGGTGCTATGTAAAGGAGTAGGTCTCATACTTCAAAACGTAGCCCCAAATACCTTGCAGGAAATACTGAATGTTAAGCGCTTAGAGGCTGGCCTGCAGTAGGCGCTATACAAATACAATATATTATTATTATTATTAGCCCCTGGTTGGGATGTACTGAAAATTAACACTGATTGGCTCCCAAAAGTGACTACTTTCCACGCGCGCTTGTTGAAAACGTTGTTTGGGCCCTTAGCACATACGTGTCAAAATGCAAGTATTTTGGTGCGATCCCACTTCAAACAGAGCTAATTTATTGCTTGAACTTATGGATCAAAGCTTTAAAAAATATATGCCATGCCTGTAGCAAATGCATTGAGTTGCACTAGGCAGATGCACAAACGCGTATATGTATGACGTCACTGTCAGCCCCATACAAAAAGGTTCCATCATTTTGTCAGTGCGCACGCCTGACATGCACTTAACATATTTCATGGGGAAAGGTTTCTTTGCAGGTATACTCGGTGTGTACATCAGTTCGTCTGTGCACGACTCAAAAAGCACCGAGTATATAGACTCTTTGCATTGGCCGCCATCGCTGATGAAACATACACATCTGAAGAGCTATCATTGGCTGAGAGCGATGCGCAGCACGTACACGCGATCTATTTTTCCCTCGGACTCACGCCGGGAAAAAAGAATGCGCCGAGGATCGTCTAAGGAGTCATTGTTTTTTAACCATAGCACTAGAAGCAGTCAATATTTGTCCCAAGTTGGGGTGTTTACTATGTTTGAAATGTTCTCACACCGATTAGTCGGCCACCCAATTTACAAAATAATAAAATCATACACCTGTATTATTTGTTCGTAGATAAGCTACCGGTACAAATTACCAACTATAACAAAACGTTGACGGATCTGGTCAAAGGTTCGCCACTGACTCTCAGTTGCTCAGTGGTTGGATATCCTACACCGAAAGTCCAGTGGGAGAAGGACAGCAAACCAATCCCGGGCTCTGTAAACAGCACGTACTTTGTGAGGAACGCCACGCTGGACGACGCAGGGACCTACGTCTGCATCGCCCAGAATTACTTTTACAAAGTCAGGTCTGGAGAAATGGTGGTGAAAGTGAAAGAGTATCGCAATGGAAGTGAGTTTAGAAAACTGCTGTTGAAACTTTATTAGTTTTGAAAACCATGGTATTGATGCTTTGATACTTATGTCTATATACAGTCGACTCTCGTTAATACGAGCTCAGAAGATACGAGACGCCGGTTTATACGAGGTATTTAACCGGTCCCGAACTGTCCCATGCATGTTTCTATGTCTTAAAAAACGAAAGATAAGAGCACGGTCGTAACGAGAAAACGGATAATACGAGGAAAACGGGGCCAGTGCTGTGGACCTCGTATTAACGAGAGTCGACTGTATGTGTAATTTTTATTTTATTTTTTTATTGGCTGAAATTCACACATATTTGTACATGTGTATCAGCCCGCATATTGTGCGTATCAGCCTGATATGCTAGCTTGCCAAGGATTCAAGTCTTTTCTTTCAACTCGAGCAAATCGATTGACTTCAAATACAATTCATTAACCCTAACCCCCATTAGTTGCATTTGGCAGTCAACTCAGATGTCATTTTTGGACTGAATTTGTTGCGTTCAGCAGTGAAGTGACTTCATATAGGTTTGGGTGCTTCTATTGTATCTGAACAACTTATAATGGGTATTTCAAAATGTTTTTTATGGGGAAAGTATTGAGAAGTATGATGTAATATTAGGTAAGAATCATAATTCAAATCATATTCAAAAGACTGTATAGTAACAGTTAAACATTACACTTATGTGCATACTGTTGCATTTAGCAGGGCAACCACCCTTGCTCAGTCCTTTCCCAGACAGCATGCCTGCACAATGCAACAATATCCCTTGTTGCATTTTGTTGCATTTGGCATGGTTCTCATTTCAACTGTGTTGCATTCTGTTGTATTTGGCAGGCTTTTTAGAGAGACCCTAATGGGGGTTAGGGTTAAACCCCTCTACAAAACGTAATACACTATTTTCAGTCCCCCACAGATTGCGCTACATTTTGCTTTGTAGGATGCCTCGCTGTGGTTTGTGGTTTTGTGACTGGGTTCCAGTGCTCTATTTTTGTTCCTTGAAAGTGTGTTGACATCTGCTCCTTTTGCAGATGGGCTCATAGTTCTGATTGGAATCGGCAGAAACAGTTAAACAGATAAACGGAAGCCACAAGTTCCATTTAACCATTCAGAAAAAATTAAGGTTACTCTCTCCCACCATCCCCCCTTCCCCACTGCCCCCTCCCCCCTCCCCCCTTACACACAAAGGACCTCAAGCATTTGTGACATATTTTTTCTTCTTGTGATTTGTTTATCTAGAGGATTTGGTACTGACAGCGGTCCTTATTTGTGCAGCGGTAGTTTGTGTTGTCTGTCTCATGCTCATCACCTGGCGATTTCAAAGTAAGTGCCTCCCCCCCCCTTGCAGAAATACAAGTGTGCTCGCCGCAAGGTGGGCTTAACTTCACTGCTTAACCCTCTCGTCAACGAATTTGTTTGACATCAACAGCCCTTGGTGCCCACATTGTTTGACCACTCAAGCGCGAAAAAACACACATTCTCACACAACAGAAAACTCGCGTTCAGTGTCAATTTTACAAACTCTATTATTACCTAGAAGATTTCATTTTAGAGCATAATAAGTCATTTAAAAAAAAGGCTCACTTATTTATGTCATTGGTTTTCATGTTTACAGCGTGTTCTGTTTTTAAACCCCAACACTTTGTTGTGCGCAATCATACAGCACTTCGCTTGTGTTTGGCATGTCGGATCTTGCCCTCTATTAAATTTGAAGTAATTGCATAATTTTATTTAACCATCATTAGAGAGATGCAATCTTTCTTTTTCCAACCATACATTAGTAATCTTGAGTATAGAGGGTGAACATGTGATGGCATTATTGGAAAAGCCAATTCAATTCAATTCAATTCAATTTATTTATTCCATCACAATTTACAAGTAAAAAGTGAAAATTGCTTTCCCTGTGTGCACTAAAAAACATTCAAGATTATTTACTGATTACAAAAACAAATTACATACACAAAAAATACTAATTAATACTAATTACAAAATAGTTTTAAACAAATAAATAGTTAACGTTTTAAAAAGAGAGAAGCATTTTCCAAAGCTTACCACCACTGATTTAAAAAGAGAGCATAACTAAAATTACCTTATAAAAAGTGAGTTAAAAAGATGAATAGCACTGGGTAAAAAAGATAGTCTGAACCGGTTTGTACGAGTAGAAAGAGAACGGTACCTTCCTGATGGGAGAATGTGAATGAAAGAGTGAAGGGGATGAGTTGGATCCTGGGTTATAACTCTTAATTTAGTAACGTACTGGTTGTCTACGATTTCATTCATTTGTTTTACTTCAAAACCTATTATCTTGCTGGCAACCTTGGTGATACGATCAATTTTATATTCAATATTCAATATTCATATTTCACCGAGGGATTATAATCTGCCACAATGCACAAATGAAATGCATTCAATTTCTGTTGGATAAAACTCACACATACATGTAGATCCTTAACTGTCATTTGAGGGTTTTTTTTCCCCACAAAAAGCACAAAACAGATCCAGAAACTGGTCCTCTCCCCCACTCTTAAGCTTCAAGCAAATATAACTTCTAAGCAACATGGACACCAACCTTTGTCTGCCGTGATATGACTTGTCTCGTTTTGTCCAAACAGGCGGGGAAGAATTTGTTTGGAAACGATGCTGCGAAGTGCCCGAAGCTACCTATAATTACCCGTATTAAGACTTCCCATATTGAATTTGGGAGCGTCACGAAAGTATATGAACCCACGACCTTGTCAATCCAGAGCAGATGTCTTACCTACTACATTGTAGACCACCGAGTTTGCCTGGTAGCAAGAGGCAGTTCAAATTCTATATTTTATGAAAGGGTGAAACCATTATATATTTATATATATTTTTAAAATGTTTTTGCAGAGCTGTGGCGGAATGATCAATGCTGCCCAGTGCACAGCATCTCCATCGTTGGGAATCACAACACTGCGGTCCAAGCTAACACTGTCAATGTGGTCCATCAAGGCCCATCTGCACATCGAACTTGTAAGTTCCAAGTCTATGAACAAAAGGAGCGATTCACAATACAGTGCACTACCAAGTCAACCTCTTTCCCAGGCGTAATTGATCTGGTCGCGCCATTTATTTATCTTTTTTTCCATAACCCCTGCTTTTAGTTAAATGAAATGTGCCAGGAAATGGCACATTTTAACGAGGCCTGTGGTTGATCCACTCTACGCGTGCTTAAAGATGGTTGCCAGTGAGCGGAGGCATCAAGTCATACATACATATGTGCAGAACAACTGGTCCCCTCTCATTCTCCTTTGATCTTGTGATATGTCTAACTCAGTTTAAGGTGACCTTCCAAAATGGAATTGGAATTGGAATTGCGTCAAGATACTTGCATTTTGGTATATGCTTACTAATATAATAATACATGTAATACAATAATGTACATTTATAGGGTGCACACATCCGTCAATCAGTGACGCTCAAGGCGCTTCAACATTCAGTATTTTCCTGCAAGGTATTTGGTAGTTTCTGAAGTAGAGACCTACTCTTTTGTATAGCACCATGTAATGGCTTACAAGTTGCTGTGGCGCAATATGTAGCCAATCAAACCAGGAACACCGGGGCGAACCCCTTCTCTTTTTGATAAGTGCATTTGGTTCTTTTACGTGCGTTACACAACACACGGGTTTACGTCCCATCCGAAGGACGAGGCAATAATGGTTAAGTGTTTTGCTTAAGGACACAAGTGTCACGACCGGGACTCGAACCCACACTCTGCTGAGTCGGAAAAACCAGAGCTTGAGTCCGGTGCTCTTATCCGCTCGGCCACGACACGCCACTATGCTCGCGTGCCTGAGGTTAACCTGTGATTTCTATGTGAACCAGAAACACCGGGGTTATGCTCCTCCACAGTAAGTGTTCTCTGGGCCCGTTTACGTGCACGACAAACCCTAGCCTTTTGTCAAGGCCTTCGTGGCTTGGACAGCTCCGTAGAGCCGCGATCCCAAGCGACTGGAAGGGGAGACCATGCATGTGAGTGGCGAAGCCACGAGGGCCTTTCCCAACTTGTTTGCAGTTTCTAATGTTTTTCTTCATAATCTCGATTGTTGCTACCCAAACGGTAGGAAAAGTCCAAACCAATCAGAAGCGGCGGGGGTCAGCGGGTCAGCATACAATGGCAAACGTCTCGTCTTGTGTATCATCAGATACTTTTGTGCATACAAGTTATGAATAATGCACATTTCATACGTTATGAATAATTCATAAAAAACAAACCGCAAACAAGTTGGAAAAGGCCCTCGTGTCTTTGCCACTCGGCTCGCGCGCGTGGTCTCCCGTTCCAGTCGCTCCGCTCTTTATAAAGCTGTCCAAGTCACGATGGCCTTGGCAAAAGGCTATACCAATCCTAGTACATGGGACGTACATGTACGGCCTAATGTCCCATCGGAAGGACAAAGCAATTTTTATAAAGTATCTTGCTCAAGACATTGGTGTCCAGATCGGGACTCTAACCCACACACCGCTGATCAGAAACACCAGGGCCCAATTTCATAGAGTTGCTTTGAAGCAGAAAATTGTGCTTAACAATTTTGTGCTAAGCAAAACCCAGCGGGATACCAGTCAAAGATAGTGCATGTGACATGGAACTTTGGCTGCTAACCTGTGCTAAGCAAAACCCAGCGGGGTACCAGTCAAAGATAGTGCATGTGACATGGAACTTTGGCTGCTAACCTTATCCTGTTTGGCTTGTTTTTGTTGCGCTTATAGCTTTTTGCTTGTGCTAAAGCACTTCTATGAAATTTGGCCCAGAGCTTGAGTCCGATTCTCACAACCACCATTCGGCCACGACAAGCCACAATCATCATTGCAAAGTGCGTCTTCTGCGAAAGTAATATGAGGTAACTCTAGGTGGTGCTCTTGCTGTAATGTGAATCGCCCGTTTTTATCCAATTTATATGAAGTCCCATTTTTGTTGATCCAGTCTCACTCTCGGTAACCTGTGGTCTTTGTTTGGTCTATGACGAGTTCTCCAAATTTTGACTGGACTCAAACGCGACCTAAGTAATTAAAACTCTGACTGCATAACTAGATTTCTTTAGAGAACTATAAAACAATAGACCCCATTGCATAAATCGCAAACGTTACAGGTACGTTGAGGTCACACGCACGCTTTTACACACAAAGAACAGCTATCGTCCAATGATCTGTCTCCTTTTGGCCTCAGTGAGGGCGCTTTTTGAGAGAGAAACGTCATATGCAAGGGGTCTATTTGAGGAAATTTCAAATGATGATCACCGCAGATACTTCAACCATTGGTGAACATGAGAGGTGCCTTCATTGATGAACAAAGAGAGCCCATCATTTCACTATAAAATTCCACTTACTTTGTAATTCAAACCAACAAGTTAAAGGCAAAGTTTACCCTTCCTCTTTCGAACTGTTAATTAGTTGTTATAATCCTATATGTAGGTATATACAATAAAATCAACCTGTGAACATTTCATTTCAAGGGTGGTAGCGTTTTTGAGATATCGCCAAAAATCTGGAGCAGTTATGTCCACGCAGGAAGAATAATACGTAACTGGAATGCATCTGAAAAACGTTTCATGCATGAAATGTTTCTCAGATTAAAAGTTGTTTGAATTCCTTTCTCTAAAACCACATTGCTTAGAAGGGAATCGTTTCTCAAAATGTTATGCATCATCAACAGCTGCAGTGCTTCTTACCAAGTCAGTTGTTATGGTCGCTAATTTTGGGACTAATTACCAAAGGAAGACCTCCCTCTAGCCTGGGATAACAATATCAGAAGTGCACGACTTCTGTGTGATTGCATGTCAGCCATTTGCGAGTTAGATTTGAATAGTGTCAGGTACAATGACTTGCTTGATCACAAGTTACCGCTTAAATTTGAATTCCTCATCAGACTATCGAGACAGTTGCTGCTAAACATGAATCGGGGCGAGCGCTTGCCTCTCACCACTGTGGCGCCTGGGTTCAATTCCCATGACCAGGACTTGAACCCACACTCTGTTGACCAGACTCTGTTGTCCAGTGCACTTGACCGCTCGGCCACTACCTTCCTTGATATATAAGTGTGTACTGGTGTTCACTGTCTCTAACAAAACTAAATGTACACAAATTATTGGCCCTGAACCATGGGACAAGGCACTGTCTCTAGTCTGAGAAAGTATTTAGCGGTCACTCGTGACTCGTGACGACTCAAAGTCATTTTCCCAGACAATCTGACATTATTATAATCTGACTCACAAATGCCTTATTGATAACCAGATGGGGCCTGACTATTTCGCCTTCCAGCCTCGATTTGGTTGCAGTGGTTTAAGTGGGCAAGATCAAAAAGGGTAGCACCGTGGTAGTGGTCCATTTTAACACCCCATTATTCCCATGAATGTACTAATATTGTACATTGTACATTAGGTGTAGCCTGGCCGGCCCAATGCAAATTCTGTTATGCCAGTCGAAAATTTGAAATTATAGGCTAAACATCTTCACTCAATTTTAATCAATTTGGTATATTAAGTGGCATCTGTTGTTTTTTGCTTTCTCCAATTTCATCTACTTTACCTTCCAATCCCCCCCCCAAAAAAAACCCCTACTTAACTAAAATTCAAAACGGAATTAAAATTCCCCTTGTAACCGTTGACATGCATTTACACTACCTGTATTTCCAATTAATTTTTCTTTCCTGCCCCTTTTTTTTTCACCTTGCATCAACCTTCTATACCAATTGTCTAACCCTGCTTGCACTTTTCATCTTAACATCACGTTCCCTTCATCTTTAATTTACATGTCAACTCATTCTCTGCATGTCGTCTGATATACTTCCCATCGTCAACACTTCCCATAATCTCAATCCTGGACTAAAAAAAACCCACAGCTACACACCACGAGCAGCGGTCATTTCTGCATTTGCATGATGTATTCATTCACAACCACAGCTCCGACAGCCACTTTGCTGAGCTGATCCGCTCCAGGCTCCAAGAGCGAGAGAGCCACCTCAACATCGGCTTGTGGTCGGAGGTGGAGCGACCCGACCGCTCGTCCAGCCGCAACAAGCTACTGCGTCTTCGTCTCCTCAACTGCTCTCGTATCGTGATCATCACGTCTGAGGATTACCTGAAACACACCTACCATAGCTTCACAAGCGCCGTGGCTAAGAGTCGAGTCAGCTCCGAGTCCATCAGAAGAAAATTGATCGTTGTCCGGGTACTTAAGGAAGACATGATACCTAAGAGTCTAGCTCAAGATATACTGGCGTCTCTCGATTATAACGTTGAAACCGATAGTTGCTACTTCTGGCCGAGGTTCGTGAAACTTGCCATACCGGAACAAAGTGAAATACTCTACTGGACGTAAACAACAGGGTCGTTGCTACTGCAACAGACATTATGGGGTACAGTGATTGTACCCTCCAGTCAGTGGTGTGCCATGGTAGTCGTAAGAATCAGTACAGTCAATCATGTAATATCAAGTTGCATTGTCTGCTTTTTGTTTTTGCTTAATTATTTAGATTTTTTTCTCTGAATAAAGCTTGAGAGATGATACATGTATATTGTTTCAGAACAAAACAAAAACATTTTAAAAAGCAAACATTTTCAAGGATAAAGAGTATAAATATTAGACATTAATGCTTCAATTTGTTAAAACTGTAATCCAACTTGAACTAAAACTTGAACAGCCTTCCCCCTTAACAGTGGTCCACTAGCCAAAGACCAGTTAAAATACCTGAGGACCAGTCAGGTACAACATCGCAATAAGGAGTTACGGCCATTCACGTTTTCCATTCATGTTTTTTATATGAATCTTCATGTCATTGGCAATATCTGATACAAGTTTCAAGTCAGTATTGCAAAAAGGAGTTGTGGCCATTCAATGTTTTCATTGTTTAAGCTCAATAATTCAAATGGAACTGAGGTCATACTCATGAGTTTGTTTGTTTGGTGTTTTTATATATATTTTTTTTTTTATGAATCTTCATGTCATTGGCAATATTTGATTTAAGTTTCTAGTCAATACATTATTGCAATTTGAGGAAGTTATGGGCATATAAGTTTTCCATTGTTTAAGATCATTCAAATGGAACGTGGGCTCGATTTCATAAAGCACTAAGATTTATCTTAAGATGACTTTATTTGTATTGTGACATCACAGTCTCCTTAGCAACTACGATTGCAGTTAAGATCAATCTTAGCTTTTTTGTAAAATCAGCCCCATGGCTCGATTTCACAAGGGGGTAAGTTTGGTCTTATATCCCGATCAATCTTAATTGCTAAGCAAAGTGTGATGTCACAATACAAATCACTGATGAATCTTAGTGCTTTGTGAAATCCGAGTCCAAGGCCCAATTTTGTAGAGCTGCTTAAGCAAAAAAAGTAGCTAAGCACAACAAAGTTATGCTTACCAGAATAGGGTTACCAGCCAAACTACCATGTCTAAATACAATTTGTAACTGGTATCCTGCTAATCTCTGCTCAGCAGAAAATTTTTAAAACAATATTTTCTGCTTAAGCAGCTCTTTGTAATTGGCCCTAGGTGATATACAGTTATGTAATAATGAGTGTAATTCTTGTCTACAATAGATGCATGTCTGTTGTAACGTTCCATGTCAATTTTACAAGTCGGTTTTAAAACTTCAACATTTCATAGGCTCCATGCCTGAAGCCTTTCTCAGCTTCAAATTTTGGGGTGAAAAATTACCTCTTTCTCTAAAACTATACATTACTTCAAAGGGGGTCGTTTCTAACATTGTTTTATAATATCAAGACGTCTCCAGTGCTCCTTACCAAGTAAGTTTTCCTGGTCATTAGGTTTTGGAGTAATTACCAAAAGTAACTTTTTAAAAGTTATTGTGATTTTTGAATACTTTTAGTACTTAATGTATATAATTGTCTGCTAGTACACTGTGGAGGTAGGGTCATATATTGGTTTTTGTCAACGAAATGTTGACTGATAGTCCAAATTACAAAAGTCACGTGGGAATGTTTTCAGTGCCTACTTGTTGAGAAAACGGCCAAAAAAAACAAACTGTCACAGTATTTTCATCAAGAACATTTAATCCATCCACATTTAGCGAGGCGGAACCAGGTACCCATCGCATCTCGGAGATTCAAATTTCTTGACGTGCTTTTATTGAGTTCTAATCAACAAGGGCTCCTCAGACAAAATATTTTTCGCCGGATGCTTACTACCATTACTATCTTACATAACAAGTAGGCCTTCGGATAAAATTTTCAAACTAAAAATAAATCAAACAAAGAAATATCAAACATAAAGAAATATTGGGGTTAAGTATGACCCTGCCTTTGAGAATGTGATTCTAAAATGTGCTTGTATAGTAACTAATATAAGGCAGAATGCTTTTAAATATTATACTGGTGTGTTATAATATGAATTCTTTTATAATGATTGGTGTTAAACAAGAATATTATGTATAATTGTGCATTGATACTGATAAACTTAACCACTTGGTTTTTTTTTTTTTAAGTTGCTAAAATGCTCATATGGGGCAAAAAATTTTTTTCCCCTCGATATAAACTTGAGGAGGCAGGTGTTTATAAATTTCTCTTGAAAGATTTCAAGGGGTGCCGAAGCTAAAGACAAGGTGCACAAGGCAATTTTCTACTGCCACCTTTGTGAAGTTTAAGATAATGCTGATGAAATTATTTGGGAGACTCCATGCATTGCGAGAAAGCTCCATTCAAGAAAGAAGCCATAATCAACACCTCTTTACCAACTCACACCTGTTATTTCCATGTAATTCCTTTTGCAACCAGTGGACCTTTTTATTGGATAATGAACAAACCAGTAGGGCTACTGCCTACCCCTGGCAGATTAACTGCTCATCCATTTACAGGGCTCAAAATTGGGGGGGGGGGGGGACCCACAAGATCGCAGGGCCTGTACCTCAAAATATTTACTGGAACAGAATCTTGTGTTCAAGACCAGAATTGAAATGAAAAGAAAAAAGTGCCTACACAGTTTAACAATTGACCTGTTTGAATTTGAAGAAGCACTAGAGAAGATTTATTTCATTTGTATATATTATGGGCAAGTTAAAGTGTTCTTCAATAATCAACAGAATTATATTTTATACTTATCAGAGACTGAAAGTCAATATTCGAACAGAGACACAGGACCACCGGACTTGTTCGGTCAACAGTTTACTGGCCTGATGCTAAAATCTCTGGCATTATTGAGCCTGTGGTCCAGTGTGCAATTAGAGCCCTGATTTAGTTTAATGACCCAAGTAGTGACAATTGTAAACCAGAGAGTCCTTTTTCTACGTGTAAACACACTCACTCACTCAAAAGGATGTATAGTTTCGGAGTTTTGGTGGCCAAACTCAAAATTCTTGAAAGGAGCTTTCCTGTAATTTTTTTTTTGGGGGGGGGGTCTTTTCCCACTCTGCTCTGCTTCAGAGAATTTCTCATGGCTATTTCCACTCGAGGAAAATCGAGCGCCCTGAATTCAAGAATAATTCTGTGGGCGTTGATTAAATCATTTTCTCTTTGCAAACTTAATGTGATGTTTTATTGGTGGGGCCATTTTATGTTGTCAACCCTGTGCAGGGAACAACTTCGTCCTGCAGTTTTGCGTCGCAGTATATTTAGACTGAACTTGTTTTGTGCACATTGAATGCCAACCGTGAGCAGCAAATGAGGATTTTTTGGGTTATAGCAACCAATACATTTCGTGTAGCATTTTGCTATGCTATACAAGGCAAATTGTGCACTGCTCTAGCACTAGCAGTGCCCTGTGTGGAGTGCATCACAAAATTTTAATTTGGCAACGAGATTTAAATTAGCATAAATGCTTGTAATTACAGCTGTTAAAAACTATTCAGAACCCGAGACAACAAAGTGCCTTTCTTTCTACAAGTACTACGACCACCTACATATCAATTCCACTTTATTTTCTTCACGAAAGTCATTCAGGTTTTTAAAAACAACTCTCTTTTTTAAGGTGAAGGTATAAAAGTTTTGTTATCTTAACAGTTTGGGGTTTGATTAGGTTTCATCTCAGGCAGAGTTTCTTGCCGACACCTTGTAAAAAACAATCGCGTTTGTTGGCGGAGGTATGGTGTCCTAAGCAGTCATTGGGAATTCTGGGAAAAGGTTTTGCACAACATTGGCAAGATTGAATATATAAATGTACTCAGACTGCGCTGTGTGTTATCAGCACGGTATAAACATGATCATGTTGGAAATTGTTCCTTGAAATATTTTTGCTTGAAACACTATACACCTGTAGTACTATTTTATAAACAACTATCTGTGATCAGATCCTGCGAGTCCATAACTCGGTGTTTGTCAACAGTGAAAACATTTCTAAAAATAAAACAATTCTCGGACTCGGATGACCGATCTAGCTTGTACTTATAAAGGTTTGTTATCTCCTGTACATGTTGGGTCACATTAAGTGCAGGGCCCAATTTCATAGAGCTGCTCAAGCACACAAAGTTGCTTGAATAGCACATTAAAATTTTGCTTACCAGAATAAGTTTACCAGCCAAACTACCATGTTACGTGTACAATTTGTGACTGGTATCCTGCTCATTTCTGCTTAGCAGGAAATTGTTAAGCATTTTTATTGGGCCCAGGAGATGATACTGGTCTTTCACAATGACCAATGTTGTCCAAGTGTTTTAAATCTTCACCTACTTTGTATTTATCTCATGTGTTTTCATGTCAAATAGTTAGAACGCCAAAGTCGACGAGTCAGAGCTTTGCTGTACCTTCCCTGCGAGTCTGTGCCCAAACCATGCTCAATGAAAACAGGGAGTTTCTCAAAAGTCAGGTGGCATGCTGTAGAGGCAAAGGAACTTCCATAGGCATAAACGCACAACCTATTGCTTGGACGTTCCGCTAGACCGCGCCGAAGTACAGGAGCGATCCTACACGAGTGAATATGCACATTTGTATTTTGAAACGTTCCAACAGACCACTTGCATTGGCCAAGGTCAAAAAAATGGAAATGTAGATGCGCTGCGCTCAACCGTTGGCCAATGATAGGTCTTCACTGACCTCAGTGAGGGCGCTGTTTGTGTCTTATGACGTCACGTGCAAGGATCTATTGGAATGTTCCTACTGCTATGACTTATGAGATGCTCCCTAAATGCAACAGAGTCAAGTTACAAATCTCAACCACAGAGACAAGGATTTGTGGATTCTATTGCACTCGGAAGGAAACCAGCCGTGTGTGTAAGGGTTAATAAGAATAAGCAAACAACCAAATAAAAACAGTCTGACAAACGTAGCATTGTTTTATCTATTTTTGTCCTTGCATTTATTTATTAACAACCTTAATGTCTTCTACTCTAGGCTTGTCCTAACCTTGGCAACATCTTCAGACGCGGGATGGGTACATCATCTGAAAGTAAGACAAAGGGAGAAATGTTATTCACCATGAAAAATAAACGTGAAGAAAACAATTTGCCTTGGCTCCTGGTTTATGGTCAGTCAGGGCTCGAAATTAACACTGGACCGCAGGCCTAAGGCCAGTGATTTTAGCAATGGGCCAATTAACTCACAACTGGACAAGCTCGGTGGTCCAAGGAGATAGAACTTCTCTTAGCACTTGTTCAACTCATTTTGATTCTTGTTCTAGTAAAATAAGTTCTGCTCCAGCAAAAATGCTAGACTTGGTTTGCCTGTGTACTATTGAGAACAATTCAACCAAACTAAATCAAACCAAACCAGGCCCCAATTTCACAAAGCTGGTCGGCCAAAATATTTGCCAAGGACAGACAAAACTTGCCAAACATAAATGGTGACCTCCGGATTTGCCATTGAGCTAAACATAGTTGGCCTGGTGCCCTGCTAGTTTTTCACCAAGCATAGAAGTTTCCTAAGCAATTTGTTCTTGACAGCTTCTTTGATAATTGGGCCCTGCTGTTGGATTTTGAGTGATTTGGTGTCGACATTGTACTTACAATTCTGACTCTCTTGCCCATGGCCTGTGGGGGAAGGTTGGACTTGAACTTGGCCCTGACGGCCCCGCTCTTTCCGTGGGGTCTGGCCACCTTGCCCCAGATGATTCGTGTCTTGGTGGCCTTCGTGTAGCCAGCAGGCCTCTTCTTGCTGTGGAGGTGAAAAATTCAAGCAAAGGTTCATAAGACATGAAGTAAAAAATGAATAGAAAGACAATTCAGCCAGCAAGAAAAAAGGAGTAGGCTTGAACTTCTGAAAAGCCCACCATACAGCAGGGCTAGATTAGGCATTTACAAGTTTGCTGATTTTTCATGCGGGTATGACAATGTATAAAACTCTTATGGGAGAAGTGTTGGTGAAGAGAAGAACAAGTGTGGTCTCAACGTTTCCAACAGTATACGCTGCTCATCCTCGGTACAGCTTACTGTATGAAACATCGAGACTTAATCGAGACCACACCAGTTCATCTCAGAACCAATACTTCTCCCATAAGAGATTTATACATGGTTGTGCCCAAAAGTTTACAACTATACATAGGTTGCAATATGACGTAAATCGGCCATCTTTACGGGCAATTTAGAACACACAGTCATGCGTTTCGCGTGAGAACGACGTGCAGCACGCGCACATTTCACAAAACTCATTGCACTCATTGTTAAATAAACAGCGCGACTGCATTATTAATTTGAGTGCTTGACGCGCCTGCTAGCCAAAATGCAATTTGCACGTAAAGATAGCGTCTATTTGGGAACTATTTATAGTTTTTCTTACGATCCGAACCGTGCAAAGCTTCAGACATCACTTGCTGATTTTCGTTGGATGATAGTTTGAGTTTGAAAACCGTATTTAGAATAAAGATGACATGGTTACTACACTATGGCTAATTTGCTCCATTTCTCAAAAAAAGCTATACCCTGACTCACTTCTTGGCCTTGTAGACGTAGGCACACCATTTGCCCAGGTACCAGTCTGCATCTTTGCGATTCTCCACGCCCTCGATTCTCAGCAGGGCTGTGTTTTCATGCTGGTTGCGAAGGCCACGCTTGTAGCCTGTGAACACCGCTCTCACGTATAGTCTGCAATCGAAACAAACGAGTCATGGATTCAATTCTATTACTTTGGAACTCTTTTGTCAAAAGGAACAGCCAATCTGGTCATGATTTGAGAAATAATTAATTTGGGAAGTCTCACTTTAATGCATCAAACAGATGTTACCATTTTACAAGTTTTACTGTTGGGAAACACAAATGATTGATTTGAAGAAAAAAAATACTATGACTTTTAGCAAGGTCAAATTATAACTATTTTTTCAACATTGTAAAAACCATGCTTCGGATGAACTTTCTCATGTGATCCAATTCACTATTTGCAGATTTACACTTAAATTGAAGTAACACAAATCAAAACTTGGGACAAACTAGCAGCTATATGCTGACTATTTCAGGCTTGGCATTACACGGAGGCCATGGCCTCTGTTGCTCCTAGTCTTGGCCTTGGTGCCCCTTCATAAGTTTCCCGTAGACTGTAAAACTTTCCAACGGAAGTGCCCTTTGCAAAATGAAAATTCTAAACCTGCCAATTAACTAATGACTGAGCTCAGTCGGTAAAGCGCTGGTACGCTAATCAGGAAGGCGCTGGTTCAAGTCCCGCTTCAGTCAATTTTTCTTTGTTCAAACAGAAATTATTTTAAATCTACCCAGTCAGCTTCCCTCGCGGTTGATATAAAAAAAAATTTGTTTACAGTATACTGTGTATTGATTGGCATTATTATTTGTTATTTACCTGGTTGTTGCAACCATGTTGACAGCCTCCAGCCCCTGAATAAAATAAACAAAACAAAATGTTTACATAGAAATTACAAAAGGTTGAGGTTTCGCTATCGACTCCACTATTCCCCATGTTAAGTCAGTCCACCATGGTCTATAGCTAGCTATATTTTGTGCATACACATCACAAATACTGTACACAGGGCATTACTGTTCAAACTTAGGCTTACGTCAGCTAGAGCCTTTGGCTGCCTGGCTAACGTTAAGGAAGAGTGCCAAGCTGGTGAAGTCCAGTGGATGGGTCCCAAGACTTCCGCAAAGTTTTGCATGAAAAAGTCATTTTTAAAGTTGAACACATCACACAAAACATTTTAAATGAGAGTTCACAATTTTACACCTGTCAAGCTAACTCTTTTATTGTTTTTATCCATCATATGGAGTTAAAAAGGGTCTGATGTCTGACGATTATATGATCACTGTCCCACATTACGTCCCTTGTAACGAGACCAAACAAAAGCATAAAAAAATAAAAAGGGTAGTCATCTGGGTTCCTGTCTGAAAAAACTGCAGTGCCAGAACAAAACAGAAAGCAAATGCAATACACTACACTACACAGACCAGAGGGACACAAGCGAATATCCACCCAGACATGACATTGACAATGACAGAAGTATGACACTGACAGCAGGGTTTATCGAATTTAAGTGACCTGACGAGTGACGTTGAATTGATGTCGAAGAACATTAACGAAGAAGACTTCATACAACGTCAATGAAGACCTTGTTATTTACTCGTCCTAAACATGTTGAATTTTTGCAGTGAAAGGCCTAACGTAATGGTCAACATTAAAATGATATTGATAATGTTGTCGTTGGGTCTGTTTTTTTTTAACTAAACGAAAAATTGGAAAGAAGCCTTCCTCATCGTTCGTACGTTAGTGTTAGACTCCAAATTTTCATGTGTTTCCAAAATTGTTCGGGTACTCTGGTCTGGATGGATGTAAATAGCTGTATCCTATTCTTAAATTACACAGATCGTTTGAAGCTTTTAAGACCAGCGTTCAACTGCCACATAATTATACAAAGCATGGCTTTTTCATCGGTCTACAAAAATCAAACAACATCCACAAACTCGTCACACCGTCATGACTGTGTATTCATTGAGAACGAGTCGTGTACACACGATTAACATCACATCAATCTCCGTTATTTTCAAACCATCAATAACTAAACGATCTTCAACATTTTTGATGAAATACCCATAAATAAATTACTTATAAAATTTTTCTTTAAAACTTCCTATAAATCTGATAATTTCCCTCAACAAAATGTAATTTATTCACACCTTCGTTGGACTTCAATGGCCGAATTTGGAAAGGACGTTTGTTGGTGTTGCTGTAATTATTTTCTCCAATTATTATAACTAATGTTTATAAAGTACTTACAAAATTTACTTTTAATAATAAAATATATATTGTTTTCTTTAAAAACAAAATACAAATAGATATAGTTAAATATTTGGTTTTATAAATATTTTCTATAATTTTATAAATAGGCTGTTCAAATTAATGATTAGTTATGTTTTGCGAAAGAGCCTAGTGGCCGAACTTGCAGTGAAACTTTGGAAACCACATTGTAAACAGTTAATTCGTCGTGTGAAACAAAAATAGAGTCAGGAGCGAGAACTATCTATCTACACGGCGAATTGATTCGTGTGCGTTGGATCATATTCTTCGGATTGAAAATGTAGAATTTTTTCAGGTTTAAGATAAAGGAATGTGTGCAGTTGTTTAAATTGCCACCTGCAGACTACATACAACAAAAATGTGTGATTTTACTGTTTAGTTATTTAGTTCGTTTCTAACATTTTCGGTAAGTTTTGTTTTGTTACTTTTTGTAAATTTAGTTATTAAAAATATTTATGACAATTATTGTACTATTTGTTGTTATTTTTGAAAGTTTTACTTATAGCTTTTATTTTCAATTAATAATAGGCCTTATCTGCCTAACTGATACTATTTTTTGCATTAATTTCGGTGTTTTGATCAGTTGATAGGTGAGTACTCAAGATTCTTTGAGCTCATTCAAAATTGTCATCATTTTCACTGAAGAGTATGCTCAGTATGGGGAGGGGGGTCCTGAGAAAGGGACCCCGAGAAAGGAGGGACTTAAAAAGAATTCACACATGCATCATGATCATGGTCACTGACTAGTAATTGGTCCCTCATCGTAGCTCGAGCCTCTACGTCCAATGGACATGGCCAAGACAAGAGCTTAGATTAATGGATAATAATGCAGTTGCAGGCGCTGCATTAACCACCTAAAAAAATAGAATGATATGTAGATCTTCTAATCTTAGTTCTTATGAAGACAATGAAAAAGTTAACAATATTCATCCCAGCCAGTCATTGCCAGTATTTTGTTGTTTTACGTGTAATTATCTCAATGATACGATAACTTAATCCCCTGGTATGCCTCCTCGGGCCTAACGACAATTGTTTAATAGCGAAAAGGCGTTGCCATTGACATTTCATTTATTGCCTGAAGATTTTATAACGCATTATTTAGGACAGGTTAAAACTTGTGGATATTCAGCATTCTGACTAAGCCTGTTGCTCGTTCTCATATTTGCCATTATTTCATCTTCAGTACTATC
This sequence comes from Pisaster brevispinus, assembly GCA_023634235.1. NCBI lineage: Eukaryota > Metazoa > Echinodermata > Asteroidea > Forcipulatida > Asteriidae > Pisaster > Pisaster brevispinus. The sequence goes on along the minus strand of JAMKCF010000080.1, from coordinate 136,253 downwards.
AGGGAAGTGATTTGATTGCAATCATGTCTGAGTTAATGGAGCTGGATTCGTTGTACATCACCACGGTGTTGGAAGACACCGTCGACCAGCTAGCTGTCCTGGGGAAGATAATGCCACAAACCTTTGAAGGTAGAGCAGATGCTAATGAGGTACATATATATATGTTTGTATTGAAAATATTTTCGAAAAATATGGATTCATTTCTTCACATATTTCTATTTAAAATTCTTTCCTTTATGACAATCAAGTAAAACAATATTTCACCACAAAAGTTTACTTTTTATGTCTTTTCTCATTCGCCTTCATGTGGTCTGTTGAAAAAAAATTGCTAGTGCACAATCGCTGCACGATTCAAGATCACGCGCACGCGCAGTACCAGCACCTTGTAAACCCTTACAAATGTGCTACATAAGTCGGTCTCATAATTCACGAAATTCAAAATGTGTCTGTTTGTTCAAGCGCCTTGAGTACCTTATTGGTAGACGCCTGCACTGTATCAGACTTAATATTATTATTATTATTATTATTTATGAAAGGCATCCTTTAAAGCTTAGGAACGTCACTCGACAATTTATTTCTCCGGGCAGATTGTTGGTGATGAAATCGGCAAGATTATCGACAGCCAAAAGCAGCTAGAATCTAAGTACGAGGGGCTGATCTCAAAGAGGACAGAGTTGAGAGCTGGGGGCCGGAGAGGGGACGCAAACCGACTGAAAGCGACTGATCATGAGATTGGGAGTGTGGTCGGAGGGATAAGGCACGCTGCGCAGACGTTTACGAAGAGCTTGAAACAGAGTCCCTTGACGTCAGACAACTTAGGGAAGTTGCAGTATGACAGGTGAGGTCTACAACGCCAGACAGAATTGATAACAAATTGAATTTAAAAAAAATACAGGAAATAATCTCATGTGCGTGTTTGGTGGTAACACAATTTGGTAATGACCCGAAAAAATGTTTACAAAAATGTTATCTGAAAGGCTACTTTTACATTGATAGTAAGCATCCTGCAAAAATATTTTGTCTGAAGTGCCCTTTTTGATTAGAAATCTTTAATAAGTATGTCAAAAAATTTGAATCTCCAAAAATCACCTGCAACCTGCAGCCAACTTCGGGAAATTTATATAAATGTTATTAAGGTTGTTGAGTTCCTCTTTTGTTAAATCTTTGTTCATATTTTGTATCTGTATACTTTGGATGAATTCTCCCGTTTGCAGGCAATTTCTTCAAGACGTCTTGTCAGAAGCCATGGATGAGATCACTAGTGAGAAGACATTCATGAGTCTCATTCACTCGGTGACAGCAGAGCAGGATCAGAAAGCTGAACTACAGAACACAATCCTCAAGTAAGACCCTTACTCTACTTTGAACATTGTTTCAAACTTCATATTAGAATCAAACACTTTTATATCTCAAACTCAGTTTGTACATTCGCCTAGGCTGTTTTTTACATTGTACCAAAATGTAATTCTAGAATCAAACACTTTCATATCTCAAACTAAATTTGTACATTCGCCTAGGCTGTTTTTTACATTGTACCAAAATGTCATTCTAGAACCAAACGCTTTCATATCTCAAACTCAGTTTGTACATTCGCTTAGGCTGTTTTTTACATTGTACCAAAATGTAATTCTAGAATCAAACACTTTCATATCTCAAACTAAATTTGTACATTCGCCTAGGCTGTTTTTTACATTGTACCAAAATGTCATTCAAGAACCAAACGCTTTCATATCTCAAACTCAGTTTGTACATTCGCCTAGGCTGTTTTTTACATTGTACCAAAATGTAATTCTAGAATCAAACACTTTCATATCTCAAACTAAATTTGTACATTCGCCTAGGCTGTTTTTTACATTGTACCAAAATGTCATTCTAGAACCAAACGCTTTCATATCTCAAACTCAGTTTGTACATTCGCCTAGGCTGTTTTTTACATTGTACCAAAATGTAATTCTAGAATCAAACACTTTCATATCTCAAACTCAGTTTGTACATTCGCTTAGGCTATTTTTTTTACATTGTACCAAAATGTCATTCTAGAACCAAACGCTTTCATATCTCAAACTCAGTTTGTACATTCGCTTAGGCTATTTTTTTTACATTGTACCAAAATGTCATTCTAGAATCAAACACTTTCATATCTCAAACTAAATTTTGTACATTCGCTTAGGCCCATGTCACACGAGGCAATTTACAGGCAACCAGTTCCAGGCAATCTCCAAGAAGAAAAGTAATTCACATTTGAATGTTCATATATTTTTCCTAGGGATCGTAAGACTTTGTTTGCTAACGAAGTGGTCCTGTAGAATGCACTGCAGTTGGTTGCCTCAAAATTGCCTGTAAAAGTTGCCTCGTGGGATAAGGTCCTTAGGCTATTTTTTTTTATTTAAATGCCAATATATATCTTATTTTATATTGGCAACTTCCTTCCTGATAAATAACATCCAAAAGGGGTTAAAATTAGCATTGAAACAAAGTGTGCCAATGTATTTTCAATAAACAGCTCGATTTTATATGCCCTTTTCTCAGTTGCATTCTCTCGCATCTCTTGGTATTTCTACTTTCACAACTTTTAAACCAAAGGTGATATCAACATGGGGTTTTGACAGTATTAAAGCATAGATAATGCTATTTTTAAATGTATAAAAAAGTTTAAAATGACCTGGGTTGACAAATGGTTCATTTTGCTTGATCGCATCACAAATGTTGGTTACAAAGTAATCAGTGCATCAATTAATCCAATTAAGTGTGTTTTTGTTGAATCTACCAGAGAGGAGGAGGGGCGGAAGAGAATCAAGAGCCTTCAGCGTCAAATCCAGAACGTCAAGGTGGAGCTGGAAGAAGAGATCCAGCAAAGGAACGAGATGATTGCTCACCTGAAGGACCAGCTCCAGGAGATGAAAGCCAAGACCAGCATGGAGGGCAAGTACGTCCAGAAGGATGCTGAGGTGGCCGTCAGTCAGGTCCAGAAGAGATGTACGCTAAGTGAGAAGCAGCTCAGGGATGAGATTGAGGTGAGATACATATCTTTGCCCAATTTCACGGATCTGCTTAACCACCAAATTCTGCGCTTACGAACACCATTCTTAGCTCACTGTGCAAGCGCTGAATTTCTGCGCTAGCTGTGTAAGGGAAGAATGCCCAGTAACATGGAGTATGCATGCGCACAAGGAAAAGTTCCCTGCTAACCTGTGAAATATGCTTGACGTTAGCGCAGAATTCCCTGTTTCTGTAAGCACCGATTCTTTGCTTATGGTAAGGACACACATTAAATTTGGCCCTGGTCATAACCCGTTTGGGTCCCCTGGCCCCCCAATCAATATTGACTCTCGTTGGGCAGTCTGCACTCCAGCTTGGGTGGATACTATTATGATTATTATTGTACTCATTATTATAATTTATTCGGCCAAAATTAAAAATAACATAAAAAAAACAATTTGCGGTACTGTTTCGTCCATATTGATGTAATGGAACAGTAACAGAAAGGCAAGAACAACTATTGGAACCAGATGAGAAAACAAACTCATTCTAAAATGGCCAAGTTTAATCAAAGTGAACCAAAGCCTATTTATCTGATCTTAAAATGGGAAAAGAACTCCTTCAGATATTAACACTTCTCCCGACAGAGAGATCCCAATTACCGTCAAGGTTACTGAACCTCCTTTTAGATTTGATACTTCGTAAACTGTAAGGGTTAATACTAATTCTAGTCCATCACTCATGGACATTTCCCAACTCCGGAAAATCCAAACACACACAAATATTCATGACAAGTTTTGTGTTGTGATTCACAGCTCATCAAGAAGAAAATTGACGAGGAAATTCGTGTGAATCAGGAAATAGAGCAATACCTCAAGGCACACCAAGCAGTAAGTACCGGATTACATTTATTGAATTGCGTTGGGACATTTAAAACAATTTGTGAATTCTTAATGTGTTCTCATTTGTAGAAGTTTGATGTTTTATCAAGAGAACTAAGACTAACTGGGTAAATTTTAAATGACTTTGCGTTGAACAAACACAGTTTGACTAGAGTGGGACTTGAACTTGCGACCTCCGGATTAACATGCCAGTGCTCTACCAACTGAGCTATCCAGACCTAATGTTGACAGTCTCTCTATTTGTCAATACCTTTGTTTCGGAGGTGGCATTCAGGAGCCATTCAACTTGTGAATGCCATATACCCCTAGCCAGGGATCATACCAAAATTTACGATACAACCTAGGGAAGTGGCAGCAGAGGGATCACCTTAAGGGGATGCAACTGTTTTATTTGAAATATCAAGTAATAAACCACCAGGGAAGCTGGCTGGATAAATTGATAAATTTGGGGTTGAAAATTTACAAGAGTGGGATTTGAACCTGCTACCAGTCTGAATCCAAGTGTTAGATAACTTTGTTTTTCTGATTTTCAGGAGCTGGAAGAAAAAGTAGACTACTGGATGGAGAAGTACGACAAAGACGTTGAAGAAAAGACCCACCAGCTAGAGGTGTTGAAGGCGTCCAAGGCCAGCGACCTCGCCAAACTTCAGGATCTCACCAAAAAGGTAATGCCCCTGGAAAGTGTTAAAAGTAAAGTCTGTCCCATGCCAATATGGCTCATCAGGCCGGTGTTTATATCCGGTTTCTTTGGCATTGAACGGCTGAGAATGTATCTATTCCCCCCGGACCTTGTGCCAGTTCATCACAGGTTACTCCCCAGCTCTCGTCCAGTACCCATTTGTACTCCTGGGTGGAGAGAAGCAATTATGACAAAGTGCCTTGCTCAAGGACACAGGTGTTGCCAGGCCCTGGAAAGTGTATTCCCTAAAAAAAATGTACATGCATGTGCTTACTAAAAAGCTAGTGATGAACCGGGTTTCGATTTCACAAAGCACTAAGATTCATCTTGAGACCAGTTGTCAGTATTGCCACATTGAACTCCATTGTGACATCACACAGTTTGCTTAGCAGTTACGAGTGAGACACATCTCAAGATCAATCTTAGGTCGTTGTGAGATTAAGCCCAGGGGTGATAATGTTTTTGTGCCAGAGCAATGATCATGTCTGGAATTTCGCTATCAAACAGCCGATATTATTATTGTTATTATTACCTGAGGTACTTTGTGTTTATTGTGATGGTTTTTTTCTTTTCTTGGCAGTATACTGACTTCGAGCAGGTTGTGGTTGAAGACAGAATTGAGAAAGAGAAGGTCAGGAGACTTCGCGATCAGGAACTTGAGGAACTCAAGTCTACTGTCAAAGTAAGGCAGGCACGATATTTTTCCTACTTATGACCTGGGCCCAATTTCATAGAGCTGCTTAGCACAAGAAGGAGCTAAGCACAAAAAAGAACTATGCTTACCAGAATAAGGCTATCAGCCAAACTAGCATACCACAAGTACAATTTATGACTGGTATCCTGCTCATTTCTGCTTAGCAGAAAAATTTTAAACAATATTTTCTGCTAAAGCAGCTCTATGAAATTGGGCCCCGATTTCCGTTTTTTGGGCCCTCAGAAAAATCAGCAAAATCTTTTTTTTTTTTTTTTTTCAAGTCTATTAAAGCTTGTATCAAGGTCAGCCCCTTGTACTCAAGAAAATTTTCAATAGTTCATGCCTGGTAAAAGAGATTGTTGTTTTTTATTTTCACCTTTCCATTCAAAACCAATTTCCTCTTCCAGAAATGAAACAGGATTCAGAAAGCAGCAATTAGTGGAAAATGTCAAACATATTGATAGAAATAAATTTCTTGACACGCTCAAGTATGAATGCATTTCGCTACTAAAAGATAATAGTCTGAAGTGAGTACGCGGCAATTTCCTGACGGGAAAAAAAAGAGGAAAATTTTAAACTTTCTTTAATTTTTATTTATTTTTTTTTCAATTTGTTTTGAAATGCTTTGGATCCCTGTGCCCCTAATGAGCTGTGTCAAAGGAATAATTTGGTGCTCAACAAAAATATTTTTATTCGCGATGAGTAAGAGGATAGGCTGTTTATGTAGATACAAGGATTTAAGGGTTACTGATCCATGAACAACGGCATGACCAGCTGGGTGGGTGGGGGTCCAGTGGGCAGGAGTGCCCCCCTCCCGGCTCAGAACCCTTGCCTCCCCCTTAGCCTCCTCAAATGTTTGTTTTGTTTGCACAAATCATAAATGAAATGGCCCTCTCCCCAAAATTATTTCTTTGCTCTGATTGCCATCCAAAAAAACAAGTAAAAAATAAAAAATTATATATCTACATAAATTAATAAATAAATAAAAATAACATTAAATAAAACGTCTAGCTATACCACTGTTCATGAAGATGGTAGTACAATAAATCTACCCATAATAATTGTACAAGTTTATGAGCAGATTATAACAAACTCTATCTACTAAACCAACCTCGTCCTTGTTTGTTCCAGTTACAATCTTGGTGGCGTGGCATCATGGTCAGGAGGCAGATCGGACCGTACAGCAAGAAGAAGAAGAAGAAGGGCAAGAAGGGAAAGAAAGGCTCCGGCAAGAAAAAGGGAAAGAAGAAGAAGTAAATTCTTTGCACACTTTCCTGGTTTCCAAATTTAATGGGTTATCTGTAAATATTGAAAAGGAAAGGGAGGTGGGGTTTTAAACTGAAGTAGGGTGCATTTTTCCAGTATTTCACTAGTTGTTGAACTTAATATTACTAAGTGAGGTTTGCGGTAACACCATGTGAAAATCTCTTGAGTAGTGTAGGTTCTGAAAAGAACCGGTGGTTAACGACTCAACGTTTCGATCAGTAAGCTCTGATCGTTTTCCTCTGGCCGTCTCTTGAAGACGATCAAAGCATACTGATCAAAACGTCGAGTCGTTAACCACCGGTTCTTTTCAGAACCTACACTACTCAAAAGAGATTTTTACATGGTGAAACCGCAAACCTCACTTAGTTATACTTCCACCACGCAAAGTTTCAAATCCTACTGAAGTTAATATTGATGTGCAGAAATTCCAATGTGACACAGGGGCAGTGTAGTCAACATCAATGTAGGAAGTAATGGGTCAGTTACATACAGGGCTTGAATTTGACACTTGATCACAGGCCCTTGCCTGTGATGTTAGCAATGGGCCGGTAAACTTATGACTGGACAAGTCTATCGGTTGTATGTTGTTTTTAATTCAATATCTTCATTTCAGAAAAAATGATACTCAAATGTTGACTTTGATTCTGATATTTTTCAATCATATGGAGCATCTAAGCCTACTTATCCACAAGACAAGTGAGATCAATCTTCTCTTCTCAAAACAACAACAACAACAACGACAACAAAACAGTTTGTATGTTAAAACTGCGATGACATTTTTGATTCTGGTCTTTTTCATTTCTTTTCTCACTTTGAATCTGGTCTTGTGGAAAAAAATTCTGGTCCAGTAAAAAGTCCAAGCTACAAGTCTTGTGAACTTTTCCCAACAATTTCGAGCCCTGAGATATTAAAACAGTACAAAATATTTGGTACTGATGTGAGTACCAAATGTTGGGAGATATGGCTAGGGAAAGGCCATACCGAGCCCATTCAACACTAGGGAAGAACTTTGTAGTCAAAGCATGTATGCTAATCATTTAATATTGTGAATAGATGCCATGTTTGTTAAAACCGTCCATTTGTTTTACCTTGATTCACATCTTCCACATCTTAAATTCCGTCCTGAAAGTTTGGTTTATAGACCTTTCTATTGCAACATCACAGCCCAAAATGTTGCCAACCAAGGTTGGAAAACTATTGAAAGCCATAAAATGCAAAACAAAAAACAGATATCCACAGTTTGTAACAATATTACACAAAATAGAAAATATTCAAAAATGGTGTTGAATATGTTGGAAGTAAAGCTAACCAATCATTGGCGGAGGTATTTTATTTATTGAAAATTTGCAGAAAATGTTGAATTTAGTTTCTTAAAACATCTGTTTTAGTTAAAACGACTGAATGTTTTACTAACATTTGGCTGTCCATGCCAACCAGCCTGGTTTGTTTATTAACAATGGAAAGGTCTGTAACTGCTTCTACACCAAATTTGAACACTAAATATTTTGTTTTGCTGAGGGTTTTTAAACTGTTTTTACAAAAAACGTTATTTTACTAGTGAAAAGGATTTTACCTTGCAAAAAAATCTTTGAATCCACAACTATTCTGAAGGCTTTTATTCTGAAGGAATTTATTTGTGCTTTTAAAAATGGAAAGTCATTATTTTGATTGTGTTGTAATTGTTTTAATCTAATTGTAGTTTGTGGGAAACAAAACATTCCTTTAAGCCGTTGCAACTGTTGGGGGGGTCTTCCTAAAAATTGAAAAAGAATCGGACAGTGATTTTACAATATTGAGTTTGTGTTATCTTTAATCAGCCACCAATTTATTTTGTACTGCCATTTGTCGTGGCGTTGATCTAATGCAAGGATATCCGTCAAAACTTCAAACCGTCCTAGTTTGAGCCTTCCTATAGAAGTTTTTAACACATGATAAAATATTTAAAATGATTTTGTTTTTTTTAATGTAAAACTTATTTATCCGTCCACCGTATGAAGCTACATAATAGCTACAATCATAGGTAAATTCACTGTTGATGATATTGTTAATTGTGTATAATAACAGTTTATAAATGATTCAATAAACATCACTATCCAAATGTGAGTTTACTATTTAAGGATTTCAGTTATTTATTGTGTCTTTTTATATTTGTGGATATTATAGTGTAATAACTATTCTTTTAAAGACCCGTTTTTTGCGCTCAAGAATGATTTGTTAATTATCACGCAAGTGGGGCTGGAATATGGAAAATTTCCGCGCTTCTGCAACCCATATCCATTGAGGCCAAGTTTTACAAATCCTCTACTTTGTCCTAAATACACACTACACAAACAACTCCTGTGATCATCTGATTGAAGACAAATCAAAACTTTATTTGTATTTTTGGGGGATTTTGCACTGACATGTTCATTTTGGTCTATTTTAGTTGAGGCAATCAAAATAAGCGATCATTTATTTATTATTAGTATTATTATTATTTTTAAAAGTTTTTTCTCCCCATTTCTTTGTATATTTATCTATTTATTTGTTCTGTGTTAAATTGTTTGTTTTACTTTTTAGGGGAGTTTCCTATTGTTTTTGGACTTTGACCTTGATTTTTCCCACTTGCATTTAAACCATGTAAACTGTCTGCCTCATAATACTTTATTTATTTGTAATTGCTGTCTAACCTTTATAAGGTTACTTTATTATGTTCACTTTTATCCATTGTGTAATTTGTCTAGTGTGTAAACAATATCAAAGAACTGAATTTTATATTTCAGATGGAAAATTTCTCTGGAGGATTGATATTGGTAGGAATTCTAATATCAGTATGCTACCACCAGATTGAAACCAATTAATTTGTTTTTCGATACAGTAATCACTATTCCTGGACTTTGTATTTACTTGACTATAACCAGGAAGGCCTTACTGTAAACAAAAAAAGGGGGAAAACTAGCAAAAAAACAAACTTCTAGTATTAGTAGTGTTTTTTGTCAAACCTGTCAAAAGGAAAATGTACTCTATAAATAGCGCCCTCTGCCGCCAAGCCCTTCCGGGTGTCTATCGCGCACAAAATCACCAATGCAATGCGCAAATAAATCCGTCCATCCATGCAATTATCAATTCAAAGCAAAATGGCGATCCCCACTTCGCACCATCTAGGAGGGGCCCAGTTGCGGTCCCTAGAAAAGGTCTTGGAAGATGCTCACATGACTGGAATATTGAATTTAGGTGGCAGGAATATGAGAGATTTTCCTAAGAGTGTTGATAAGTTCGATTTGATGGATACAGTGGATGTAGGTGAGTATACAAGTTGGACCGGTGTTCGCTGTTTGTTTCGGATGTGTTTTTGTCAATGCACTGGCCAGTGTTAAAATGAACCGGTTTTCGTACTTTGAAGTTTCAACTGACATCCGACAACTGTGGGATGTGCCGAGCAAGACAGACCCATCGAACAGCTGTGGGATTTTGAAAGAATGTTTGTACTGTAGGGTGCATGCATGCTTTAGATCCTGTCAAACTGATTTCCAGTTCATCAGGAATAAAGTGATTGCTTTGATTTGACATGTCTGCTCAGTGCTTGGCATGCTTGGCTTGGTGGACAAATTTGAATAATTAATGTTTTCGGATCCGATGTCAATGTAACTAAAAGATGAATGAATGTCTCTGCCGGTGATTGAGTCACTTGGAGTGTTTGTTCATGGGTTTGGGTTGTTGTAGTTGGACCATGTGACCATGTTGATGATTGTCTTACCATGTTGATGATTGTCGTGTTAATGTAAATGACAGACCGTGGCACCTCAGCTCAGGAACTATTCCTGTTTTGTAATGGCACTGGCATGGCAGTGTTCATTTCTCACTCCAACAAGATTAGGTTACAATATTGTTTTTTCATAGGATAGACAATAGAGGTGGTTTTATGTACACAAAGTTTGTGTACATAACACTGACACTGACAGAATGTCGCTTTTTGTGCTGACATGTTGTATGACTTAAAATCACATGTGTTTGTAAATTATTGCACTGTCTACATTCATGATGGTTTACAAAAATTATCAATGTAAGTTATCAATGTACTATCTATATTGTTATTATTGGAGGTCCATTTACAGACTTTTGGGCACCAGGGCCCAATTTGCTTAATGCGGAATTCTGAACTGACGGCCCGAATTCAACTAGAATCACGTGCACGCTTTACATGGCACCGAAGCACAGAAATCTGTGGTACATAGAGCTATAAAAATTGGGCCAAGGTGTGTGGGTGGTGCCAGGGGGGGGGGGAGGGACAGGGACGGGTTGAGGGTGGCGGAGGAAGATAATGAAATGTTAGTTACAGTAGGCCATAATGAGGAAGAAATGGTTTGTTCAATCAATCTACGAAGTTTATTTCCGATTGTAATATATTTTTTTTCAAAGGCACACAGGATTTTCATAAATCGTTTCCAACATTTGAGGATAGGCTGCATCCAAAGTTTTTACATGGACTCGGCAGGAATCCTTAATCAAAAACTGTACATACAATTACACAAAAATAAATTGTCATGCCAGGTTCTTTCCTGACCTTGACCACAGTTAAACTCCACATCAGGGTGTCCCAACCATGGCCTGACTAAAAAAAGTAAAACAGCTTCTTGTTAAGACAAGACCTGTCCTGCATTGTTAAAATGCCATAGGAAGTATACTGTTAGCTCCACATTACATTGCTCCCTCCTCCTCCTCCCCCCCCCCCCAGCACACAGACAGGAACATTCCATTTGTAAATGGGCACAAATGGCTCATGCAGATACCGTTGTGTGACCTCAGAGGCATTCTTGTTGCTCCATCAGGTGAATTAGATGTCATGTGTCATGTGGGTCACGTGACCTTGGGTCATGTTACCTTGGGTAGATTAGCTGTTTGTGGTTTTATTTTAAAGGGACTGTGTCATTATCAAAGCTGGCCTGTGGCTGTACATGGAATTATAAACTCTCACCCAGTTACTGCAAGCGTGCCCCTCCCCCCATATGGAGAGTGGCAAGTGCATGCTGTAACAGGTTGAGAGTTCATAATTCCAAGTACAGTGATAGGCCTACTTTGATCATGATGACACAGCCCCTTTAATCAAGGTTCAGTGCATTGTAAAAAACAAAATTTAGGATTCTCTCCTGGGCCTATTGTGATGTGTATACCTTCATTGAGCCGCTTAAGCTAAACAACTTTAATTAAACAATCTTCATACATTAACCAACATATCATACCTTGTTATTGTTTGTGACTGTTTCCAAAATGACATGCCTGGAATTTAATGGAGGCCACTGGGGGCCATTATAGCCTCTGGTGCCCTTTTCTTTGCCTTGGTGTCCCTTACAAAAGCGTGGCACCGGTGGCTTCGAAAGTTTCCCAAGCACTTTTTAAGATTTGCCAGTGGAGTGGAAGTGCACCTGGCAATGGCCTTGCCCTTTCTAAGATGAAATTCAAGGCCTGCAATGAATATTTATAAATCTTAAAGCAGAAGTTTGTTTGTTCAACAGTGCTTTTAAATGAACTGTACAATGAAATTGGGCCCTTGTTACATGTATTTAATAAGAACTGTGAGGAATCTGTGACAAAGCATTATGAGATTTTAAAAGAGGTCATGGTCCAGTGGATACAGTAGTTTTATTATTTGAATGAATTGAAATGATGTTCATACTCTGTACATGGTACATTTGTCTGTTTGTTGTTGTTGTGTATTAGTGTACTATACGTGTGTACAGCTCCACAGCTTGGCAGCGTGATTCAATCTGCAGTTTACATGTAGGTGCCTGTTTTGTAAAATGGTTGCTGTTGATCGTTACCCTACAATGTATGTACATGGTGCGTAAAATGGCTGTACACAAAATAGACAATCAACTGCACATCTGCGACTCGCAGTCACACAACTCTCGATAATGTAGGCCTACAATGTACATGTACATTACATTTTAGTTTGTATGTACATGTTGTACATGTAGTAGGCCCTATTATTGCAACCTTGTGTGTATTAAAATGTCTTGTGGAGGGTTGGGGTGTGGTCTGTATTCTGGAGGGGGGCTTAATGCTCACTGTACACACTTTATACTTGTTGTCATAATGTAGAAAGACATGTCTGTATTATCAGTTTTTGTATTCACCTTAATGATACTCGTAGATCTGATAAAATAGTAACATAAATATTGTTGACATTGGGCTATTGATTGGGCAGTCAAGTGACCTTTGATACTTCAGGCCGTGCCCTCACAAGGTTGACCAGTGACCACTGCTATTGCAATGCTTGATGTGTGTCTTTATTGACAATTGCATTCCATATCAATAGCTGTAAAATGGATACAAACAATGTTATTGGTTTTCGTAAACGTGCATTTTAATGAAACCCTTAATAATTTAAAAACTTTGACTTAAATATGTAATGTGTAAATATGAATATATACAGTAACTTAAATAATACAGAGCTACTACAGCAATGTGAGAAACAGATGTTTCTGCCTGAGAAAAAACAAATGTTTTTATGGCAGCGGGAGCTTGTGCCATCAACTACGTATTGCATTTTTGTGTGTAATGTATTAGGCCTACACAATGTCGGAACTGTACTGTATAATATCTCGTGTACAGCACACTTCTGATTATAAACAAACTTGTAAAAAAAAAAGTTTTAACAACAGTTACAATACAAAATGATAAACATTCATGTACTTTGTATTTTTGTATCCACATTGCATAAGGCAGTGTGGTGTATTTGGTAATTACTCCACAAGTTAATGACCATAAAAACTTACTTGGTAAAGAGCAGTTGGAGAGCTGTTGATATTATAAAACATCAAAAATTACCTCCTTTGAAGTAATGTTGTATGGGAGAAAGAGGTAAAGTTTCACCAAATAAATTTGAATCTATGAAAAGGCTTCAGGCACGAAGCCTTCCCCAGGCATCTGAAAGCACACAGTACGCAAACATGGGTGTTTTTCTTTCATTATTTTCGTGTAACTTCGATGACCAATTGAGCCCAAATTTGTACAGAATTGTTATTTATAGTGCATTTTGCTAGGAATACACCACGTGAGGATACTGGTCTTTGATAATTACAAAAGTAACCCTGCCTTGAAAAGAATAGGCCTATTCCCTTACCTGTTATTCAGTTTGTATGGTACTGTTAGTGTTGTACATGAATGCCAACATGTACATGTGTACTACATGATTACTATTCATTGTATCTTGTGTGTTGTAAAACCAACACAATGTTTGCGTGGGTGTCTTTACTGTACTTTTGGGATATTTCAAAAGTAAGATTTTTTGGTCACCAATTTAACTCTAATTTAAAGCTAATCAAACATTTTAATAAGACTCAATTTCCGATGCCATTTCATTTTAATGACCGGCCAATTGTGAAGGTGTTCCCATGACAACATGGGATGCCCCCAAGCTGTCAAAACAAAGATTTGTTGATACAAGGAATACAGTTGAGGAGTAATTGAATTATTTGTACTTCGCAAAATTGTTTATAAATACTCGACAGACGCAAAGTTGCATTTTATGTAGTGATTTTCAGTGATTAATCACAAGCCCTTGGCTCTTGATATCAGGAACAGAGTTTCTGCCATGTCTGTACATTACGTTGAGAGCAGCTTGGGCATTTGTTGGTCGAGCAGGTGAACTGTAGGTCGCAGTAGGTCGCAGTGTTCTCGTTAACAGACTTGGTCCGCTGGCCAAATGCTAGTTAGCACGCATGGGGATCAGTGGAAATTCTCTGCAAGTGGTCCAGCTGGCAAGTTAAGTGGTAAAACAGAGTCTCTGTTTTTAGCAGCTCTGTGAAGGGCCCAATCTCATAGAGCTGCTTAAGCAGAAAATATTGCTTAAAAATGTTCTGCTAAGCAGAAATGAGCAGGATACCACTCAGTCATAAATTTACTTGTGGTACATGTACATGTATATGCTAGTTTGGCTGGTAACCTTATTCTGGTTAGCATAATTCTCTTCGTGCTTAGCTACATTTTGTGCTTAAGCAGCTCTATGAAATTGGGCCCTACAGTACATGTACATGTAGTCTTGGCACTGGTGAACCTACATGTACAATGTAAAAAAAACTTTGTTTATGTACAGAGACTGTAAATCTATCGGGTGTTTTGTTTTCAAAAACTGAAGCACCTTTTTTTCTACGGGAAAGTGGTCTTGTCGCTTGATGTACATTGATACAACCTGTACGTACTGTACGTACTGTACGTACTGTACGTACTGTACGTACTGTACGTACATGTACATGTACTGTGTACATGTATGCAGGCCTGGAATTTCACCATTGAAAGGGCAAGGCCATTTTCACTTTGCAGAGGGCAGTTCCATCTTGTCCATTGGAAAATCTCAAAGTCTATTGGAAACTTCTGAAGGGGCACAAAGGCCAAGACCAGGGGCAACAGAGGCCATGGACGCCATGGCCTCTGTGTAATTCTAAGCCTGTTTGTATACATGCACTTGTAGACTTGCACATTAAACAGGTTTTTTTTTTTTGAGCGAACGAATAATGCGAACGTGATGTGCAGGTTGCAGAAACATATTCCATGCAGGAACTTGGTCAAAGATTTCTTCCTCTGACTAATATGATTCAAGTGTCATGCAACAAGGTCACAAACTACATGTTGTAATACAGTGTGGTAAATGAAATTGCAGATATTCACTGCAACATGTGCACAGACTGAATGGGACTGAAATCATTAACACTCTTACTCAAGATTTCCCAGTAGTCAGGTAGTGCTTTTAAAACCAAGATAAGCAGTAAACACCAAGTAGAAAATATTCCGAAGACCTAATTTCAACTCTGTGTCCTTCGGCCAAACTTCCCAAATTTGTAAAAAAAAATGTCCCACGGTTTTTGAAAAATTCTGATGGAGAACCCTGTAGCCTGTCATGACTGTGTCAAAAGTGAACAGATTTCTCTGTCATGACACGAGATAATTTCATGAATGGAATGGAGTGTTGGATGCTGTAGATCTGAAATGTGGAGACGACAACGCATGAATATTTGATTATTGCCAGCGCATGCCTCTTTGATTACTCATATTCTCACTGGGGAACACCCTATGTACCATGGACTATTGTATGTACTCCATTGATGCCTCAACCCACACATGTGTGTCTGACAGACTGCATCTACAAGACAATAATTAGTACGAATGTGCATGTTGTATGGTACCTCCACGTTGGCCTTTTGTACGATCAATTGAAGCGGCACATTGCTATGACATCATCCTTTTCCGTTATGCCGTGGTGTGGAATTAGATTTGTCTGATGGTCTGACTTGTGGCACCAGACTGGGGGTGGTTTGCACCAGATTATTGGCACTGTTCTTGTATGTTTGTAAACAATTAGCATGTGTGGGAGTGTTTGTTATTTGTCCAATGTATTACATTGGCTTTTTGTTGTAACAGAATTCAAAGTAATACAATGTAACACATCTGTTTAATGTACAGCAGGACTACAGCTATTCATGTTACATAAAATATGTACAATACAAGCAGTAGTAAACATAGATCTGCATTGTGTACAGCATTGTCAGCATGTAATAATTATATGCAGTGCTTGATATGTGGTTTTTGCAATTAAGAGAAGGTCCTTTCTCTACGATACTTGTAAGGGCATTAGGGCAAGGCAGTTTTTTTCCTAGCGCACCATGTGTACGTAGCAAATTTCAACTGACAGATTTCAAGGGGGTACCAAGGCAATGACCAGGAGCATGGAGCCAAAGCGTAGAGGCAGTAGCCTCTGTTGCATCCATGAAGACCAAGACTAAAGAGGCAATGTTGCCAACCCAAGTCATCATTCATTACCCCATGTATATTTGGGCATATGTACACATCGGGGGTTCTCTCCATTTCCGCAAATTGCGGCTGATAGGCCTACACAAAAACAAATTATGAATATTAGAATCTTTTTAAATATTATATCTGCTTTATTTTAATTTTTTTGAGGGGGGGGGATGACTTCAGATCAAATTCACACAAACCATCAAGATAAAACCATTTAGACTGCTCCAAATTGCACATTTGGCTTTTAAAACCCAAAGATAAACATCAAGTAAACAAATTGTCTGAGGACCTTGTTTCAATTCAGCGTACTAAGGCCAAAATTAAAGTCCAGATTGCCCCACTGTTTAAAAATATCCTAGGGAGGTAGAACCGCTGCATGTTAAACAAGTCAGTGATGCAGGATTATGAGTCGTCTATTTGTCAACCTCGCCTTCCAAAGGATTATCCTTAATGAAGTTGTTTTGTACAAAACTTGTTATGACCCTCTCAGTGTGCGATGCACTAATAATACAGGCTGCCTGTAGTCTGCCACCCTGAATTTAGCAAGTCCCCTCAGGGGCCATGGGATGATTTCCCCTCTGGCTACAGTCTGACCCTGTGTCAGGGAACCGTCAACTCACAGGCATTTTTTAAAGTGCAGACTGAGAAGGGTTTTAAAGGAGCACACATTGCCTTAGAATCTCTCACATGTTATTTGCTGTTTGGAATTACCTTTTGAAGAGTTTGCTCATGCACTAAAACGCCTACGGCATTTACAGTGTGTTGTAATTTGTGAGTTAGTGATTGGAAAAAGATTAAATTTGCCTCTGGAAATGCTACCAACTGAGCATGGCCCGCCATTTTGTGGAGTCAAAAATATGGTTCTGCAAAGTAGAAAGTGTTCAACCATAGAGGAAGGTTGAACTGTTGTTCTGATATGAAGTTATACAAAAACCACACAATTTCAAGGGATATTTATGTGAATCATTGTATTCTAATGTACTTTCAAAACATCTTTCCAACCACGTATTCATTTCATAAAAAACACCTTTTATAGACCAAAGCACCCAATCCAACTTAGGCAATGTGCCTCTTTAATTAACTTTAAAGAGAAATTACAATGTACATCAATTGTATTTTTCCGGGGGGGGGGGGGGGGAGGCTGGGGGCTGGGAGGTGTAACTCCAGTCCTCAAGTTTTAACAAATACTCCATGCATAACATGTACATGTACAACAAAACTGAAAATTTAATCAAATTCGAAAATTTTGTCTACATTGTACACTGTAATTGAGAAAATAGCATAAAGGATTCACGATGTTTTTATGCATGCAATGTTCACATTAGGCCTATATAAGGCTTTTTCCAATTAATGAAAAAAATGTTTTTAGGTCAGCCGATCCTGTACATGTACTTTATAGGCCTAAAGAATGATTAAATTTAAACTTTGAAGAGGTTTTTGATATCCAGAATTTACGTACAATGTACTGTACACTGCCCTATTGTGGCAAATAAGCACTAATTTTTAGGTCTCAACCAATCCTGTACTTTGTAAAGAATGGTTATTTAAACATGTTAAACTGTGAAGGGAATTTTTAATTATATGCAGAATTTGCAAAC
Source organism: Pisaster brevispinus (assembly GCA_023634235.1). Taxonomy (NCBI): domain Eukaryota; kingdom Metazoa; phylum Echinodermata; class Asteroidea; order Forcipulatida; family Asteriidae; genus Pisaster; species Pisaster brevispinus. The sequence goes on along the minus strand of JAMKCF010000080.1, from coordinate 118,361 downwards.
TGTCACTACTCATGGAGGAAGAAAACCACATCGGTACTCTGCGCATTTGGTAACAGTTTCTAAAACCACAATTAACAACTTTTCCAAAACAAATTGTAAGCCGTTCGTTCGCTCGATTCACAGTCTGCGCTGACTTCGCTCAGACAGTCATCAGTCACTGTAATCCTCAATAATGCACTCAATCTGAGAAGGCTAGTGAATTTTTTTTCAAATCCATTCTTGTACTCTTTTATCGTCTTTTATACCATTACAATGTCCAATTTACACTCTGTAATATCCTTTGTGAGTTATTTGCCCTGAGGCACCCTCTTTATTTACTCAGACCTCCACTGGTTGATGCTCAGATTTCGAGAATAAAAACTGTGAATTTGAAGGTTTTTTTTAAAGCTCTATTGAAGAAAGAATACAGTCAACTTGTAAATAGTTGTATGGTGGGCCTACATGTACATGTACATTGCTCTTGTCAGGGTTTGCCCTTTAACCTTTTCAGTGACTAGCCAACACGTCCAGGTAGCTTGTCATTTCCACTAGTCCGTCAGCTTTTTGCACTTGTCCATAATTCATAAAATCGGGATGCTATTCAACACTGAACTTGCCAGCTGGACTACTTGGAGCAGATTGTTGACCGGTCCTCAGTACTGTATGTGTTAATGGCATTTGGCAAGTGGACCACCCCCACCCTTAAAATACAATTTAATGAAAATGTATACAAATTTATACTGCAGGCCTGATACTTCATTTTTGGATGGGCAAGGGCGCCAAGGCATTTTCTCCTTGGTGAAGGGCATCCCTCTATGAAGAAATGAAAAATTTCCACTTGGAACATTTCAAGACCTTGCCTACATTGTACATATTGTAAGATACATGTAGAATACACCATCTTAAATTGTGTATGTGTACTGTACGCCAGGTTACACTTTACATGTAATTGCTTCCCAAAACAGTGATCAGTCTCACATTTTAAAAGGGGTCTTGACCTCTAACTGTGTGCTTAGTAGACTATGGGAAAACAACGGGTGTCTCAACGAGTTGCAAGAAGGGACAGCTAAGGTAGAAAAGAAAGAGTATGACAGTCATGTACTAAAAGTCTATATCTGTCATGTCTGTACCTACTACATAACATGTACATGTACATGTACATGTAGTAATCAGGTGAACACAGTGTACAAGTTCTGTACACTGGGAACGATTTTGTCCAGCATTTTTGCGTATTAACAAATGTGGAGACTGAAGTTGTTGTGTGCAGACTGAATGCTAATCTAGTGAGTAGCAAATTGGTGATTTGAGGAGCAAATGAAACATTGTGTTAGTATTTTGCTACGCTTTACAAGGGGAATCGTTGGACCATTTGGAAAGGGTCCTTTCTCCATGCCTGAACATGTACAAATGTACCTCCAACATGTTGAAGCACCACATCTCCATCTTCATTGATGGGTATGTAGAAGGATTAGGGGCTTTGTACGCAGCTCATTATAAACCCATGGTGTGACAGTTTGGTTTTGAAGCTGAGATGTTTAGGGGCGGAGTTTGCACTCTGTGGTAGCTGGTTTCACAGGTTTACCACTCTCTGGCAGAATTTTTTTCCTGATTTGTCAAAGGTGGGTCTTGATTTGGCGGGTTGAGTTTGGGTCGATCATATCAGTTTGTGTCGTGTTGGCCTACAGACTACAGTGTACAACATTTTTGTCAACAAAAACAACTCTTAACTTTTTTTTTGGACCGGCCACCGAGACCAGTTTACACATGAAGCTTGTCATTTCACTGGTCCACCAGCTTTTTCACTGGTCCAAATAGGGATGTTTTTCAACACTGAACTAGTCAGCCCGACCACTTGGAGTGACTTTTGACTGGTCCTCGGGTGTTTTAACTGCTACTGTTTGGCCAGCAGACCACTGTTTTAATAGGGCGAACAAGTTCTGCAAAAGTCCTCTATCATTTCATTCACAGAAAAACACTTCTGAATATTAAAAGCTGTAGGAAGAATATGTTTTAGGCCTACATGTATATAGTATAATTAATGTGTACAGTATCTTTTTTTGTTTTTCTTTGTTTTTTGGTTTTTTTGCTTTCATTTGATTTACAAATTGTATGTACATTGTGTACATTGTATGCTGTACATGTACTTTGCAAACGTGTATGTATTACATGCAATAGGGTTGTTAAAATTAAAAAGCAATCATCTGATTGCCTCTGATTGATGTACATGTACACCACATGGTTCGAAGAATAGTGAGTTTAGCACAGCATGGTTTAATGTCTACACAGGGACTGTTTGAACACTACATGGTCAACGTACTGTCATCTCAGCGAGGTACATGTGTATATTACACATCGCATGGGTGGATTTGGATTTGCTTTCTAGGAATCATAGAGCATGGATAGAAATGCGGTTGCAATGAAAGTTCAAATGTTAGACTTCCTACTGCAGTCTTTAAATGCCCTTCACATTTTTCAGTGACTAGCTAGTGGGACCAGTTACATGTACAATGTAGCTTGTCATTTCACTAAAGCCCGCCAGCTTAGTACATACACCTGTATGGGGAGAACCCTGATCCTGTGTAATTTTTCACAATCAGTGTTGAACTCCAAATTAAAATCGCCATGTTTTGCCGATGTACAGTGTAGGCCTATAATTTAAAAAGTTTAGAAAGATTTACAGTAATAGTGTTACATACTGTCAGTGGCCTAGCATTACAGTGTAGGCCTAATGTTAATGTACATGTATACATGTGGCTACATAAAGGTCACAGAGCAATTTAAGGACAGGTGAACATGTGCACTGCTTAGGGTGTAGGATCAGATCACTCCCAGTGGAAGTCTGGAATTTACTAACAAATTAGGGTCAAGGTCGCCATGAGCTGTGTAAAGGTGGGATTCATCCATGGATTCAAGGTGTGACCATTATGTGCTACACTACAGTTAGTGGATGGATAGGCCTACACATTGTACATGTACACAATGTATGAAACTGCAACAACCAAGGTTGGCCTTTCTCTTTGGTCGGGATCACTGATAACTGCTTAAATGTGCAAAGTGTAGTCGTCATATCGTAACATTTGGTGTCAGGAGAACTTGTCAAAAGTACTTGTCATGCTCGTTGGTGGGTGACATAACATTGTAGAGTTACAAAGTAAACATACATGTACATGTACATTGTACATGATGTATTATTATGTACAATGTGTGTACATGTACAAAACTTTGCACTCAGCATAAACATGTTTTCCTCTTTGTACACAAACAAACCCGTCCGCTAAGCTTTAATTTTTCCTGTAGGCCTACATGATACATGTTGTCTTATGCCCGGAAAAAGGGTGTAAAGCTCTACTCCCATCTTCCAGGCATACAAAGTACATTGTATTTTGTCCCAGTAGCAAGAGGACAGAACAGGCCTGGGATTTCATCTTGGAGAGGGCAAGGCCATTTTCGTTTTGCCAAGGGCACTTCCATTGGAATACATGTACCTTAAGGTCTATGGGAAACTTTTGTAGGGGCCCGAGGCCAAGACCAGGGGCAACAGAGGCATGGCCTTCTTGGCCTCCGTGTAATTCCAGGCCTGACAGAAACAATAAAATAAGCTCATCTGGCCATGAAATTATGGCATTAATGTACAATTTTGAATGCTCTAGAACTACATGTACATGTACCTCAGTTTTGTCACAGACGTGTAAATCCCATTCCCATGCAGAATTTAACCTTCCTAATATGACGTATAATGAATGGCAAAACAAAGATCAAATGTTCGCGCTCGGTTTTCTTCTTCCAGAAACACCAGGATGATGCTCAATGCAAACCTCTTCCATCCCCTATCCTTGTCACTCTATCAGCACAGTGGGACAGCAGTTGTTTTCATTCAATCACCACCCACTGTACATTGTACAATCAGCCCTATTCCCCCCTCATCAATTGCCCTTAATCCTACAGCATTGTGATTCCTGTCTTTGTCAATCAATTTTACTGAAGACCACAGACTGAAAGGGCTGTTGGATGATACATGCAGCTGGCAAGTACATGTGATGTATGTGAGTGTACATATTAATCCACATGTTTTGTACTATGCACTACCGTGTTGTTTTGCGTGTAAAGGGCACCATCCCAAAATCACTGAAACATGATTCAAGTGTGAACATTGTAAGGCGCAGAGCTGTAGGCGCTATGACCGCGCACACATAATGTAGGCCCACCAAAAAAACAAAAAAAATCACAATATTTTGTGACCGGTGTGCACGCTAAAACTTTGTACAGCATGGGTCATTGCTGGTTCACGCCATGGACAGCAGCATGGTTGGTGATACACAGGTTCTTGGAAAGTTTCGTCTTTAGCTTGTGTACTAAAACTATGCACTGTAGGCTTATTTTTAATAAAATGGTAACACATACATGTACACATAAACAGGATCATCCTGGACAAATGGAAGGAAAATCCCCAAGTCTACGGGAATCTTTCAAGGGGCACCAAGACCAGTAGTCAATGTCTCCAAGTCGTAAGATTAGTCTTTTTCGGAGATTAGGAAGAGTAATTCTTCATCGACACAATACATTGTGCAGAGGCCGATTTCACAAAGAGTTAAGATTGATCTTAACTGTGCATCAATCTTAGTTGCTAAGCAAAGTGTGATGTCACAATACAAATCACTATGGTAAATACTGAGAACTCATCTTAATATGAGGCTTAGTGCTTTGTGAAATTGAGCCCAGGAGTAGCGATGTGTCCTAAAAGGAAAGATGAGTTTGGTGAAAACGACTGCAGGGTAAGGCAGGGTTACAGAGGCAATGACCTTCAGCACCTTCATTTACTTCTACATGTACCACTAGGCCTGGTTTACATGCATGAATGCTGTACGTGGAGCGTGCCTTTTTAAAAGTATAGAGACTACAAAATAATGAGAGTTGCTTAGTTGCAGTGGTTCTCTTGTTTTATAGACCGGAAGTCTTTATTACAGGTTGATGAACGATGTCAGACCTGGACAGACCTGTGAGAGACTTAGGAAAGTCTAGAGTGGAGCTGTTTGGGGGATTGAAGAAGTGATAATGGGCTGCTGAGTCATCCATGAGGCGTGATGTTGATGCAGGGATAGCCTTTCATCTTGATGTACATTTACATTTGTAGTTTCCACCGACAGGTGTACGTTACACATGAATGTGAAGACAGTACTGCACAATGTTCTAAATAATAATAACAATAAACTGTGTGTGTATATAGCGCCAGACTCTGTCTAAAAAGACGCTCAAGGCAACTATACTCACTTATAGAGATGTAAAACAAGAAGCCAACAAACTTACCGATAAATATAAAACAACTGTAAATAGAAACAGGAATTCCATGAACCCCCTTTAAAAAAAAACCTGGGGGGGAACCCTGAATAGGCACTGCAGGAAGTTTTTTGTTTCTGTATAATTTGGTAATTATTTCGTGAATTTGTTTGATTTTTTATAATACACACATTTTACTTGTTTGTAATGAATGCAAATTGCTCAGCATAATCATCTACATGTAACATTAATAATAGTTATTTTCAAAATTCGTTGAGCGCCATCTACATCTACTACATTTTACAGTATGACCAAACATATTACATGTATGAGGCACTGGAAAAAATGAAAGTATTTCAAGAAAAGCATAGGACATTACAAGATACAATATGTACTTACATGTACATGTAGATTATCAATGTATACATGGGATGTAATTTGGAGCACATTAAAGAGTGATTTGCACACTAACAAAAAACAAGTGGATAAACACACATGTATGTTACAACACTGTAGGCTATACAACTGTTCCACAAGTTTGTGTAATTAAAATACATTGTACCTGTAACTGTACAATGTATGATGTAATTGTGAACATGTGCATGTGCAGGTGTTGTGAAAATAGATCAGGCAGGCAAACTCAAGCAGATGCGGCTTCCATGAAGAGACTCAAAAATCCAGCGAAGAGTTTCGGGAGAAATGCCTGCCCTAGACAGGCCGAGACAGCTGTAAAAGACTTGAAAGTCTGGATGCCGACTGCAGACATAATGCGTGAATCATGCTCCAAATGTAGCACATCTTGGTCTATTTCAGACGTGGCATGCTTGAAGACTTATAGTCCGGGATAGTTCAATGGGATCATGCTGACTGAAAGACACTTCCCAATCCAGAGGGGCTTAACATCATTAGCCATGTTGCATCGAAGGTTATGCAATGGACATGTAAGCCTACGTAACGTATACAGTGTACATGTAGATAATGCACAAAGCTGTCTTAAGGGTGTTTTACTTTACGCTTACTTTGTATTATTATATTATATATACACTGTATTTCTTTTATCTTGCCAACAGCAGGAAAACCACTAATTATAGGCATGGCAATAAAAATACACAGTTAAAATGAAGTACAAAAAAATACATTAAATTGCATTAAAACTATAAAAATGGCAAGAAACACGCACGCCTACATATGATAACACGAAGCCACATTAACTGATATGAAAATATAAACTGAATCGGTAAAAGGCAGCAAATTCTAACACGAACAACAAAAGGAAGGGATACAGGGATGCAAGGATGAGGAGGATGGGCAAAGGGGGATAAGGCAGGGGGGTGACAGAAGGAGGATAGGTTTGGCAGGGGTTGGAGTTAGGGATAATTGGGGGGGGGGGTTAAAAAATGTATAATTTACCATCCATTGTCCTTAATCCCAGACCTGGATTGTCATCTTTGAGAGGGTAAGGCCATTTTTATTTTGCAAAGGGCACTGCCATTGGAAAATCTTATAGTCTATTGGGAACTTCTGAAGGGGGCACCAAGGCCAAGACTACATGTAGGGCCACAGAGTCCATGGTACATGTACATGTACATGTAGCTCAGTTGGTAGAGTTGGCTGTACATGTATGTTAAAGTCAGATGGTCGCAGGTTCGAGTCCAGTTCTCCAGTCAGTTTCCTTTGTGGTTTATTACTTGATAAGACCGTAATCGAACCGAGCAGAAACTTCATTCAGATGGTCAGATGTTCAGATGTTTTTGCAGTCAAGGTTTTTCTGAGTTGATGGTACATTTTACGTTTCAGGACAACTTACATGTACAAGTTACAGTACACATGTGTACATGTGTGTATGTATTCGTAAGTAAGTACTTAATCAACATTCCAATGAAAAGGGGTCTCTGTTGTCATAGTGACCAAACCCTGTCAAGACAAGATGAAGTATAATATGTAGGTGGGTTTTAAGGTCATTGTCTATAAATACATTGTAAGATGCTGATACAATGTGTAGATGTTACAAAACATAATGGTGCCAAATATGTTAAGGAGTAGGTCTTACTTCAAACGTAGCCCCCAAATGCAGGAAAATATTTAATGTTGAAGCGCCTTGAGCGTCACTCACTGAGTGATGGATATGAGCGCTATATAAATAGCCATTTTTATTATTGGGGGTTTCGGCCATCAGCCGAAACCACCTTTGTTTTTGTCGAGATTTTTATTTTTTTTTCACTATTATTATTCTTCTTTCCGAAAAAGTCTCATAGCATTTACACATGAAATTTGTTATCGTTCGATCTCAGGAACTACAGTCTTAAAAGACACAAACAATACATCAAATGAAAGCCTGTGCTCTAACTTAGATCAAGCAGCAGTTCGATCGAGGGTTTTTAATCATCTGTTGACGATATTAATGATTTAAAAACACGTATCGTCAACAAAGCACGATCGTCTTGTGTGTGTACATTGCACGTAATTCACGCTGTACATCGCATACGGCCATCCCTCCACACAGCCATTGCTTCCCACGCTAGGCATCGTAACACGCTGCATACGGCCAGACCATAGAGCTTGCTCTATGGGCCAGACCCATACAGCCCATTGTCCACGCGCATGGCATTGCTCGACCTGTGTACCGTTCATTTTGGTTAGCTGCTGCGCTTCTACAGTTAACGGTGCACCTGTATAGCGCCCTCTTGTTTGTGGAGAGTCCTCGAACTTAATACGGAAGTGTTTTGGGATATTAGTAGCGGTTTGTTCTCGCACAATTTCATTGCATTCTCCCACCACAATTTATTTCAAGGTCTGTGCGGTATAGCTTATTAATTACTTTATCATTGGTATGGTAGTTTATTATTTACAATTATTTAAAAAGCCGAAACCCCAGTGTTTGTTCGTTACAAACTCGTTTCTAGTTATTATTATTATTATAATGTACACATGTAGTATGCACCAGGGCTATGTACAATGTACATTGTATGGTGACATCATTGTTGTGTGTAGTGTGAACTCCATACACATGCCATAATGACATGAATGATGAAAAGAACATTCAGGGATGTGATTTCCCAGTCGAATCTCAAAACACACAATTCTAGTGAGCAAGGTTCTATGTAACAACGTGGGTGTTATTTCTTTCATTTTTTTTTCTTGCAACTTTGATTTAACCAATTTAGCCCAATTTGTTCACATTGTTATTTTTATGCTTAGGCCTACACTGTATGTTGGGATACACCAATTGAGGATACCGGTCTTTAACAATTTATTTACCTATACATGTACCCTGTCAGTAAAGGTGTCAAAACAAACTTTCAACTTTGATTTCCAATTTAGCAGAATTTTTCACATTGTTATTTTATGCTTGTAATAATATGGACACCAAGCGAGTATACCGATCTTTAACAATTACTTATACCCCTGTCAGTACAGGTGTAAAACAAACTTTCAACTTTGATTCCCAATTTAGCCAAATTTTTCACATTGTTATTTTTATGCTCAATGTTGGGACACCATGCGAGGATACCGGTCTTCAACAATTACATACCTCTAACCCTGTCAGTACAGGTGTAAAACAAACTTTCACTGTATACACACTGTAATGAAAGTGAACATCTGTACATTTAATCCACTTGGTCCTTTGACACCCCGAGTTTATCATCGTTAACCACCGGTATGCCTAGAGGGTGCATTGTTGATAAATTGAATCTTCCCAAGGGTCACTGAAGGGCACGATTGTAATTCAAAATATTGCAGCGCATCAACTACTGTGCATGGCTTTCCTCAGAACTGCAGCTCTTATTTCAGACTATTGGCAAATGAAAGTACATTTGAAGCCACTTATTTACAAAATTAAACCCCGTGATAAATCATGATCTGTGGTATTAGCTGTTTGCTGAGCCCAGTTCAACCGAAATGATGTACAATAAAAACAACAAACACTGTTTTTTTTATGAGATAGGCCTACATGTACATGTACATGTATCTCTCTTCAAGGTGAGGGCTAAACTTAACTGATTTGGGCTGTTGACCCAAATCAACTGTCACCAGGGGCACGTTGTCACCTACATTGTACTCCTGGAGCTGAATACCCCCTTCACAGTACATAAGGAAATATTTGGCATGGGTATCATCCACAAGCCAGGAGCCTGGCTGGTAGAATGCAGTACATCTGTAGTACATGTAATGTACCTTCCCAACAGATACACACACACATTTTGATTGTAATTTGATGAACTTCTCACTGGGTATCGACCATAGAGCATTGTTTGTAGAGCCTGGACTTCCTGCATCCATGATTTGTACACAGCTCAATGGAAAAAAACCCATAAAATCAGATATTTTATGGAGATCGCACTGTCTGATTTTTATCAACTTTGTAACTCTTGAGTTTACTACTTAGCATTATGAATGATACAACAATGTAAATATTTCCCTGTGTGGCCAGTGCAGCATCTTGCCTGCCAAAAGAGTCCTGGAATGTACAAAGTCACTAGGGCCTATATGGTCTATACATGTATTATCAATAACACCCCTTACAAATATACCTTTTGATTGGATTAGAGGGCCTCACTTGATTGACCTGTAGAAAGCTGCACAAACGGGATGCGCTATAAACAATGTACAACTGTACAATACCCGCATCAGCCAATGTACTATCCAATAGCAACCAGTTTTCTAAACGCATAGCAACAGCAGCTTCTTGGTAGTACTTGGACGCCTAGGCACAACATTGTTTAGGGTGTTATAAAACAAGTTTTTTATCACTTTTACTCGTGGTATGGTTAGAACCAGGACTCCTTCGGTGATCCCCAGAGGCTTTGCCTCCAGAAAATAGAACGCGCCGAGGATCACCTCGGGAGTCGTAAGACCACAGCTCTGGAACAGTCAGTAGTTGTAACATGTACAATGTAGTACCCTACATGTACAATACTCCCACACATACATTGTACTCTTACATGATGTGTTCGTTGTAAATTGGAGGGTTAAACTGGATGAACTCTCCAAAACCAACGTGGTTTATGAAACATATTTGACTTTTCATGTTGACAAAGACCAGAAAAAGTGATTTATAAACAACCGCGAGATAATTTGTGCATGAGTGGGTTTCAATCAACTGCTCATAAAAGGAAAATTATGGAGTTCTATTTCTAAGCATATTTTGTGCAATGGTGAAAGTTTGTGTAAATGGTTGCCAACGTCTCGACTCAGGAATGCAAGCATTGTTCCAGCTGATCAGCTGATTTTCCTTCCCCCCCCCCTTCTTTAATAACTGTGCCATGAAAAAATGCTACGGTACAAACTTTATTAGTAGTAAATTTCAGGGTTCTTCCCAGGATTTTTCAAAACTGGGGTGCATTCTGAAGTTCTGAACCCAAATTTTGCAGCCAGAGCCCGCTGAATTGAAACATTGGTCCTCGGAATGATTTCTACTTGTGTTTACATGTGTCTTGGTTGGAAAACCCAACTGTACAGTCTGGAGCATTTTCTAAATGGTTTTAGCTTAAATTGCTTTTTTTTTTGCGAATTTGACCTAAAGTAAAAACAAAATAGAAAAATTGTTGGCCTATGTGTAGGCGTATATTTTGTTGCGTATCGGCTGCAATGGGAGATTTTGGAAAGCTAGGTGGCAGCAGACTTACAATTACCAGGTAAATTTCCATTTATTGCGTAGTTTTGAACATGCGCACATTAACCGAGAACAATGGATTTACCAGGTAAGTCTGCTGCCACCTAGCGTCCCAAAAGTCCCCCATAATGTGCATATCGGCCCGATGCGCTAGCTTGAGCGTGGGAAGAGAACCCTGAGGGTTGGTTACAATGTAGTTCCTCTTTTGCAAATTACAAAGTTGCATCTGACTTGTGCTGCTACAGTAGAAAATACATCATGCATGTAAGAAAGGAAATGCGTTTACTGTTTAAGTTTTGTTTCCCGTCATCCGTCTGGCAGTGATGATAGAACTTGTTATACTTTTACTGGGCTTAGAAACATGCATGTTAAAGGTAGGGTCATAGATTGGTAAATACTAATAATCCAAAAATTAATGACCATAAAAACTTACTTGGTGAGAAGCTCTGCAGCTGTTGATAGTATAAACAATTCTGAGAAAGGATTCCCTCCAAAGTGATATGGGCCCAATTTCATAAAGCCTGTAAGCACAAAAACTTGCTAAGCACAGAAAAATCTTGCTTAGCAGAAACAGGTTTCCGGCCAACATTCCATATAGTTTACATTGTTGCCACTGGTACCCCGCTCATTTCTTGCTGAGTCTAGAAATTTGCTACTTAGCGGAATTTTCTGCGTAACAGCTTTATGAAATTGGGCCCTGGTTTGCATATTTTTTTACCCAAACACATACAGTGTGTACATGTATTGAATCTGAGAAACGATTCATGCATGAATCGTTTCTCAGATTTCTGAGGGTTGGTGTCCGTAAGCGAATACTGCGTCCAGAGATGCGGTTGGTACCCGCTGTCACCTCGCTAAACGTGGATAGATTTATGATCTAATGAAAAATTCCAGACAGTTTTGTTTTTCCTGTTTTTCTCAGCAAGTACATGTACGTGTAGACACTGTATTCAGCTAAAATGTGCACAGGTGACGTTAGTTGTACTGTATCTTTCTTTACAATTTTGCCTAATAAATCAGCATTAGTCTATGATGACAAAAACCAATCAAGGACCCTACCTTTAAAGTGAGCATCTGAAAGAACTTCAGGCTTCAAAATAACGTTTTTTCTCTCTTTTCTTCCATCTTTCATTTCAGATATTTCAAAGAACAGATTTACAGAAGTACCGGACGAAGTATGCGAGTACCTTTCCCTGGAGAGACTAAACTGTTACAACAACGCGATAAGAAACGTTCCTGAGTTATTTTCTAGGTTACTAATGCTTACATATTTAAATTTAAGGTGAGTAACTAAGGAATGAATTCAAACTTGCATTTAACCTAAAATTCTGCATTACATACCCAGGGTTTGCCCATACACCTTTTTCAGTGACTGGCCAGCAGGACCAGATGACCAGTTAGCTTGTCAGTTTCACAAGTCCGTCAGCTTTTTCATAAGTCCGTGATGCCATGTGTTACATTTAATAAATAGGGATTTTCTTTTTAACACTGAACTACATGAAATGTAGCCACTATAGCCAGCAAGACCTCTTGGAAATATTTTTGTCTGGTCCTCAGCTGTTTTAACTGGCATTTGGCCAGCGGACCAGTGTTAAGGGAAAATGCTGCATACCTGCACAGGGGTTGTCCCTTCCCTAGGACTTTGCAAAACCGGTGGATCATTCTGGACCCAAATTTTGGAAGATTGGTGAATTGAAACGATGTCCTCGGAATGTTCTTTACTGGGTGTTTACCTTTGGTTTTTAAAAGTTTTAAAAGTTTGTTAAAACTGGGGCATTCTAAATGGTTTTATCTTTATTTATTAATTTTTTTATTCATGAACTTGACTATGGCCACCGCGGCGCTTGGCCGCAAAGAATGCTATCAAGTAACTTGATTGTGTTGGGCCTCAGTGCCCCTTGTGTTGGTCCTTAGTGCCCCCAGAAATGTTGATAAAGGCAAGGCCGAAGCCCACTTTTCCTATAATCTCAAAGCTTGAAATCCCTAGAGCCCCATGGTGAACACATACTGAACATTGGTTAAGTACAACCCTCGTTAACGAGCCTCAAATGTCACAGTCATCGTGGAGTTCTTGTCCCCGGTCTAGACCTTGGTGATTCTGTATTTAGATTTTTTTTTTTTTAAGGAGAAGCATTTCACTCGGAAGAAAAGAAATTGGCCTTGCTTCCACATGTATAAGATTAAAATTCCAGACCTGGTCGTGTGAAATTTCAGATAAAGACATTTATGCACCCATAAGTATTTTTATTTTAACAGTTGTATCAGGGCTGGAAAATTAACTCTGGACCTCAGTCCGGAGGCCAGTTGTTTTAGCATCGGGCCAGTAAACTCATAACCGGACAAGCACGGTGGTCTTGTGTTTTTCAGTTGAATAATGGCATGTCGTGGTCGAGCGGATAAGAGCACTGGACTCAAGCTCTGGTGTTTTTCTGATCAGCAGAGTGTGGGTTCGAGTCCTGGTCGTGACACTTGTGTCCTGAAGCAAGACACTTAACCATGATTGCTTCATGGTTAAGATGATGGGACGTAAAGCCGTTGGTCCCGTGTGTTGTGTAACGCACATAAAAGAACCCAGCTCACTTATCGAAAAGAGAAGGGTTCCGCCCCGGTGTTCCTGGTTTGATTGGCAGCATATTGCGCCACAGCACCTCGTAAACCATTACATGGTGCTACAAAGGAATTGGTCTCATACTTCAAAATGTAGCTCCAGATACCTTGCAGGAAAAAATACTGAGCGCTTTGATACGCCCCTAGGGGTGTGATAAAGCGCTACATGTATATAAGAACCCAGTATTGTTATTTATTATTATTAATAATAGGCTACCTCATTGTGTAATATCTTTGTGAAAAAAATGTTGACTACGAATCTGACAAATTCTGGTCCAGTAAAAATTTTGTACAGCTACATGTATGAAAAAGCCCTGCAGTCTTGTGGATATTTCCCCAAGTGAAGCCCTGGTGTAGTTTTATTAAAAACTGGTGTAAAGTTTCCTTGCACAGACACTCTCCACAGGGCATGAATTTGGGGTAAAAATTCCACAAGACCTTAGGACTTGTAGCTCAAAATGCTTACCGGACCAGAATGTATTTCCACAAGACCAGAATCTTCATGAGAAAGAGCTTTCTACACAGTTTAACATGTAAACTGCTTTTATTTGAACAAGCACTAAGAGAAGATTTATCTCATTCGTCTTATGGGTCGGTATATTTTGATACTCAACAGAAATCTATAAATACCTGACTCAAGGCCAACATTTGAACGTCATTTCTTTCTGTTGAAGATATTACCATGGATATTACACAGTGGCTATCATTCAAACGAAAAACACAAGACAGCCGGACTTGTCAGGACTTATGTATGTTTACTGACCCAAGGCTAAAATCACTGGCCTGGGGCCTGTGGCCCAGTCTAAAATCAATTACACTTGAAGAGTATCAAACACAGAAATCTTGTGGAAAATTGAGTGGATCAAAAAACTGAATTGGACCTCGAAGCCCCTCTTTAAAATGAGAAAGTTTCACCTTTGTGCAGACAAGAAGTAGGGACATTTGACATCTACATATACAGTGTACAGCTTAGAAATGCCTTTTATTTTGTCACACTTGCCTCTCAAAATGGCAAATGACATTTCAACTGGTCTTTGTTAAGCAAAGTAATCAAGCCTTCAGGTCGTGATTTAATGTCTCGTTATATGAAAGCAAGGGTTCAGGGTATTGGCCCTGCTGATCCTTCCACATAATAGTGATTTTGTGTGTGTGATGGAAAACACTCCCCCCATGGATCCCTGTGCCCATAAAATCCCACATAAAACTTGTCAGCAAACTCAAAAAGAAGGAAACAAAAACGCAAGCTAGTGATACTAGTCAGTGTGTCCTTTTTTATTGCTCCATGGTTAGTGTAAGTCAACAGAGTGATAGAAAAAAAAGAAGAAAACAAAAAAGGAAGACAGAAAATGGAGACACTTCTCAAAATGTCAAAATGTATGATAAAAAGATTGAAATTTGAGCTCCCAGTTAGACTAGGGTCATATATTTGTAAATAGGCCACTCCAAATAGGCCACTGTGGCTGTAGATATAGTTTACACTGTTTTGGGAAATGATTCTTTTCAAAATAATATGGTTTGGAAAAATGTTCACCCAAAAGCCTACAGTGTACTCATTATAAAGATGGTATAGTGGTAGCAAGCAACCAGCAAAATTATTTAGTCTGAAGTGAATTACATGTAATTAGAATTCAATAAAAGTATACACAGCAGTAAAAAAATGTAGATCTCCGAAGATTGCCTGCAGGCGATTTTTTTGAAATTTCCACGGTGTCTGTTTGAATGCTTGCCCTCAATACCGTCAGAGATGCGGTTGGTACCCGCTGTCACCTCACTAAACGAGGATGAATCCAACGTTCTTTCAAGAGGGAAAACACCATGTCAGTTTGTTGCTGTTTTCTCAATACGTAAGCACTGAAACTTTAACCCCAGGTGACAAGTATTGTATATTTCTTGAAAATTTGGCCAATAAATCAACATTACGCTGACAAAAAACAAACAAACAAAACAGCGACCCAGTACCTTTAATCACAAATCTTACTCATCCAACAGCTCTCTGAATTAAACAACAAACCTACAGTTGTTTCCCTGTCCAGATAATCTAAATATTTGGAAAGCCCAATCTTGATGAGTGAGTAATACTTGTAAAGTGTGTGCTGGGAGAAGCTACCCTGACCTCACAACAGACTCCATAATCCCCAGCTTCTATAATCCAATTATCCCAAAAGTATGGATTCTTCTTTTGCCTGGGGGGTCAGCAGAGAGATGTCTCTATTATTTGTTTCATTGTCTGATTGGATTACCATGGCATTCCAGAGAAGTTTAAAGGAATGGCCTGGGCTACAGTATTGAGCCTGATGTCTGGTGGTTACAATGACTTGACTGGTTACATGTACAAGGGATTACAGTTGGATTCTCCAGACTAAAGATAGTGTGGCTATTTATTTATTTAATTTATTTATTTATTTATGAATTTATTTTTGGTTGTTGGGGTGTTGGGATGTTGGGGTGTTTGTTTGTTTGTTTGTTTGGTTTTTATTTTTTGGGGGTATGTGTATCTGCCCTAACTTGTTGGGGATGTTTGTTTGTATGTTTATTGGGGTGTTGGTCTGTTTGTTTGTTTGTTTGTTTGTTTTTAAAGTTTTTTATTAAATTTTTTATTTATTTATTTATTTTTTTAAATATTTTTTTTTTTTGGGGGGGGTTCTCGTATCTGCCCTAACTTTCGTGTCGTCCCGATACGCTAGCTTGTGCATGGGGAGAACCCTGCTATGTGTAGGCCCTTTGCATACACCGTGTTTTGCACATAGTGTAGGCCTACAGCCCAATGACAGTAGTGTAAAGTTCAATTTTGATGTAGACCATGTGCATTTTTGTCGCCAACACAGAAAGGGAAGTGCACATTGCGGATGTGTTTGTGTGTCGGCTGAGATTATTATTACTGAGGTAGGCTACAGTGCAATGTGTGAAGGGGAAAACCCAGTCATGAGGCTTGGAATGACATGTCAATATTATTGCAGGCCTCGAACTAACCCACGGCACCCACCACAGCAATTGCCGTGGTACCCTGTACTTTTGCTGCGGTGCCCTTTGCAAAGTTCCAATACAAAATGTTACGTTTTCCTTCCTCATAGAGTGCCCCTTACCAGAGGAAAATTTCCGTGCCCCTTCAATTAGAGCTAAGTTCAAGGCCTGTTATTGTGCATACAGCATGTGTCCATCTTCCTCCATGGTGTGTCATTGTCACCTAAGGAAGTTTGGAAAGTCTAAAATATGTTGTTTTCAAGGCAGGTGTGCACCAGAAGTTAATAACCATAAAAACTTACTTTGTAAAGAGCACTGGAGAGCTGTTGATAAAAACATTGTTAGAAATTACCTCCTTTGAAGTAATGTACATGTAGTTTTAGAGAAAGAGGTTAATTTTCCACCCAAAAGTTTGAATCTGAGAAAGGCTTCAAGTTCAGGCATGAAGCCTTTTTCAGGCATCTGAAAGCAGTCAATTCTACAAAAAAATTCTTGCATTTTCTGGTTTCACTGTTAAGCATATCCACTGTACAGTACATGCGTATTCCATGTACAAAAAGTGCTTTTTCTACTGCACCGTATGCATTTTCCTCAATGCTCTGAAACTGTTAGAGTACTCATCACCACAGGGCAGGGATGCTTGTTTACATCATGCATGTAAGGTGCCTCTTCGACAAAAAATAAGCAGAAAAAGTAACCAAGGGTATATTTTTTAAAACTCATCCTTGAACTTTAATCATGGTTTACACTTTTTTTTCCTGCTTTGATAAAGGTTTTTAGTAAAAACTTTATAGGGCATTTTTTTGTACATGTGCATGTACTACATAAGCTTTAAAATTGTACCCCAAAACATCAATGCACTAGATGTACAAATGTATGCACAAATAGAAAACTACATGTCAGTGTATTTTGTCATGATAAATACATTAAGGGGCCATTCAGAAAAGTCAATGTTATAATTTTTGATTTTTTGTAGGTCCGAGAAATATCTGAAAATCAAAATTCAGTTTTGAAAAAAAGGAAAAAAAAAAAGGAAAAAAAAAGAAGGTATAAGTTAACTACTGAAAAGGAAGAAGAAAAAGTACCCAGCTGGTCAAGCTCGTCAATTTAATTCCTGATAAACTGCAAAGTTGTTTGCTAAAGCCAGACAAAAACCCATTGAAAACTACTGATGTTGGAGACATTTTGTCTACAATATCTGGTTCATTTGAGGCATTACTTTGTTTTTCAGTGTATACACACATGTACATGTAGATTATATTATGACACTTGTTAACGGACCCTAAGTTTTAATTGTACATGTAATGTACATGTATGTATATCAGCCCTTTAGTAAACATGGGTGTGAGGAAACACTGTACGCTGTAAGAGGAAATGACAAAAAAACTTGATAGTTGAATCCATGTATCTACATGTATGTATGGTTTGACAGATGCAGCCAACGATAATTGATTGCAGCAGTAATACATAAAGATAGATTACTGTAGGTCCATGCACAATTAATACATACTATACAGTAACTGACGCTGAGTGCTCTTCTGTGTCAAATATCTTCTATTAGCTTTCAGTATTTTCTTTTCTTTTCTTTCTTTCAATATGTCATTTGCCATTTTGAAATATGGTGGACATGTGGCACTATTAATGTAGGTCTGGGTAAATGTGTCCGTGTATACTCGTTAAAATCAGTGTTCATCAAGTGCCCACCATATCTCAAAAAGGCTGAAGTCCTGGTAGTGTCACTGCACTGAACCAACAACCACCCTGGGGTGGAGGAAATGCTCCTCAGGGGTGTGATTTCTCTGTTTTTTCACAGATCTTTAAACAATTTTTTTTTTACACCCCCACCTCTTTCAAATAAGAGCAAAAGCATAAAATCATGAAGATAAAACCAAAAAGGAACGCCCCAGATTGCAGAGTAGGGCTTTTAAAACCGAAGAATGTACATGTATTAAGAGGTTTTGCGCTCGCAAGCTTTAGTGCTTTGCGCTCACAGTTAAGGGTTTTTTCAACAGCTTATCACATCCCTGATGCTCCCAGACATGCCAGAAGAGTATTTTATGGCAGAAATGCATTGATTTCTAACAGCAATAAAACTCTGTAACTTTAAAAAACAAAAAAACAAAAAAACAAACAAACAAACAAACGAACAAACAGAGCTGGACAGTATTATGTATGATCTGATTTAATTTAGTAAAGCCTACAAGTGAAAGTGGAATGTGGAAAAATATAAGGCGTCTGCACCCCATGCATACATGGTATATGCCATTATGCAATAGGATGAAAGGCCATTTGAGCTGTATACAAATATTGTAGAACTCAGTTGCGCTATGTTTGTTTATTCTGTGTAATTTACCAAGTGCGTGTGATTGGGGTAAATGACTATTTCTTCAGCAAACTTTCAATTTCAGTGAAATCAAACTTTCACAAATGTTCAGTTGAAAAAGAAAGAGAGTTCAACCTCATTAAGGTGCTTTCAGTGTTTGTGTGGTTTTGCACATGAAGCAAGATTGAAATTAAAACAGCATGATTATTAGAACGTTGCATTCATGGAGAGGCTAAACTTTAAAGTAAGGCCAGTGTCTGAAATGGTGGGCAATAGCTCAAACGGCTGCGGCTAGATTTCCGTGTCATCTTGCGTGAAGTACCTGGGATGTCTTTAGCAACACTCTTAGCATCAGTAGCCGAAGCTGTAGCCGCCAATTTAGATACAGCTAGGACTATTTTGGCTGATACGCATTGGAATGCTAGGTGGCAGCAGACTTACTAGGGCCTAATTTTATAGCGCTGCTTATCGTAAGCGAGTAATCGACACTAACGGGAGCAGGGACTTCCGCGCTTATGTCGAGCGTATTTTACAGGTCAACATCAGTGTTATTTTCGTTCATCATCATGGTACTTTGTCAAAAACGTATGACTAAGCAAATGATCAGTGAGCATTTGATGCCAGGGATAAGCCTTCAAAAACTATTGCGTTCATCCTTATAAAAAATAATCACCATAAAAATTACCAGTAGCCGTTAACGAGAGGCACTTATTGTTCCCTTGGGTCTTATCACTTCTGAATCTGACATATTCTGTTATTCAATGACAATATTAATGAAAAGGACGATGTACGTAAACAACTAGCCTTGGAAATATTTTAAAATTTGAACCACAATTCTAGTAATTTACTGCAAGAGTCTCGAAAACTAAATATCTTTTCACCCAACTTCGCCTCGTGAAAACAAGTAATTTTGGGGTAATCATTTTGCAAATTACACTAATAATAATCCTGCTCCCCAAAAGAGATTGATGTGCCAAATCGTGTCTCTGATTGCACGACAGAGCATTTACATAGGAACTTAAGCCGGCCCGAACCATATACGCCGTAATGGCTTTACGCTCTGCTCACGCCAATTGTCTTTGAAAAAAACCAGCACCCCTGTGCAAACAAATTGTTCTCGCGGGCCTGCAAGACTTGCAGTCTTGTGGATTTGTTTCTCCAAGTTCAAGCCCTGCATGGTTAGTTACATACATGTGTGAACCAGTAACAAATTTAGAGCTGTAAACATTTTGAAACCTTACACATGTACATTACATGCACATTGTTGAATTTGAATAACCCAAGTTTGACCTTTGCTAATTTATGTAACAGCAAATTAATTTGATTGCATACGGACTTGGTAACATTTGAGACCATACACATGTACGTTACATGCACATTGTAGTATGTAGAATAACCCATGATCAACCTTTTTTTAATTTATGTGACAGGAAATTAATTTTTGACTACATACAGACATATGTCCAATTGTGTTTGTAATGTATGGTAAAACAAACAGTAAGAGTTGCTGGTACTTCAGCTACATGTACACGTGTACGAATTAACCTGTAGTAATACTGTGCATACCATGTACATGTACATGTACCTGTACATGTACATGTGTGTGTAAGCCAAAAGATGAATCTTCTTTTCTTTTTTTTCCCATCATATGCTCTTCAAATGTTTGGCCAGGATTTGGCACAGCTCACAGCCTTCTCGTTTACTGCCATCAGGTCTTCAATAAAGGCAGCATTGCTCCCCAAGGGCTGGGCATCCTAGTACATGTAGGTGTGGCATAGTTTTGGATGATGAATGCCACAACCGCAAAGATGAATTAAATGCAAGCTCTCTTAAAAATATTCATTTTGTCTACAACATGTCACACTATTTTTATGTACATGTAATTTAGAACTTAACTTAACTTAATTGCACTTAAAAAAACTTTTTCAAGAGTATAACTTTATGTACCTCACGGGCTATAAACATTTTCTGGAAAATTTTACGTTCTCCCGTAACAGTGGTCCACTGGCCAAATGCCAGTTGAAACACATGAGGACCAGTCACAATACACTCCATTTGGTCCCACTGGCTACATTTAGTTCAGTGTTGAAAAGCATCTCTAATTAATATGAAATATGGACAAGTGAAAAGGCTGACGGACTTGTGAAAATGACAAGCTAACTGGTCCGGCTGGCTGGCCACTGAAAAAGTTAAGGGCAAACTCTGATGTAGCGCGTGAAGGAAAAAAACTTACAACCTTTACTGGGTTTCAATGTTCGATTATGTGTGAGACTTGCACCTTTTATTGTACTGTATAGTACGTTTTACATTTAAAAGTGAAAACAAAATATTAAACTTGAACTTTTGACAAAGTAAATATTCTTAAAGTACTTGGCAGGAGACTTGAGGTGCAGTCCAAATGCAAATGTACTTACTACCCTCCGTTAAATCATAGATAACAATGGATTTGTACTGTGACCATTCCCACTTTCACGCCTGCCATTGTTTTTTACCTTTCAAAACAAACCACAATGCAAACGGAACAAAGTGGTACGCAGCACATTGATGTGACAGAAACTTTCACCACCTCTCTCAAACCGCTGAGAATTTGTTTACTTTATCAAACATTGATTTCATCAATTCTAGCTTGTCCCTTCAAATTCTCAGGTCATCTTACAGTTTTGTTCTTTTCTTTTCTTTTTTTTTTTTGGGGGGGGGGGCCCTAGCTTATTTCTTTCTTCTTTGAGGAGGGGAAATGAGTCCTGTAGGCAG
This sequence comes from Pisaster brevispinus, assembly GCA_023634235.1. NCBI lineage: Eukaryota > Metazoa > Echinodermata > Asteroidea > Forcipulatida > Asteriidae > Pisaster > Pisaster brevispinus. The sequence continues at coordinate 96,852 of JAMKCF010000080.1, read as the reverse complement.
GACAGGGTAATCTGTATCTCTGCCACTTTTTGTAACTATTTCTTTTTATTGCCTGACTTGCCTTCACATCTCTTTAATTGATTGAGCTTCTAATTTTATCTTTTTAATCTCCTTTATGATCAGCCTAACCCTTGGATCATACTTAATCATGTGTGAATGACCCTTATTTCCTTTTACACGCTAATTCTGTCTACTGTACGTGTACATGTCCCTTTTTATTGCTGTGCTTCGTTTACGTAGTTTTGTAAATCCCTCATGAATTTTTAGTTTTGATTGAATTGATGATGCAATTCGATCTTCCTGATGGTGATGTCTTTTTTTTCTTTGAATTTTGAAATCAATATATACCATTTAACTTTGTGTCTGTCTTTATGCCAAAGCCCTGCCAAGGTCATTTTTGTTTACATCTGCTCTGTACAAAGGTGCATACATTAGGTGTAACTGTAGTGTATATGGTGTAAATTCTAATGAGGAAAAAACGCAATAATGTAGGCATACACTACATGTATGCTGTTCTGTTTGCTGTATAGTATGCAGCCCATAAAAGAGGAAAGGGGGAACAAGAAACGTTAAATTTGTTTAGCTCTCCACACTATTTGATGGAGACACCTAGGAGGTCGTCACACAAACCTTTAGTGACAGCTTAAACACCTTCCCAAATAAACACAGGCTTCTGTACCTTGACATTTCCCATGTCCGAAAGATCTGTCCAAATAAATCATTTTAATCGCAGTTAGTCTTTTTTCCGTTGGCACATATTTGCCCTGGATGGAGCCCAGGTATTCCTGGCACGATGATGACGTTCTGTCAGAGTCCACGAGCCGTACTTTTCCTAACATCTGGATAATCACTTCGCTGCTATTTCTGTCCGTCGTTCATCTGGTATAATAAAAAAAAGGAGATCAGCGTTCCCAACACGCTGGTGGACAAGTCCAAAATTGGAAGTGCAGATCTTTGTTCTGCCATTTGTGTTCAATGTACACCCTGCAAAGTGTGATTGTGTACACAGGTGTAAATTGACTTGCATACAGAAGTATAATTATAGGTTGAACCCAGATTGCCCCCTTTTTTGACATGCCTGAAATCATACAGCAATTTAATACTGACAGAGTTGAGTGACATGAAAGTTTGCTGGATGTATTGTACCTGTACCATAGAGTTGAACACAATGTAAATTATAGAACTTGAAGGCATACAAAACAATGTGACATGGCTCAACAAAAAGTGTTTTCGACCATTAAGAAAATGGTGTTGACCCATGGTATATGAATGGTCATGCACCAGTTCACACAACCAGCATTTTGTAAGTGGCCTGACGGAATTCGTGATTAGTGTGGGCGAGCACAGTGTAATAACAAGTGCTCCCTCTAGTGGCATGTCGTGGCCGAGCAGATAAGAACACCGGACTCGGCAGAGTGTGGGTTCGAGTCCCGGTCTTGACACTTGTGTCCTTAAGCTAGACACTTAACCATTGATGCTGCTTCCTTTGGATGGGACGTAAAGCCGTAGGTCCCATGTGTTGTGTAACGCGCGTAAAAGAACCCAGTGCACTTATCGTAAAGAGAAGGGGTTCGCCCCGGTGTTCCTGGTTTGATTGGCTGCATATTGCACCACAACACCTTGTAAACCATATGGTGCTATGCAAAGGAAAATAGGTGTCCAAAACGAAGCTAATACCCTGCAGGATAAATACAGTAGCGCTTAGAAACAAATGTCCAGGAGTAATTTTAAAAAAAGTTGTAATGCACTCTTTTTAAAAATCTGATTTCAACGTGACACTCTCTAACTTTGTGGTTTTGTGTTTTCTTATTCTTTCTGCAGTCGGAATTCACTGTCAGCTCTACCCATAGAGATATGTGAAATCTACCTAGAAGTCCTAATAGTCAGCAATAACAAGTTAGTAGCGTTACCCCCAGCAGTTGGCAAGATGAAGACCTTGATGCATCTAGTAAGTACATTGTATAAATATGGAGAGATATCTCCCCGCCCCCATTTTGTTAGTTGCATTATCCTTGCTGCAGCTTGCCCTCTAATCCTGTCTTTTCATGCTTCCCATATTACCCTGAATGCAGTTACCACCTTCATGGTCCAGTAATCCACCCTTTCACTTTCTCACATTCACCATCCTTTTGTCCTCACTACTTTACTCAGATTGGTTCATAGCCGCCCCCATTGTTTGAAAATAAATAACTTTGATTGGCTATAATTTTCCCGCTTTTTTTTCTGGATGCCGTCCCATAATTATTTTTTTCTCTTTTTCGCTATAAATGGATAGGTTTTGTTTGTGCTTGTTTAATGCTTCTGACAAAGGTCCAAAAGATAAGTCCATCTCCCCTGCTATTTTTAAATGGGGATAAATGTACATGGCATGCCACAACCTCAAGCTTTGGTGTTTATGATCAGCAGGGTGTGGGTTCGAGTCCTGGTCTTGACACTTTATTACGATGTTAACAATGTTTGTCAGTGCTCCTCTTCCAGGGGTTAGTGACGAGAGGGAACAATACTGTGCGTTGCCCACGGCGGCGAGTCTGCACGGGAACTTGATTAATAACGTATCTATCAAAACAAGCTGTAAATAATATATAACTTGGTTTTACCCTTACACCGATGTTGTAAAATGCAATTGTTTATTTGTACTTCTGCAGGATGCCAGCTGTAACGAACTAGACACATTACCGATGCAAATCGGAGACATGGTATCATTGAAGGAACTCAATCTCAGAAGAAACCACCTAATCCATTTACCAGAAGGTAAACTCAGGGGTTCTTTGCATCCTTAAAAAAGAAAAGTCATAAAAAGTCTTAACCCTAACCCCCATTAGGGTCTCTCCACAAAGCCTGCCAAATACAACAGAATGCAACACAGTTGAAATGAGAACCATGCCAAATGCAACAAAATGCAACAAGGGATATTGTTGCAATGTGCAGGCATGCTGTTTGTGAAAGGACTGAGCAAGGGTGTTTGCCCTGCTAAATGCAATGTACATGTATGCACATAAGTGTAATGTCTAACTGTTATTATACAGTCTTTTGAATATGATTTGAATTATGATTCTTACCTAATATTACATCATACTTCTCAATACTTTTCCCATAAAAAAATATTTTGAAATACCCATTATAATGTAAGTTGTTCAGATACAATAGAAGCACCAAAACCTTTATGAAGTCACTTCACTGCTGAATGCAACAAATTCAGTCAAAAAATGACATCTGAGTTGACTGCCAAATGCAACAGATCACAACAACTATTAGTCCATTTGGTGCATATTGTTGCATTTAGCATGGTTAGGGTTAAATTGAACTATCCAAATTTAAGGCCTTCAAAGTATTACTTTCGGTTATTTGAGGTCTTAAGAAAATTGGATGAAGCGGGTAATTGAATTTTCTATTAGCTTGAAGAGAACCAAATAACGCTGCTTGTAAAAACAAGTAACCAAATAAGAGCAGTTGTGGGCTGTTTCTCAAGGAAGTAAAGCAGGGGGAGAAACAGCTGCAACTGCTCTTATTTTGTAACTTTGTTTTACATGCAGCGCTATTTGGTTCTCTTCGAGCGTGTTAAAAGGTAACAAAATGTAAGCTGTTACACATGTATACATGTACATGTACGTGTAGCTGTTTCTCCTCTGCTAAATGAAAATGGCCTTGCACTCTTAAAAGATGAAATTCCTGGCCTGTACACAGTGTGAAAGTTGGGCTTATTTATTTTGCCCAGGACACTTCTTGGGAAATAAGCACAAACATTAGTCGGTTCCCAGTAACAATAACGTGACTTCGGTATGCGTGGCATCGTGGCTGGTAATCTAATTGTGCTTAGTAGAATTGTCCGTGGTAAGCAAGATTTTGTGATTGGGGACTACTGCATGCACAGAGTGACGGATGGGCGTAGGTGGTCATTGTCAACCCTTCAATTCTGTCAGCCCAGGTACAACCTCTAAGCGATACACACAGAAATGGAATTTATCATAAGAGAAGGGTGGTAGAAATATTAAATCTCATTTAACACCTGAGCTGTTGTCATTTGTAAGGCACTGAAGTCATGCTGGTTTTTTGAGTTTCACAGCTTAACCTCTCAGCAAGGCAATAGTATTAAACAAACAGTAGGGCAGCCACATCACATACATCAGTGTGTATGCATGTAATATATAATTGCCTTTCATTTTAACAAAGGCTCGACAAAATGAAAGTTTTACCCGCTTTCCCTACTGATCAATCCAATATGAACAGTTGCTGGATGTCATGTGCAGCCATGCTACCATGTTTTTGAGCTGCCAATTCTCCCTGATTCTGCAGAACGTTCCCTAAAAATAAACCACTCTTTCCCTGTTCTGCTTGACAAGTTTTTAAATCTCCCCGTTTATGGAAACTTTTTTCCAATTATGTTGAATGTAATTTCTAAATAATGTCCCTGATTGTTGGACATTAAAAATCTGCCTGAATGCAAGATGCTAAAGTCGGCAGCTCAGATGGTTAGCACTCAATGTACATTTGTACACATCGCTGTGTGCAGTGTGACGTTTGTTTCTAGGCAGGTGTGACACACATGTTACAGTCGGTGTACTTTAGGGATTTGTACTCACAGTACACGGCAAGTGTAACCCAGATGGTGAGTGTGGAAACGCTTCTGAATACTAAAGGGATGATACAGTATTGTTTTTCATAATTTGGGGTTGAACAAAGAAAAAGTGACTATAGCGGGATTTGAACCAATGATCTCCGGACTAACGTGTCGGCGCTCTACCAACTGAGCTATCTGGCCCTACAGTGTATGTGGCGGTCTACGTACATGTATTCGGGGGTGCCAGTCATAAGCCATACAACTGTTAACGGCTGTGTAGCCAGGGACCACACCCACATTCTTTATCCTCACTACAAATTCAATATCTATTAATGTCATGAAAACTGTACCGTCTTCGTATTGAGGTTCAGTTATTGTCTGATGAGTTTCAAGGTCCAATTCAGTTTCAATCTTGAGTTATGTAGGCTGCTGAGAAGAATTGCACGGAAGAAGAAGACTGAGAAGAAGAAGAAGAAGAAGATGAACTAAAAAAACAAAAAAACAAAACCAGAACAGTATCAAAAGGTGTTTGGCTGAAACCTGAACACCTAACAAATCTATTTTATGCAAAAGAATAGTTAGTGGCCTGACGTTTTGACCCTAGCTAATGTCGGCAGCTCGACCCTAGTAGAGTCTCAAGACACTCCGCTGGGGTCGAAACGTCAGGCCACTAACTATTTATTTCGCACTTATACCATAAGTGCTTTTTGTTGGTAAGCAGTTTGCAACAGCTAATACTATTTTTCAAATACATTGAATGTGTAGTTTCCATCAACCAACCAACATTTTTCCACTTTGGTTTCCCTTTGCAGAAATCAGCAGGCTGAATCTGGTAATGCTTGATGTCTCATGTAACAAGATCAGTTTCATCCCACCCTCTTACCGTCATATCCACTCGCTGGACGTCTTAAAGTTAGACCACAACCCCCTGGAGATGCCTCCGGCTCAGGTGAGAAACAACAAAACTGCGGCCCCATGAAGTTATAGTTAAGTGCTTTTAAAACAGATAAAGAACTGACTCGTACACACGATGCATGTGGGGTTCACTAACATGTTATCAACAATCAAGGTCTGCGCGCATGCGCGATGCAAACAAGAGTGTATGTATGGAGTGCCTAAAGTAACAATACTACACGGGGGCCAACTTCGTAACGCTGCATAACGGTAAGCACATTTTCGTGCTACCTACATGTATAGCTGAAAAATTTACTTAAGCATAAGCGTATTTCAGGACTAAGTGAGAAAACTAGGCAGCCAGCTTGCGCGTTCACCATGGACTTGCATTGTTATGTCATTTGTTTTCATACAGTAAGCACCGGAAGGTTAGCATGCCTTTTCGTGTGCTTACGGTTTGCAGCGATTTGAAATGAAAACTCGCGCAGTTTTGCAAAGGGCGCTTTCATTGGAAAATTTCAAAAGTCTATTGGAAACTTTTGCAGGGGCGCCAAGGCCATGACCAGGGGCAACAAAGGCCATCCTTTGTGTAATTCCCGGCCTGCAACAATAACAAGTCTTTTACGCTTTTTGTTCATATACATAAAGGTCTGTACAAGAGGGAAAGTGCACATCTTCAAGTATCTCAATAACATAGCAACAAAAGATGAGAAGAGGAGAGGCCTGGAGCAGAACGAGAGATTGTCCAGACAGTCCTTCAACCACGCTAAGTATGTTCAGTTTAATCAGACGCAACACTCTAAGTCACAGGACTCGGGGAATTGTTGGTGGTTTGGCATTGGTCTGGATCTGTGCTCAGACAGACGCCATTTTTGTTATACCGTACATCTTTTTTTTACTCTGCAGCTTTCTTTGTTTGATTCCCGGTACATGTAGATATGTATACTATAGGGCATCCTCTCTGAGGCTTTCTTTTCTATAGCAATGCAGGAGGTCTGCCATGCTGGAGTGCTGTACCGGGCATTTGATTTCTCAGGTTTTTTTTCCAATTTAAGGATTTTCGCAAAATCTCCTTGAGCTTTCAAATATTCCTGGAAGAAGTAAAAGCAATCACCAAAGGGAGAAAGAAATAGTTGACATTGTGTGCAAACCTGCAGTTTTGTAATTCTGGTAATGCATAGTCTGTAAACCTGAAAATGTAACATCTGGGAGGTTCTGGGTCTACAATATGTTGGGAACCCAGGCCAGTAAGCCATTATTCAGGAATGCTCACATTCTTCAAACCTGGATGTTGGATTTACGCGTAGTGCCCGCGTTACGTTTCGAAGCGCACGCTTGCACAGCTCTAGTAACATGTACGTGATGTGTGCGTGTACGTCAAACAGCGTGGCGTGGGATAAAATAGTGACGACATCAGAGAAAGGTACATTTTATAAAAAGCGTCCAGGCTAACTTTTTCGCACAAGCCTGAATTTGGTTTAAACGTGGGTTCAATTGGAATTCAAATCGATATGTCTGCACCATGACGAAGGTTTAAAGGTTGCACATTATAATTAGTTTGGTCAATGTAGGACTTCATCTTATGTGCTGCTGTGAGCAGAGGCCTCTATATTCTGCGAGCTCGTCTCGTAGGAAACAAAACACACTTTCTTCCTTTAATAGATTTAAAAGATGTTTGTTTGTTTGTTTTTGTTTTTTTTTTGCATCGGGGATGAAGAACTTATTTTGGTTTTACCCTACCGATGTTTATTAAGCACTGTATACTCAGTGCTCTCCCGAGCTCTTTCTTCCATTTCAGGGAAACTTCATTCAACTTGTGTTTTTTTAAAGTGTTTGGTGATGAGTTTAAAGGGGGATTGTCCTTGGAGTTATGAACTCTAACCCAGTTACTGCATGGGTGCGCGCGCCGGCTGTCACATCATAAAATTTTGACGGCGCCAATCGTGATGTGACGGCCAGCATGTGCTCCTGTGCAGCAACTGGCTTTGAGTTTCTAATTCCTTGTACAGCCATAGGCCTGCGATGATCATGACGACAGACCCCCCCTTTAACAAAGTTGACTTTGGGCAGGAAGATTTTTTTTATGAGCAAAGGGTAGCTGCGTGATGGTTTATAGCAATGGTTTGTAACTAACAATCTGGGCCCAATTTCCTGGCTCCGCTTACCGCCGAATTCTGAGCTTGCGATCACCATTCTTCGCTTACAGGGCAAGCGCCAAATTTCTGAGCTAGCTGTGTAAGCGAAGAATGCCTGAGAATGCTGAAGAATGTGGAATATGCATTCCCTTCTAACCCAAGAAATACGCTTGACTAAAGCGCAGAATTCCATGCTTCCGTAAGCGCCGATTCTTTGCTTACGGTAAGCGGAGCCATGACATTAGGCCCAGGAGAGTGTATTTGGATATTAATCATCATCATCATCACACCTGGCATGCTATTGACTTTGGCTTCGATGGACCTTTATCACACCTCATGTATGTCTTGGCCCCAGACACCCTGTTGGAAATGGTCACGTTCAGAATTCCAAACTGGATGGCACCAGTCTATTGTAGATCTAAGCCTCGGTTTGAATTCCACAGCCGTTTGATGGGAAATCCAAGATGGCCGCTGTGTGATAAAGGTGCATTGAGGGTTATTGTGTTGTGCATTACTGATAAAATGTGTTAATTTGCTCCGTGTCAAAAACTCCTTCATGCTCATTATTTTTGCCAGCAGGCAGTGCTATTTTTGCCAGGAGGTAGTGCATGTTGTTAAAAAAAGGCAGTTTGTAACGAGTACTACATGTACATTGCATACGTGGTCTTGATGGTACATGTACATGCACTGTTGTAGGCCGGTTGACCCAACTCACCAGGGCCCAATTTCATAGAGCTGCTTAAGCACAAAAATTTGCTAAGCACAATAAAATTGTGCTTACCAGAATAAGGTTACCAGCCAAACTACTATGCCATGTGTACAATTTGTGACTGGTATCCTGCTCATTTCTGCTTAGCAGGAAATTGTTAAGCATTATTTTCTGCTTAAGCAGGTCTGTGAAATTGGGCCCTGGGCCCAGTTTCATAAAATTTGCTTAGCACAGAAAAATATTGCTTAGAAGAATTAGTTAACCATCCAAAACTCCATAAAGTTTACATTCTTGCCACTGGTGGTACTCTTTTTTTTGCTTAGCAAAGATATTACCTAAGCAGTATTTTCTGCTCAACAGCTTTATGAAATTGGTCCCCGTCGTCATCATCACAATAATCTTGGTTGTGCCATTTTGGGAGTTCATATCCCTGTGTTATACAGTGTAGTGCGAATTTTAGCTGAGCGTGGCACAGTCGCCGCTTGTGATGTGCACGCAAGAGTTCAATACTGCAAGAGGCGACACAATGTTGAGGTTGAATTATGCACACAAATTTGAAAAAAGATCAACTTAAAATACATTTTCAAAGCAAATATTTGTACCAGCAATCAAGACAGTTCCCAAATTTCAAAAGCTAAAATAAATCGATTACAATTTATCCAATTAGCTGTTTTTCTATCTCTTATAAACCATTGTTTAGCTGAAAATCACAATAAAGAGACGAACAGTCTCAAAGTTTGGGAAGCGATTGTCCGCCAAAGTCTGGCGAAATTTTTAAGCAATATGAAGTCATTTACTCTATGACACAATACAATTTTCACAATTGTCATTATCACATTATGTCAATTGCTTACAAAACCTTTCAACAATAAGAGGGAACTACTCTAAGCCTGGGTGTATTTTTTCAGGCTCTTATGATCAAGAAATTCAAAGGTCGTAAAACAAACCTGGTTTCTTCTAAAACTAAACTGGATTTACTTTTGATTTTTTCTTTGGCTGAAAAAAACAACAAAAACTTTTCTGACCATAAAATTCGTGCAGGAATAGTATACATGTACACGTACAAGCTATCTACTCCCTTCTGACTTTAATGCTTCCTGTACACGCACAATTCTTGTCTGGCAACTGTCACAGATTACTGACATTCACATGTTTTAAATTTTCCATCCCACTTCTGCAACCATTTTGTCGTACATATTGCTGTTGAATCAAACACCTGTGTAGACTTATCCAGCAACCACCATGTATTCCAGCCTTGCTGTGTTTGGTGCCATTCTGAGCGTCAAGGTTTTAGTTTGGGCATACTTCACTAATGCCTTTTGACTGACAAATCACCACTCACCAGTGGAAGCCATTGCAAAGGGCTGCATTATTGAGGGAACCGGTGGTCGCTGGACTAGTCCGCATGTTTGTACAGCGACTACATGCACATTATGTATCCCATCCCACATCATTGACATTTTATGTAAAGTGTGTGGCAGTGAAATCTCATAATCACAAGCCTGCAAGCCGTCTTATCCCACATTTGTCATACAGCTCATTCACATTTCTGTGTGGACTTATCATATCATATGCGTATTGCACACCATACTCATCCGATCGTCTGTATTTCGTAGTGTACATAACATTGTATTTAATGTTTGTGGTCTAAACAGAAAACAAGTCTCACTCCTTCAACCACTTCTTTCACAGCTCGTAGACCGCATATTTTTTTTATGACACAAGTCAGATGACCCTTGCAGATGAAAGTTCAGTTTTGCTAATAATACATTTCCCCCCAATATCTACCGAGATGCATTTACTTCAATTCAGTCACGCATGGAGTGTGCAATCCATACCTCTGAATTTCTTACATACAATATATAACACATCACCCAGAGGTGTGACATTATTGTTAATGATAGAAAACAAATGATAAATTGAAGGCTTTAATCTGGAACTTATTATTTGGAAATTTGTCTCAAATACTGAAATGTGAAAAATTTGCACCTGCGCTAATAAGCGAGCCCCCAAACTCCCAAATTCCTGAAAACCTTGCTGAAAACAAAAATGATGTGTAGTCGGGTCTTGCTGTTAACACTACATAGCTCAGTGGACCCAAATTAAAGACAATGTGTCTACATTCCGAGCAGGGTTTTTCACTATTGTCTCCTGACTCACACTACACACAATGGATTAAGCCTAAATTTTCACAGGTTTGTTGTTTCATGTACATTGTATAATGGTTGATCACACAAACATCAACACCATCTCGCGACTACATGTATTTTGTCAGCTCTACCAATCCTGTCGAATACCTCTAAACTACACACACAAGGGCCTCAGACTAATGAGCTTAAAATCCATATTTCATTAACCTCGGGGTAGGCGCCAATGTGATTTCGATCACATTACCAAGTGGACTACATGAGTATGTAAAGGGCACTTATCCACGGTCATGTTCAACTAAGGAGAAGTGATAATGAATATAATGAGATCTATTTATAGAACTCTCACGAAAGAAGTGTATCCCTAACTCAGCTTATGAGTTCCTAACCTGTACCTTGCTTTCTCTGTTACTGATAATCTATCCTGGGTTCCTGTGTTATCAATAAGCCTAAAAGTTTGGTTTTTTTTCTTTTCTTTTTCTTCACATTTTTGTTTGCCTATGTTATGTATTTATTTTGTTAAAGGGAGGGTATACCTGCGGTAATTACTCTAAAACTTAATAACCATAAAAAAAACTGACTTGGTAAGAAGCTCTGCAGCTGTTGATAATGTATAACATTTTGAGAAGCAAATCCCTTCAAAGGAATGTGGTTTTAGAGCAAGGGATTTGAACAAATTTCAGTCCATGATCGGATTACACAAATCTGAGAAAACGTTTCATGCGGAAACGTTTCTCAGATTTGTGTAATCCGATCATGGATTCTTCTTCCTGCTTAGACATAACCGCTCCAAATGTTCGGCGATATATAAAAAAAAAGAAGCTACCCCCTTTTGAAATGGAATTTTCACAGGTTAGTTTTATCGTAGGATTAAAACAATCGGACGGTTCCAAAAACCAAAGGTATACTTTGCCTTTAATAAGCCATCATCTTCAAACGCCTGTTTAACAGAAGACCATCATTAAACAAAAGGAAGAGTGTTTTTTTATCTGATTTGTATTTGAGAAGTTGAGCCTCCATACTTGACTGAGTTATAATGACCATCTTAACAAGTACACGTAGTCCAGCGGACTCGAAGAGCACTCACGCACTGAACTAACCACTAATCCATTCGTCATGCTCAGATTCACTTGGCTAACGACGCACGAAGTAGCCACACGCTTTGGCTCCTCCCACAACAACAACACCACCACCACCACCACCAACCATCACCAACACGATGCGACTAAACAGGGGCATCATTCGGTCGTTCTCAGCCCCTCTACGCTCTCCGCCCAGTACTCTAAGGGGCACCAGGGTACTAACGGCGCTGTTAGGTATTTTTTTGTATTAATCTAAATTGCTTTTGTCCTATTGTGGTTATGATGGATGCTGCTGAGTTTTAGACCTACATGTGGTAGAGGGCGCTCTTTAAATGAGTCTTGCTCAGTGGGTGTGACAGAAGTCTGGGTGATTCACACCAAATTATTGAGACCCTTTTTTCGGCAGTGAATCTCGTCACTAATTGGTCGCCAAGTGTACACGGGCTGTTTTAAGCTAAACAGATAAGATTGGAACCAGTGGTTGTATTTTTTCATTTAATAAAATATGTTATTTGGTTATTTTGAGATTATTTGCACACATTTACATGTGTTTTTGATTTGACCCAATGTTACACTACGCACTCTACATTAGCTTCAGTTTCTTATTTTCCGTTTTGCTTGTGGTTCAAATCATCCCTGTATTTTTCTTTTCCATACAGCCATACAGAACAAGATTTTCATCATGCTTTTTAATTTTTTTACCACCCATTTTATTTCAGAGGCTTCGCCCACTCCCCCCAGTCCTCCTTTGGTTCTGACTCCAGTCACTCCACCCTGTGTAATGGTGACCCTAGGTACAACACATCCATTATAAGTAGCTTGCATGTGACATCACTGGAGAAGGGCAACCATGGTGGACTCAATGCAAAGCTTGTTAACTTCTCTCTCTCTCTCACAAAAGGCCAGCATTTTACTGTAATAGAAAGGAAAACAACTGGCAAAAGACCAGAGCCGTATATTGGGAGAGTTGCGCCGTAGAGGGACCAGTTTTCTTCGGTCACGTGGTTGCTGGACGCCATTTTCAGTCCAAATGCAGCACAACCCAATGGGCAGACTAGTCTGGCACCCTGTATTCGCACCCTGTATTCAAGTTTTTTGACACAAAATGGCTTCTAAATTTTACAAGTTGTCACAACTCTTCAAAAAACATGCAGTTTCCGCATTTAAAAGAAAACTGTAAATAACAAAGCAATTTCAGTGAAAATTTTCACAACTCTGACGTTAAAACATAATCTGAATTTGTAGCTGGAGGAAATTCACTGGATTCAAATAAACAAAGAAAGAAACAAGCTGGGAACACAAAAAAAACACTAACCTCAAAATCAAATTGAGTCCAACATAGCTGCCAATTACTCAAACAAACGTTAAGTGAATGTTGTCTTCAGTAAGTCGATAGAACAGTAGACGATGCAACGCACAACATCACTTGTTTTACAAATAAACCTTGGTTGGCATGATAGCATTTTGAAATTTGGACCAACCATCACCAACACAAACAGTCGTCAGTTTGTTCACGTTGTGTAAGTGAAGTGTGTACAACTAGAGCAGTCTGTTAGTAAAACATTTTTTACACTTTTAAAGGTATTATACAGGATTGGTAAGTTAAACAAAAAAGCATTGTTTAATTTTAGTCTGAAAACTTACTGATTATGAAGTTCATACCATAACCATTTTTTGTGTGAAATATTTCCCTCTAAAATGAAGCCACATTCTTGGAAACTGTATCTGAAAACTTAAAAAAAAATGCAACAGCTGATTTCGGTTTTTACAACCAAAATTAAGGACAGTGTGTTTATAGGCTGAAAATTGTGCATGTTTTTCCACTATTTTCTCCTGACTCACACACACAATGGATTAAGCCTAAATTTTCACAGGGTTTGTTATTTCATGTTTGATCACACAAAACATAAACACTGTCTGCAACTATTTTGTCAGCTCTACCAATCCTGTATAATACCTTTTACTGAACCATAGTTGTAAAGATTGATCGGTAAAATTTGTGCATCTGTACACTAACAAACACTTTTGCCTGCCATGAGCTTCTCTACGAATGACCCTGTCGATTGTTGATCATATGTATTCAGTATCATTTGTCCATATTGCATTCAGAACATGTATTTAACCAGTTACAATGCCATGAATACAGGCATGATGTTCTACCTACATGTACATGTGTTTTACACTGATTTCTGATTTCCTTTTGCCCACAAGGAAAATGTAGCAAGATTTTTCGTAAAAAGCTTTTTAAAAATCTGATAAAAGCCTACATGTACAGTATGTCATATGTAGGTCAGCTCTCATAGTCAGTAAAATTTTCCCATTTTTGTTAGTTTGCTTGGTTTTTTGAAGGTTCAAAAACCATGCCTGCAATTTTTTACTGAGGGATCTTAGACTGTTTTTTTGATCTTTTATTGATGGATCCTGACTTGGCAAAATTTCTGTCGAATCGCATTCTTCGAAATAGGAGATTGAAAACTTCGAAACCAGTAGAAAAACTTGTTTTGCAAAGATAGCTAGCATTTTGTGGCGCATGATGATCTCAACTGTAGTCACAGCATCAAGATATTGGCATGATAACACAGGATTGTCTGTCTGTCTTGCTAGACAGTACCGATGTGTATTACCTTGAGATTGGAAAGCTCGTCTACGCAGAATTTGAAACTTTGCATGGTGGGAGTACAATCAAGTGCATTTTGCAGTGACACCATGTGCATAAATCTCGATTGAGTATTAATGGTTCTGAGAAGCGGTGGTTTGACAACTTGACGTTTCGATCAGTATACTCTGATCGTCTTCATTCTCCTGAAGACAATCAGAGCATGCAGATCGAAACGTCAGGTTGTCAAACAACCGGTTCTTCTCATGACCACCTCTATTCAAAAGAGATTTATGCACATGGTGTCACCGCAAACCTCACTTGAAAGCTTGTCTATATTTAGCTGTCTCCCACCCACCAACCAGTATCCGTCTTCACTCTACAGTGTGTCCAAGCTCTAGAATGTCATGTTTACATGAACATGAGAGAGTAAAGTTGTTTTTCCCAACTGATATTTTGATAGCAATTGCTGTAGAAACAATTGAAAAGCAACTCTACAAATGTTTATCAACACACGGACAAACTAATACAACCTCAGTAACAGCTAGCTTATTCAATTTTGGATTTATAAGGAAAGAGAAGAAAAAAGAAAAGAAAAAGGAAAGGCTAACTTGAAATGTTGAACAACACAAACTTGAGACTCTCAATTTCTGGTAACTGAATCTGTAAACGTTGTAACCCCTGATATTGCGTTTCAGCTCAGATTTCATCACAACTCCTAGTGATAACAAGACGTTCCCAAAGCCATGACAGAAATAAACCAAGGGTTGGGGAACCGATTAAAAAGTAACTTCCGCTGTTTTGTAGGAAATGTTGTCAAAACCCAAAGCCCTAAGATAATTTAGATTACCTTGAATAAAGCAGGCATGTGGTTTCTCAGGGTTTGTCATGAATTTACGATTCTCAAGAAAATCTATTTGAGCCTTTAGAATTTCTTGAAGGAAAAAAAAAGAAGAAAAAAGTAGAGCAAGTCACCAAAGGGAAATAGAAAGAGTCCACATTGCCGTCTGGAACCTGTGGTCTTGTATTTCCTGTGATGCATGGAGGCTCTGAACCTTCTGAGTTGTAAGGTCGGGACTAAGGAGGAACCCAGACCATGGAGGAGCTACCTCCATGCCCAGACCCACATGCAATTTTCAGGAATTGTACACAATTGTCCAATCCCATCCCTGATAGTGGCAATTTTTCTCTCTCAATAGATTCGTTTTGATTTTGTTTTTAATCTTTACTCATGGATATACAGAAGTTGCAGTTCTACATATTTCATACTCTGGTCATCTCTTTCCCCTCAAATTTGATTGAAATATGCGATAACTCTGTATCCGATCAAATTTGTGGTATACAAGTCTTGTGTCCGCGGACTGCATTTTAAAAACCAAGTCGTAACTTCTTCTTGTTTTCAGTCTCTGTGCTTGTCTTGACTAACCAAAGGATCCATTGACTTGTAATTGTGTGTGTACATGTAGTACACAGGCTTGCATGGTTCTGTTTGTCACCACCATGCACCGAGCTTGTCAAATGTCTCACCGTGTTCTGTTGTTGTTGGGTTTTTTCACCCCTGAAGTTTTTTCAAAAGCTTTCTTCACATCCTGACCTCATTATTTTGTATTACAGCCAAGATTGCATGGTTCCATCTTTTGTTTTTTTTTAAGCTTGCAAATCATGTGACGTCATCTGTGATATTAAAGGTGCTCTCGATCAGAATAATTTGACAGAATGAATTCTCACCTTCAAAGAAAAAGTACAGGAGTGTCCATCGTCCAAAAAAATAATAAATAAAATAAATATATAAATAGAAATATATACTTTATCATTTTAAGATATACTATATAGTCTTTTAAATGTTATAGCTCGTTGAGTTATACACTTTATATGACTACCAATCCCCCAAAGATATTCCCCTTTGAAATACTGTGGAAAGTCAAGGAAATACATTTTGGAAACGCCTGAAATTACCCTTGTTTATTTTGATTTATGCAATCAAAATAAGCATTTTGTAAAAAAAAAAAAAAAACTAAAAAAATCACCAGTCTGATGTTATTCTCGTAGATTGGTTGGATGATGTTTTTAAATCAGGGAGATTGAAATAATAATTATAATGATAATAATGAACTTTTATTTTTATAGCGCACATCTCCTGTGCTCATGGCACTTTACAAATATACAAACAAGTGTATGCAAAGAAAGGAATTTGTTCTTCCTCAAATCGTTGACGTCCTGCAGTCTGCTCTTGAGTCGTTCATACATGTCGATAGTTTCCGATAGACACCATCTTTACGGGTAGCTTGGGTTTTGGCTTCAAGCTGCATCAAACATTTCAACTTTCGACTCGGCCACTTGGCTCACCGAGCAATCATGCAAGGAATTTGATCAAACTCCTGCGTGTCCCACGTGGTGTTTACACATAACTCCTAGTATTGCGTTGAAAGAAAAATGACTTATTTGCCTGTAAAGATGGCTGACTTCACACTGTGTGGCGTCAAGTGGGAACTATCCATATGGATAATCATAAATAGTGCAGATTTGTGGCTTCATATTTTGAACCATAAATTGGTTAAAGGTGAGAATTGATTGCATTGAACTGTTCAGGGAAAGCGCGACTTGACTGCACCTTTAAGTGCACTTGTGTTGTGCATCGTGATAGAATCAATTTGTGGCAAGCTTGTACTATATTGTGTCATTTTTAATTGGTTAACAACCAAACAGAGTGTAAAGTAGTTTCAGGTGATTCGTTGCCTTGAATGATGTGATTAATTGTTATTATTAATATTATGATTTCATTATCATTATTGCCTGTTTGCATGGTCAGTGATTTTTTATTTTTTATTTTTTTGGAAGTGTCGGTGTGTCTCAGAAACGCCCTTTAAAAGATTGTTACAGAAGGCTGTATCGTGGCCGAGCGATTAAGAGCACTGGACTCAAGCTCTGGTGTTTTTGATCAGCAGAATGTGGGTTCGAGTCCCGGTCGTGGCACTTGTGTCCTTGAGCAAGATACTTTACCATAATTGCTTTGTCATTCGGATGAGACATTAAGCCATAGGTACCGTGTACTAAGATTGGTAGTGCATGTTAAGAACCAGAAACACATTTTGTGGAAGAGTAGGGGCTAACCCCGGTGTTTCTGTTTCACATAGCAAGTACCCTTATTACAGGTTTCCTCAGGCTTGTGAGCTACGGTGACTGAGTTCACTTATGAGGCATCCTTGGTTTTATTACCAGAAATATAAGATAATACCAATAATGAATAGTTCCATGGAACCAAAACATTCAAGCAGTTTGGGCTGCAGCAATAGAGATATGTTTGAAAACCATGATGGTGTCACAATATCCTTTGTATATCTGTTAGCATGACGTTTGAAACGGAGTTACTACAGATCGGAATGACACTTTGCATGCCTAGATTCTGAGCGGACATTTGCAATGTGCACATTCAGTCGCAGACCGTGTTTGAAATCAATTTTGTCCACTACTTTGAAGGACAAACAAGTTAGTATCATTCTTGTGAATGCATTTACCATTGTGCCGGCATTTTATTTGGATGAGGTGGCAATCTCTTATCGGTTACTTTTGTTCTTGTCTCTGCAGCGTTGTGGAAGATTTTGCCTTCTGGAATGCCAAGATTGGTGAGCTAAGAAGAGGAACGCTGACGGCCGACTCGGGATATGTAGATGGCGACAAGAGATGGTCTGCAACAGAGGTACCTTAGAGCACTCCACCCCTCCCCCATCTAGACTACAGCCTTGCCCAATCTTGCTCCTCAATCCTCTCTTTGCCCCTCCATCCCCTGCCCTCCCCCAACTCACCTCCTCCCTGCCACAATTGGCCCTCTTCCTGCCCCAACTCGCCCTTCCCATCACCAACACACCCCCTCCCTGCCCCACATCACTCTCTCCCTGCCCTAACTCACTCCCTCCCTCCCCTAACTCATCCCCTTCTTGCCCCAACTCATCCCCTCCCTACCCCAACTCACTGCCTCCCTACCTCCCTCAAGTCACCCCCTCTCCCCTGCCCCCAAATCATTCCGAATCAAACGAGTAGTATCTGATACACAAACATGACATTTTGTAAAGGGTTTGAAAATGTGACACCAAGGTTCACCTGCATGAAACATCACATCTTTCAGCCTTTTATGCAATGTGCATACTTTACCTTGAGACGCTATTACTTCTGTTTGCCGTCACTGATGCCAAGCTCTTGTAAATTTGTCTTATTGCCGCAGCAACTCTTCCTACTCAAAGTAGATACCATGCGCATTGCCCTTTACACATGCCAAGTTACTAGTGTACTTTACAAAATGGAACAATGCTAGCCCACAAGGTTTTCTTTGTTCTAGTGGTACCCCGCGGAGGATTTCTTCCAAAATAAAAGGAAAAATAGATCAACAATGGAAGTACCCGTAACTGCCATATGTAAGGGTGGGTGTGTGTGTGTGTGTGTGTACATGTGCAGCTATCTCTACCATTGAAATCTGTTGATTGGAACTCGTACATGTACATGTCTTAACCCATAATGGAATGTACGCAGAGAGCATGTGTAAAACAAAGTACTGATTTAAGGTTTAACAAAACAAAACTTCTTCTAGCATTTATTTTTAAAAAACAACAACAAAAGAATGCATGCACAGTAAAAGTAATAACGCTAGTGGCTTAAAGTTCACAATTATGTATTGACCTCTTTCACCAGACATAAATTAAACTAGAAATCTTGCTGCTGTCATTTTGAGAGTCAATTTCCCAGTGTGTTACTGTGCAACTTATTTTTAGGCGACACTTGTGCAGTAGCACGTGCACCATATCTTTACGTGCATTTTGACTCCCAAAATGACAGACTGTGGACAGGGAGTAGGGCCGTGTCCGCAACGGCGACTTTGGCTACAGCTACAGCTAGATCGCGCGCGTCTGCCTTATTCTTCAACACTGGCAGACGTGCTGATCTAGCTGTAGCTGTAGCCGAAGTCGCCGCTTCGGACACGGCCTAGCTCTGTGTGTGAGGTCAAAGTGCAAGGGGTCAATTCCAAGCAAAGGGCTTGTTAATCACGGCCCAAAATATTTATCTATTCCAGCAGCAAATACTGCTTAAAAGCAGGGTGTACTTTTAGGAATTACTCCACAAATAAATGACCAAAAAATTTTACTTGGAGAGCTGTTGATATTGTAAAACATTTTTTGAAACAACCCTCTTTGAAGTTATTTACTGTTAGAGAAAGAGGTCATTTTTCACCACCAAATTTGAATCTGAGAAAGGTTTTAGGCATGATGTCTTTCTCAGGCATTTGAAAACACACAATTCTATGCAACAAGGGTGGGTTTTTCTTTCACTATTTTCTTCGATGACCAATTGAGCCCAAATTTGCAAAGGTTTGGTTATTTTATGCATCTGTTGGGATACACCAAGTGGGGATACTGGTCTTCAACAATTACCAAAAGTATACCCTGCTTTTAAAGAAAACTGTTTCTTTGCCGAGCTGTAAATAAACCAGAAACTTTGCTCATTGTCAGCCGTCCAATGACGACGAGGAAGCCAGAATTCTCGCAGAGCGAGCCAACCAACAAAAAGAGCACAGGCAGCAGCGCGAGGAGCTCCTCAACCAATCCTTCGGCTCCTTCAGTGGGGACAACGAGGGCGACATTGATTACATCGATACGGGCGATGACGCCATGGAGGACGGGGAGATCACGCCGACGCAGAAGGAGCCGGACGAGTTTACGAAGGTGAAGTCTCATAGAGTATGTATCGGTGGGTCCATTTATTGGCATGGCATGTCTGCCTGGCAAATTTGGGCATCTGGAGTGCTTGCTCAGCATTTTTGACCGAGAAGAGTTTTTGGATTTTTGGTTGATGTGATCCGTTGGTAAGAATATAATATTTACTGTAAAGAAATGATTCATGACTGAATTTCTTGGAAATATATGTCTTGGAAGAAACGAGCAAGGTGAATTTTGTTCTTTCTCAAATATATTTGTTTTCCTTAACTTGCTTTTAAAGCATCTCTTACAAAGCGATACTAATATTTCTTGCCTTTGCAAAACTAGAATAAGTTGATTTCTAATGTTGTTCGGCTGCATTACTGAAATTTTGGTTGAAAAGTCACCTTTTTGAAGAATGTGTTTTCTCCCGAACAAACTGAGGGATTTTGTTTTTTTATAACCTTCCCCAAAACTTGCTGGAAGGTCCGTCAAGTACATACATTGTATGACCTAAAACACACCTTGCAAACTTCACTGGTTGAGGTGTTTTATTGATACTTATGAGTGAGGTTTGGATTGATGTGTTTCTGATGGATCCTGAGGCACAGCTTGTTCCAAGCAACCCCCTCCCCAAAGAAAAAAATCTAAAACAAACAAACAAAAACACCAACAAACAAAAACTAACAACAGCAACAGACGGTAACCTTTTCCTTTGTAAAACGGGTGGCTTTGAAATTGCTTTTGGGATATTTATATGTGTCCCGCCCCCCCCCCTCCCGTACATTAGTTAATACCAATTATTGGATGTCTTGAAAGTTTGGATTGTCTTTCTGAGGTTTGACTTAAGATAGTTTATGATTGAAAAGTTTGAGTTTTGGGTTGATGTGATTTCTGTGTTATAAAAAAAAAAACCAAAACTTTAAGTTTAACCTCACTCACTCTTGGTCACGTTTTCCCAGCGAGCTAACAAACAATTTGAAACCATACATCTGCACTGGTTGGGTATGGTGGAACAACTGTGCACAGAAATGTCAGTCAAGGCCTGGAATTACATGTACATGGCCCCTGGTGCCCTGCTCATGGCCCTGGTGCCCCTTCTACAACTTCCCATAGATTTTGAAATGGAAGTGCCCTTTGCAAAAAGGAAAATGGCCTGGCCCTCTCTCATAGATGAAATTGTGGAATGTCGTGGCCGAGCGTTCAAGCTCACGTGACCCGAGCTCTGGTGTTTCTGATCAGCAGAGTGTGGGTTCGAGTCCCAGTCTGGACACTTGTGTCCTTAAGCAAGGCACTTTAAACCATTATTGCATCGTCCTTTGGATGGGACGTAATGTCAGCATTAATCCATAGGTCCTGTATGTTGTGTTATACACATAAAAGAACCCAGTTACACTTATCGCTAGAAGGAGGGGTTTAGCCCGGTGTTTCTGGCGGTGGCTGCTGAATGCGCCACAGCACCTTGTAAACCCTTATAAGGTGCTGCATAAATCGGACTCGTTGTTCCAAAAAAAAAAACACCTTAAAATTTGTTTTCCTTTTATTCCAGTATCTAGAGTACCTTATTGGTTGGTACACTGTACATGTAGATGCGCTATATATAAGACTTCAGTATTAGTATTTAAAAAAATGTTTATCTACATATGTATGCGTTTACCACATCGTATCATTTTGCATCGTACAGAAGGAATAACTTTGACTGGTAAACTTGCGGGTACTCC
Organism: Pisaster brevispinus; assembly: GCA_023634235.1. Taxonomy (NCBI): domain Eukaryota; kingdom Metazoa; phylum Echinodermata; class Asteroidea; order Forcipulatida; family Asteriidae; genus Pisaster; species Pisaster brevispinus. The sequence goes on along the minus strand of JAMKCF010000080.1, from coordinate 75,326 downwards.
CATGTGGAAATCTCTTTTGGGCGGAAAGATTGCTCTGAAAAGAGCTGGTGTGTGGTCTCAGAACCAACACTCCTCCCAAAGCAAGATTTACACATGGTTGTACCCGCAAGTTACTAGTTTTATAGTTACTTCTTATTTTCCACACCATGGGAAGCTTCAAACGTCACTTCAGGTTGTATACATTTTTTAGAAGAAAAATAAAATGTTTTAAGGGAGTTTAAAAAAAAAACCAAAACCCAGAAAATATGAACCAACGTTTTCAACTACAAACATATATTTTTTTTTCATGGTTCTTATGAGCATATTGCATTCTGTTGTAATGACATTTGGAAGCTTTCAAATTTGTCAGTCTGAAAAACAAATTAAAATATTATATAAAAAGATGTTGTCCAAAGAAAATGAGGTTAAAATTGCAGAAAACTTTGTAATTTTGTTTTATATTTTGCATGACAACAGGGTTACCTCTATTTAGTTTGCACGATATGACTTTGGCCTGGTGAACTTAAACTGAAAAAATGAAACCCCCAAAAAGGGTCTTATTTAGTAAACAGCATTACCCTAAAATTGTTTTGAATTGAGTACATAGAAAGGAAGAAGTTCCAGCTTTTAAAAGTTAAAACAGTTTTCTGATCTTGCATGTCGTTATGAAGCACTGTACCTTGGTGGTTTCCCCCGAGTCCTACGTGACTAAAAATCAGTTGGATCTTAACACATCAGGTGCTTCTTCCTCGTTCTCCAGGCACTCACGCGGCAGAAGGCTATCTACGAAGACCAGAAGCTCAAGGCGAGAGAAGAGCGCATCCGACACGAGCAGGAGGAGCGGAGGCGGAAGCTTGAGGAGGAGGAGAGATGGAAAGCCGAGAGGAGGCGGGAAGCGGAGCAGGAGAGGTACAGAAGGTCTTCACCCTCTGGGAGTACCTCATCCCTCCAGTATAATGGGTCGAACTGTAGTAGAGGTATCGACAGGTGCGTACAGCTGTAATGGCTTTTATTTTTGCAGTGGATTTATTGAAACTGTTACAAAGGTCTGATCAAACAGACCTTTTTTTGTGTCCTCTTCTGAGAAGAAAATCACATGGCCTTTTTTAAGAACTAGAGGAAGGCCATGAGTAATCTAGCTTTTACAAAATCACATTGTATGAAGCTTTTTGACAAAATAAAGCACTCTCACGACTAGTTTCAATCAATATTGTAGAAAAAACAAAACGAAAACAAACACCAGTGGCAAATTTCAGGGGGCTGATGCAACATACACAACTTTGCTATGCACAGAACTATCTGAGTTTGGGGTTCCACCCAAAATACCATTTTATCAAAATTCATTGCCATTAAACAGATCCTTGCTTGTTTACTAAGCTTGATTTTTCCTCTAAATATGTTATGAAATCTGTCATAGAGCCAACAAATTGTACCCAATGTGCCACTAAGCAAAACTTAGCACTACACCAGTCCCCGAGTGGCGGACATTTCGTTGTATATGGGTTGCTGAACTATTTCCGCTCAGCAAGATGTTTCAACTGTGCTAAGCAAATATTTGTGCTGAGCTGAGGAGCTTTATGAAGCTGGCCGTGGTGCGACCTTTACTCTTTAGGATAACAACTCTTCAGAGACCATGTAGTTCTGTATGAATCATCACTGTACACACAGATCTTGCTGACTTTTTAGCACACTCTTCTCCACTAAAAACTGTCTTGGGGAGGGGGGTAGGGACATGCAAATGTTAAATGTTTCATTTCTGTTTTAAAAAAGACAGATTGTATGTTTATGTTTGACACGTGGAAACTTGTTGATTCAGGAAACCTTTTTTTATGATCATTTGGAAAAGCTGCCTTTGTGGCAATTTCAGGGCTCAAAATGCCAACTGGCAGGTTGTTTTAAAACTTGGCCAGGAACCCCGCAACAAAACCATTCCTGTAGACGAGCGCTTTTTGACAAACAAAAAAACACTGTGCTTTACTTTCATGGTTTACTATTAAATGTATTATACAGGATTGGTAAGGATAAAAAACATCATTGTTTATTTTAGTCCGAAAGCTTCCTGATTATGAATTTCATACCAGAACTATTTTTTCCCCCTGTGAAATATGTCCCTCTGAAATGAAGTCTCATTCAAGAAAACTGTATCTGAAAACCTTTTAAAAAAGCAACAGCTGATTTTGGTTGTTACAACCAAAGTTAAGGACAGTGTGTTTACAGGCTGAAAATTGTGCATGGTTTGTCACTATTTTCTCCTGACTCACACAACAGACTAAGCCCAAATGCTCACAGGTTTGTTATTTCATGTATAATGGTTGATCACACGAAACATGAACACTGTCTGCAACTATTTTGTCAGCTCTACCAATCCTGCATAATACATGTACCTTAAACTAATGTATTCTGAAGCTGATCAATTCTTCCTTCCTAAAAATTTAGGAACTATAAAGATAAAATAGAATCAATTATTGTAGGTCTGGTACAAAAATGTTTCTGATCCAGTGAAGTTTTAGACTTTCAAGACCCTGTGGTCCAGTGGTGATTTTGTTGACATTCGAGCTCTAATTTGTGTTCATGGACGAGCCACGCGTGGTCTCTGAAAAGGTTTAAACACAGCTAAGATGTAAAGTGTGGTGGTCTGTACTGCACTCCTCATCTCGTACAATCTCTATGCACACTAGGTACTTCTTCACAAAGCAACATTTAAAAAAAATGTATTTTCTGTTACCAAGCCTTAAGCACTCTTTGTAGTCTCCAACACTGTTAAGAATTCAGTATCTTGCTTGCTTGTGTGCCATGTGATTGTGCTGTGAGTAAAATTTGGTTGAAATGTTCTTTTATTTATTTTTATATTTGTTGTCTGGCTGTCGCTTGCCTCGTTCTGCCATGTGACTTTTTGAAAGCTTCTGCCTTTTGAAAATTGTCAGGTTGGGTTGGGTTGGGGTGGGGGGGGGAGGGGCTTTTGACAAGTTTGACATGCTCCCGTGAAAAGATGTCAAGATGCATACAAATTGTTGGATGTCTTTCTTAAGAATAAAGGTATTATACAGGATTGGTAAGGAACAAAAAACTTTGTTGTTTAGTTTTAGTCTGAAAGCTTACTTATTATGAAGTTCATACTAGAACCATTTTTTCTCTGAAATATTTCCCTCTGAATTCGAATTCAAATTCGAGGAAACTATCTGAAAACCTAAAAAAGAAAAGAAACGTGTAACAAGCTGATTTCAGTTGTTACAAATTAAGGACATCATGTTTAATGTACATGCTGAAAATTGCGCATGGTTCTTCACTATTTTCTTCTGACTCAAACAACGGATTAAGCCAAAATTTTCACAGGTCTCTTATTTCATGTAAGTGGTTGCTCACACAAAACATGAGCACTGTCTGCGACCAATTTGTCAGCTCTACCAATCCTGTATAATACCTTTAATGAATCCACCTCAATTCTAAGGTTCCAATTTTGTAAAATCCTACTACATATAAAACAAAAAAAGTGGCAGTTGGGATGTACTAAAAAAGAAGAAAGGCTTTGCAGCCCTATCTGAAGGGAGCATTATTTCAATTAATGGAACCGGGGATGGGTGGGAAGGGAAGTAACAAAGTTGTGTTGATTGAATGAGGGCCTCTGTGGTTCTGTCGTTGACTGACTGTATGCATGCTTGTTTGTTTGTTTGTTTGGCTCTGCACATCTCTGCCCGCCCTTTCGTTGCTCATAGGAGAAACAAACCCAGACCCTTGTCATCCTCTTCCTTTAACGAGAGCCTGAGAAGACCGACCTCCTTGGAGATGTAAGTTTGTTTATCTGCATGCTTTTCTCACCCAAGCTTAAGCCACCTGCCCCGCCCACTTTCCGGGTATAATCTCCTAACATCGCCCACCTTCCTTGTTATCGCCCAACCTTCTTCTTTTTCATCTCCCAGATCTTGTTCTTACCGCCACCCTTTTCTCTCGCTCACTCCTGCTTTTCAACTTTCTTTCAAAAAGTACGAAGAACGACCATTTATTGGGATTGATGTTCTTGGCAAATATTGTTATCATTTTTTTGAAACTTTGTTTAACTGACGCACTTATCATTTTAAAAGATATTCAGTTACCGAACTCCAAAACTGTGTGTTGAAATTCTTTTTGGCAGGTTGTCGTTGTTTTCATCTCATAATGCTGCTGTTGTTGCTTCCAATTTTGGGAACGTGTCGCATTAAGAAGAAAAAAAACCCTTACCAAGCCAATGTCAATCCTGTCCTTGCGAGCACCACGTGAAGTCGCCAATCAAGTGAACGTTGAACTCAGTTCTATCAATCAATCAATCAGAAGACATTTATAGAGTGCCAAAATCAACAGCGCTAAAGACAGTAACATGAAATTAATTACAATACACTTGTTGAAAAAGATAACATTTGAGCAGTTTCTTGAAAATAGGAATAGTCTGAGTATCCATCAGTTTATTGCAACATGCGCCAGGAATTTAGACCGTGTCCGAATTGGTGGCTGTGGCTTTGGCTATGGCTGTTGCTATGGGCCTCCAATGCATGTTAACATGAGGATCTAGCCACGGCTACTATTTTGAACACGGCCTAAAAAATTAAGGATCTTTAATGTACAGGGATGAGAAGTTTCAGACTTTTTAAAAGTCTGGCTGTTAACAAAAAATTTAAAAGTCCATACTCTTTGATCTACTTCTCTAGTACTGAAGACACTGGTCACAAAAGCTCCTTGGAATCTATAAACACCAGGGGTTATCAAATGGTGGAAATGCCATCATTTCAATTTACCTCCTAAGGTCTGGATCCCAGTTTCAGACTTTTTGTCAGCAGTGAGTCTCTTCTCTGAATAAAGGAACAGTACCACTGAGTGCTTTTTTAGGTTGAAAAAATGACATGCTGTGCCAAGTGTGATCTTTTGATAAAACTATTAGATTCCCAACTAACGTCTTAACTTCCATTGCTTGTTATCCGACCTTCCATCCTCCTCACCTTCTAATTCAGACCTAACTATGAGTGCATTGTTTCCTCTACCTCTTGGACGATGAATAAAGTTGATTTATTCTTGCTGGCAATTTGGTGTGTTTGCAATAAATTGCAAAAAAAACAGAAGAAGATTCTTTTCCCAGATTTTTAAAGGGTGGTTTAATACATGTAGATCAATGGAGATTACCTGATACCGATTAACGGTAGAAAGCAAAATGTGTTCACTGCAAAAAAAAAAATGTTTTCAGTTCTGCGGATAAGTCACACTTTTTTTTCTTTGTGACCAAGAAGTACATACTGGTTACCAATGACAATTAAGTTTGAAACAATATACAGATATTGGATGCGTGTGAGTGCATTGTCGCAGAATCGAATCACGAGATGAAATGAGATGAAAAAGCCGGATTATATTCTGTCACGATGCATGAACGAAATGCAATCGGTATTTGTTTTATATACATGTAACTCGCATGTAGATCCTTGTCATTTGAACATAAATTCACAATCAACGCAAAATAGACCTGGAAGCTTGTCCACCCCACACTCTGAAAATTCTTTTTTAAAAACTTCCAAACAGACTCCATTTAGACACCAACCTTGTCTGCCGTGACACAATATTGCCTCAGTGGGTCAAACAGGCGGGAAACGATTATTTTGGAAATGACGCTGTGAAGCGTCCTATAACTATCCATATGGGACTCCTATATTAAATTTTGGATTCTCCCGGCGGTACACAAATACATGTCAAAATAAAGGATGGAACAAGAGCAGGTTCCACCAATCAAATGACAAGAATCTGCGTGTGCGGTAACAAACACAAGAGGTGTTCCGGGCGGATTGCCCAAACACCTAATTAGAAGAAGAGTGTCTATTCTCATGTAAATCAGAGCACCCTTTAAGCATTTTTGTTTTAATGAGCATGTGCATGACACTATAAAAAGGATTCAGTACAGTGTGCCTCCGTTGTCCGAAATTATTATTGTCTGCAGTTTTGCTATTTTTGTGTCGGTGTATATTTAGATGCAGACAACCTGACTAAGCTTCAGTTCGATCACACGTGATATTATTTGTCCCTTTTTTTTGTGATGTGGAGCATTAATATCGGTTACACCTAAAAGGTTTCTTATGTTTTACTGGAAAACACAGCCAACAACTTCTACTCAATGTGTGTTTACATAATTTTGTTTTGAAGGAAAAATAGAGTTTTTATTATATGGCGGTATTGGGGTAAAAAAAGTTAACCAATGTTTGAAAACCAATTTTGAGCAAGTCAAAACATGTACGCCATGATATAATTCCAAGGAATTATAAACTGAGAATTTCCGAAGTCCTGTTGAAATCCTATTTTGAGAGAAAAACAAAAAAATGTACATTCACTTTTAAAATGAATTTGAATGGAGTAACTTTGTAAGACTACAGGCTGTGACAAACATGAATTATAGTTTGTCAAAGTTTTCTGTCAGGCTTGGGGGGGGGGGCACTGATAATGTGAGGATGTATCTTTTGTGAAACATTAGGGAGCATCTCAAAAGGGGGCGCAATCCAGTGTACCATCAAAACGTTCTTTAACAAAGAAACATGGACGTTCAGCATTTTGAGAATGCTCCATTACCCGGCAGTCAAACAGAACGGGTCCAGGCTCACCTACTGGAATGCCCGGTCCATTTAGAACGTTCCAACCGTTTGGGACTTTTTTGATATGCTCCCGTAGGACGAAAGATATCTAAAATGAAAATCTATGAAAATTTGTGTCCCGTAATTTTTCAGTTCCCAGACAAAGAGACCGCAACGGAGGGCAACGGTTAATGTTTCTGATCCTTACACGTAAGCTATACCCCCCACCTTTATCCTCCACCTTTATCCTCTTCCACCGGGTCTTGAAATTCACCGGTACTCTGCCTCCGTCACTCCTTGAAATCGTTTTAAGAACGTTTACATTTTTCATATTATTTGCAGCACCAGCTGCTTTTATACATAAGTTGTTGTGCTGGTTTTGGAAAGATCGGACTGTATCAGCAATTGAGGGTTTTTTCCAAACGGGGCCCAATTTCATACTTCTGTTCAGCGGGAAATAATGCTGAACAAGTTTTATTTGGTTTAGCAAGATTTTGCTGGGAACCAGTCATGATCACTACGCTACACAGTATTTTTGGCTGGTACCTCATTTCAAGCCTTCTTGGTGCCCTCAAATAACGTGTCAAACATGTCAAAAAATACTGCGAATTGCAATCTTGCTGCAACAACCCTGAAAATTGTTCAATTACAACTGTTTGGATATAAACTATCTTCCAGGAGGAGAGAAGGGGGGGAAGTTCCACCCACACCTGAAACACTGAATTTCAAGACCCGTCTCCATTCCCCATTTTTCCTGTCCTAGCTTTGGCAAAGGTCCTCTGCTATAACGACAGAAAAATTAACGCTTAACTTTGACGTTGGTCATTTCTTGCTAATCTCGTTTGGCTCCCAAATCTCTGGCTGCAGATTTTTGCTCACATGAGACTGGTTCCGGCAATCCATTTGCACGGTGAAATTTTCTGTATTTTGAGGTTGCAGGGAGTGGTATGTGGAAAGGAAGATGCTGTTGCATTCTTGCGATTCCTTGGTGCCTTTGAAAATTCTTATGTCAAAGTTCACATGGATTTAAATGTCTTTATGAACCATCATTATGGAATGCATGGTACATGTAACAATGAGCCTATCATAACTGGTCCAGCCCTTTGAAACTTTGCCTTCAGTATACTTGAAGGATGAAGTTATTTGTTTCAAACAGTATACTCTGCTCGTCTTCTCCAAAAATCTATTTTCCAACCTGCAAGATGTCCCCAAGCAGTCCAGTTATCTTGTGGATAAGTTTGAGTGGAAAATATTGCAGAAAGACCAGGCAGTTTGCTTAATAAGCGATAAGATGACTAAACCACAGACTTTGAGATTCTCATCTACTGGAGACCAGCAGGTGGTCCAGGTTGGGCACTTTCTCCTTGACTTCTTCACTGAGACTGAAGAGTGTCTTTTAAGAAATAAGTGAGGCATCTCAGAAGATGTAAACATTGCTATGAGACTTTATCAGTTGGCCAAACAGCAGACTGCTCAGTGGGGAGAGTTTTCTCAACTTCCTTGAGGATCAAATGAGCTTTGTACTGGGCAAACATTTAACTGTGAAAAAACAAATCCATCACCAAAAACTCCTCAATGATTTCTCCTCTGTGGCTAAACTCTCCCAAAACTTATTCTGGAACAGTTTTGAGATGGTGCCTTATCTAAATACACTTGAATACATCTTTTTTATTATTCTCATTTTTATTGAACAGTTAATGGAAATGAATATTACTTAAAGTATTCTGTTATTATTTTACGACATCTCTCCCCCCCCCATTCCCCCCGACACACCACCACCAACAGTAGACCAACATCCAATCACTCCAGCACCTTGCCGAATGGTCGGCTGCCGTCAGTAGATGATAATCACAGGCAACTTCAGCGAACAGAAAACATCACATCAACATCGCCGTCATCGCTACCGCCGCCGCCGCCGCCGTCGCAGCCAGACAGTGGAATCTCCCAGAGCCGTCACGAGGCGCAGCTTGCCAGGAGGCGGCAGGAAGAGGAGAAAGCACGGATGAAGCAGATGCAAAAGAGCGCCCTCAGGAACTTTGTACAGGTATGGGCCCGGTTTCCCTTCACCTGAATGTAACGGTGCGAACAGACTGGTGCCCTGTCTAATACACAACGCACTTGTGTTACAAACCCAATGGTTTCATTGGATAGACAAATTCATAAAATGGCGCGTAGCTACTACAAGAAGAAAACGTCTACCAAAAGAATATTGGCAATGCTTGGGCATGTTGTGGTGATTATAAGGAAATAAATGGTCTCTAAATTAATGAACACCTGGGAGAGTTACATACTTATGAATCCAAACTTGATCTCACTGGGTGCATAAAAATGTGACATAAAGATCGGATTTTTCAAAACGAGTACATAGCTGGCCTTCCGCCTGGCCCATTAACAGCAGCCTGCCCCCAAATCCAGTCATTATCACACAGTCAAGACTGGGACCTCGCACTGTTCTACTGTTATGTCAAATAGTAGCTCATGTACTTGTTTTCAACAAGACACCAGTTCTCGTAGCATGCCATTAAGAAATAAACGTTTATTTAATGAACCTCACTACAGAGGTGACAGATATAGCAAAAGTGCCATTCCTTTCCACGCTTCTTGACCAACAAAGCTGTTTTGCTGCGGTTTTGATATGTAATAATAAAATAAAATCAATGTTCCCATTGTTAGTTTTGATGGTTTTGTTTTCCTTTCATTGCAGAGTCGGACGCCACCCTCAGCGCAAAACTCCTCTGCTCCAGAAGACCAAGACCCTCCAAGGGAAGTGAGCCCAGGCAGTGTCAAGTCACCTCCACCCCCCGTGTCCTACAGTGGATCAGCCTTTGGCAGCATCAAACCAAGATCGGGTAGGTGCAGTGGACTGTACCATTTGTAACATATGGGAGAAAAACTATCCTTCACTGCATTTTAAACGGCTACTTGAGTGATTTTTTTTTTTTTTAACTTACTTACAATTTGTTTGTTTATCCTTTAATTGTAATTCTGATAATTTGACATGTCACACTTTTTCGTGATTATCAATAAAAAAAAATTGCCCCAACTTCAAAGTTTTGAAAGACTAGCTGACACTACTTTGACCTCACCTATGGGATGTTGCTTTGTTATACCTCCATGTTCCAAAACGGAGCTCCCACATTTGACGTAACATGAGTGATGACGTAACGGGGCTTTTCACAAGTCCTTCTGGAAAGCACAGGAGAAGGGGTTTCAAAGCGATTGTTTTTCTTACAACTGAAATCTGTTTAATCCCATGTGAACTCGATTCCCTTCTCGATTGAAAACATCTTAAATGAATTTCAGCAAAGATCACCTGCTCGCCGTTTTCATTCGAGCTGATCTTTAATAGTGTTATGAGATTCACCCTTTCAACATGTGTGGTTGATGTTTTTCTTGAGAGGATAAAATTTTGTGTGGAGTAATTAAGAAGGACTTTATTGCACCAAACTATTTATCAAAACTGTAATGCCAGTTGACTTGGGGACCAAGTCAAAATGAGTTCAGGACAACCAGCAGATAAGTACCGTCCGGCACAAGGAATCAATTGCAGCTGACCTGTGTGATGTTGCCATGTCGTTAGTTCATATAAGTTGCTGTTAGCCAATCAGTTTGCCGAAAAGTAAGCAACAAAATGGCCGCCGACGAATGGACGAGCAAATTACGTCACAAAGGACATACGGCATGTTTCAATTTACAGCCACTTAGTACGTCTGCTTCTTGTTTGCTTTCAGCATTCAGCATAGGTGGAGGGAAGCCTAAAGGGGAGGTTCAGCCAAACTTCACCGTCAAACGAGAAATGAATAAGTACAGGGAGGAGATGGATCGCATTGAACATCTCAGAAAGGTGAGTCTTAAGAAAATATGAAAATAACCACGAGTATGAAACGCTCAAACCCACAACTCCCTCCCTCTGGGCAGTTGTGACTTTCTTTAGCTCTGAGGTGCATGAACCACAAACTCAAGTGTGGGTTTTCTGGAAACGGACTCCTCCAATATCCTCCCATAAGCCTACACCAAGTGGTACCCGAATAAAATAATTCAACCGTGATGTTATGTTTTGGTTGGCCCTTTGCCCCAGCATGGTTAGTGTGTTTGTACGAGACTGAGTCTTTCACAATTGGGGGAAAAGTTTTGGACATTGACAAGATTGGTTATGTTTTGCTGTGCATTCGATAAGATTGGTGTGCCTTGCCCTGTGCTAAGCATGGTTGGTTTGGCTGTGCAGTACTGAATCCATCAAACTCAGGCAAAACCTTTAGACTCGGATAGTATTGGTCTGCCTGGCTCCATGCTGAGCATGGTTGGGTCGGCTGTGCAGTACTGAATCCATCAAACTCAAGCAAAACCTGTAAACTCTGATAAGTTTGGTCTGCCTGGCTCCATGCTGAGCATGGTTGGTTTGGCTGTGCAGTACTGAATCCATCAAACTCAAGCAAAACCTGTAAACTCTGATAAGTTTGGTCTGCCTGGCTCCATGCTAAGAATGGTTAGTTTGGCTATGCAGTACTGAATCCATCAAACTCTGGCAAAACCAGTGGATGGATTACAAACGTTGCTCATTAAGGTATTGATTAAGATTTCGTACACATTCTGGAACTACTCCACTTTACTAGACACCTTTTCTTTCAATGTACTTTTCTGATGTTTCCTAACATTTTATTCCTTCTTCATTTTCCCCTATACTTGTTTCTTGTTCGTGGTTAACATTTGTATTTTTCTGTTTTTGTTGTCGTTTATATCAAAATACTTGTTGCTGTCACTGTTCTTCTTGTCATCTCTGTTTCGTACTTGACTTTTGAAACTCTGTTGTTTTTGTCCCTTGTTGCGTTGTTTATACTTGTTTTTTATGTTTATCTGTGTGATTGTCACTGTCACTTATGCTTGTTGTTTGTTTGTTTGTTTGTTGTTTTGTTATTCCTTTAAACTGCTGTTGTCTTTGTCATTGTATTTTGTCGTTTTGGCATTTTCCTATAATGTAATCCATTGTTTTGCTGTGCACGTCATTGTTGTTTTCGTTGTTGTTTTGTTGTTGTTGTTGTTTTTGATGATGTTGTTCTTATGTTCAGTTGAAACCCAACTGGATGAGTAGTTACGGATCCATGTCGGATCTTAACACAATAGAGCAAATGCGAAAGGTGAGTCGTCAATCCAAACCAGCGTGTGCCGATTGTTTGCTCTCTTGGCTTTGCATGCCATCTTGTGAAGAAGTGTGAACACGTAACAGCTCGCCTTTGACGTCATCCTTAATCTCTGCCGGTTTTTTATTTCTCTTTGTTTGGTTTTAGTTCTTGTACCATGTTTATTTGTACTTGACAATTTTTTTTATTTACCAAAAAATCAATCAATCAATAATTATGATAATAATAATGATGGTATTAAAAAGATAAGACGTTGCGTCTGTCATCATTTCAATTAATTTTTTTTTTCCATTCAATACAATTTTTATGGTTTAAAAGAGTTTTTGTTTTTAATTTTTTATTATTTGGTCATTGTGTGGAGGGGGTACTAGTAGTTTTTTTTTTTTTTTTTTTTTTTTTAGATAACAAGACATTTTAATCCAGTTAGTTATATTTGTTTGTCTGTTTTTTTTAAACTTCAAGTACAGATCTTTATCACAGTGCAGCCATCCTGTCAGTTTTCCATAATAATAAAGCGTGATATTTTTTTAAGGCTGCCAGTACTTTTTCCAACCGAGGTTGGCAAAGCTTTCAGCTGGAACCCCGCAAAAGAAAGGTCCAGAAATCAATGTAAACTTGGTAGATAATCAGTAGTCGGGACCCATTGTAAGAGACCAGAATGAAAACTGAAATTGTTAGTAGGGGTGGAGGATACCTGACTCGGATGAATGGAGTGTGATCATGGTCTACTTGAAGAGCGGAGTTCATGCTTGGACATTAAGAGTCTCATTTAACAGATGATGGGCATGGCTTTGTGTACGTGGATAGCTTTCATGTTTAGAATCATGTTTTTGATACTTATTTACATGTTTGTCCGGGTTCAAAGTTGTTTGAACCCAACTACCATTTATGAGCTGTTTCTGATTTGTATGTGGATTCAGACTTTTAAATCAGCCTTGTGAAGAAAATCAGTCAGAAAATGTTGTCCACGTGTAAAGAAATCCTGCTCTTTGATCTACGTCTCTAGTGCTGAGGACACTATTCCTAAAAGCTCCATGACATCTAAGCCCCAGGGGTTTACCAAAAGGTGGAAATGCCGTCACTTCAACATACCTCCTAAAAGTTGGATCCTAGTTTCTGACTTTGTTTGTCAGCAGTGTCTCTCGACCCCTGGACTTTTGGCTGCTTCATCTTGTCGCAGCCTTGTTGGTTTTTCTAACACACAAGTCTTGGCGATATCTTCACAACATGGATCTTGCCTAGATCGCTTTCTGAAACTAAGGGCCTTGTCACAAAAGATGTTGTCAATTTTTTTTAAGGCAACTTTGAGGCAACCAACTTAACTGAATGATATAGGAACGCTTTGGCGGCAAAAGCACTTTTTTTCTAACAATGTCTCTCTATCCTTGAGAAAATTATGAGAAAAGTGAAATGTGAAAGCCTTTTCTTCTTTGAGATTGCCTGGTAGTGGTTGCCTGTAAATTGACTCGTGTGATATGGTCCTGAAAGGCCACCACTCAGGGACAATTTCTACAGGCAACTTGGAGGCAACCAACTGCACTGCATGCAGAAGGAACACTTTGGCAGCACAAGAGACAATCTTCTAACTGTAACACATTATCCCCAGGACAAAACAAAATGAGAAAACTGAATTGTGAATGATTTTTCGATCATTGGATTGCCTGAAACTGGCTCACTGTAAATTGCCTCTTGTGACATGGTCCTAAGAAGTCACCTTAACCATCTCATTTTCAGTAAGTCCTGAGATAATTTATCTCGTTTGCTGGATGGGTTGTAGGGCGCCCTCGGAGCTCCGTACTTTTGTGCTATAAAAAATACATCAATCCAATTCCTCTGTCTATCGTCCCATAGTGCATTGAGACGAGGTTAAAGGTGAACTTGCCAGATGACATCCCGGCTGCCCTGGAGGACGGAGTCGTCTTGTGTCACTTCATGAATAACGTATTTCCTCATGCTGTACCTACCATCCATGTCCCCTCACCCGCAGTGGTACGTTTCGCTAACCCCTCAAATAAAACCACAAACTACATGCAAAACATTGTAAAAGCCTTGTCCCAATGTTATGAAGCGTTTAAGCCAAAAATGGTTCTCAGACAGTTTTTGCTTTGTGAAGCCCAGTTCATACTTTCTGCAATTCTGCAAACGCGAAGCAAATTGGTCGCCACAAATTTGCAAAGGAACAATTCGCAAGAGTTGAGCAGCGGAAACAGAATTGTGACGTCAGATTCGCTTTACACTTGCATTCGCAGGAAGGATGAATTGGGCTTAATGGTAAAACCGACAATATTTTTCTTTATCTTGATGCGACTAATCTATTTAAGGTAGGGTCATAGATTGGTTTTTGTCAATGTGATGCTGATTGATAGGCAAAAGTATATAGAAAGATACAATAAAAGTCACTTGTGACAGTTTCTGCTGAGTACAGTGTCTGCTTGTTGAGAAAACAGCTAAAAGCTGTCATGGTATTTTCACAAGAACGTCGAATCCATCCATGTTTGCCAAGATGACAGCGGGTACCAACAGCATCCCTGGGCGTAGCATCTGCGAACTGACACCAACCCTCAGAAATCTTAGAAACGATTCATGCATGATTCGTTGCTTAGATTGAAATGATTTTGGGTAAACAAATATATATCCAAACCTTATTAAAGGGACTCCTTGCTCAAAAGAGTTTATATTATCAACAGCTGCAGTGCTTCTCACCAAGTAAGTTTTATGGTCATAAATTTGTGTTTTTACCAATCTATGATCCTACCTTTACATTTAATCATCCCATTTAGTTTTGAGGAAAACCAAATCACCGGTAATCATGGTAGTATTGATTTAGGTAGTATTAGATTTATTTAAATCACCACAATAAATAAAATACATGTTTCTATAAAAGAGTTTTATTTTGCTCTGTGTCATCTGTAACCAAATCAAAGCAATACATCAAACAGTTATTTTTAAATTTATCGTATTTTGGTCTACCTACTTTATCCATATCCTAGACATGAATGACAATTGTAATTCTGTTTATTTTTGAATTTGCAGCCTAAATTGACATCTGCAAAATGTAGGAGGAATGTTGAGAATTTTCTGAAGGCCTGCTCTACGGCGGGAGTAACCGAGGTAAGGGATTATTGAAGGAGGAAGTAGTGTGATAGGGTGATAACTGGTTACGATTTCTGTCGCATCGAGGTGGACAATAGACCTTTATCATCGTGCGGCCATCTTGATTTTCTCCTATTCAGCTCAATGTAACCAAACCGAGGCTGGAAGGAAAAATAATCTGGTACCTTTTTTGTACAGTGAATAATATTAGCATCCAATACTGTCACTGGATACAGGGAACATGACCAAGATGGCAGCAGCATGATAAAGGTCTATTGTTATGGGGGATGGCATGGATGGCTAGTGCATAAAGCGCTCAGCAATTCAGCCAGCCCCGGTAAGGGATGATTGGCCTCCCAAATTATTATTCCTATGCTATTATTTTCAGGGATTGAAATACCCGCTGAACCGCTGGCAAGAGTCTAGTACTTTCATCCTTGGGCCAGTAATCTCACAACCCAATAATTCTTGTGGTCCAGCTATTTTTTATTTTTTCTCCATGCACTCTTTTGTCAGATTTACATCACTTCACCGTTTAGGGATCATTCATTTCTGTGTAATAGCCACCATGCTAATCTAGACAATGCTAATCTTGTTGATTTTTGTTGTTGTTGTTGTTATTTTCTGGAAAAATGTAAGTAATGTGATTAAGAAACAGAAATACAATGTACATGGTTGTTGCTTTGGAATTGTAGATTTTATGCTAACACGGAAAACATTGGAAAATGTCAATTCGGTCCGAGAATACATGTTCGCACACAGGGTGCCAGACTAGACTACACATTGGGTTGTGCTAGGTTTGGACCCAAAATGCCGTCCAGCAACCACGGCGTGACCAAAAGGAAACTGGTCCCTCTTTTTCCCAACGTTTTCAATTTAGGGCTGTGGTACCAGCCATTTTGACTGAGATTGTAGTTTTTTAGATGGTTTTTATTTATTTATTTTTTTACTTTACCTCAGGAGAAGTTATGTACAGCGGGTGACATCTTGGAAGGAAAGGGACTGGTGAAGGTAGCGTCTACAGTTCAGGCATTGCTCACAAACACATCACAACCCAAAATGTCATCTGCAGTATGATTGTTACAACTACTCACTGGGACCTTGTCAACAAAGTTGGTCGGTTTGGGTTTTTTTTTTTTCTTCTTTTTTTTCCTGTTTTTTAGACTCAAAGTTTAGTCTATTTGCAGGGCCCAATTTCATGGAGCCTTTTTAAGCAGGAAATATTGCTTAACCCTTTTTTGCTGAGCAAAAAGGAGACAGATACCAGGCACAAGTTGTGCATGTGACATGCTATTTTGGCTGGTAACCTTAATTTGGTAAGCATAATTATTTTGTGCTTAGCTACTTTTAGTGCTTGGGCAGCTCTATGAAATTGGGCCCTGGTTGTACTGCTATAGAGTAATCCTTATTTTTGGTTAAAAAAAACAACAACAACAAAAACCTGAAAAGAATTCCTGTTTCTTTAAAAGAAAAGGGGGAAAAAAAATGCTGCCCAGTGTTTCGATTACTTGCTCAGTTGCCTGAATTTTCTTTATGCACATTTCTGGCTTATGCTAGACATTCAAATGTGTAGAGAGGGTTGTGACAGTGAAGCAACAAGAAGTTGGATACAGTAAAATAATAATAGTAATAATAATAAATACAACAATAATAATAACTAGTTTTTTTATATAGTGTGTCTGGGTGTTTCACAGCCCTTATTATCATTTAATTTTAGACAGATCCATTCATGTAACACCTCGTAAAGGTTTACAAGGTGCTGTGGCGCATTCAGCAGCCACCGCCAGAAACATCGGGCAAACACCTTCTCTTTATCAATAAGTGTAACCGGGTTCCTTTACCTGCATTACACACTGGACCAATTGCTTTACGTCCCATCTGAAGGACAAAGTAATAGTGGTTAAGTATCTTGCTTTATAAAGGACACAAGTGTCAAGACTGGGACTCGAACCCACACTCTGCCATGGCATGCCCACATGTCCCATGTCATACAAATGTTTGTACCATTGTGTAGATGTATGACCCAGAAAATACTGAGCTCAACCAAATTCTGTGTCCCTTCAGTGGGCGTGGCGTGACATGCATTTACGGCAAGATGGCGACCCGCATTGACGATCTCTACGTTTTTCATTTGTCGGTTTCAATGACAAAGTTTCTCTAGGGGAGGTTTTGCTTTACATGCTTGTTACAAGCCCTGGAATTACACACAGACCATGCAGACCAATGCCTCATCAGTTGCTCTGGTCTTGGCCTTGGTGCCACATCGAAAGTTTCTCATACAGTTTACGATTTTCCATTTAAAGTGAAATCAACCTTGCCCTCTCAAATTGTAATGTTTAAATTTCCCTTGTCGTAAACCTTGCATTCTAGTAAATCACACAAGGCATGACATTAAGGAACGTAAATCATAACGCGAGGATTGTTATGAGCTCAAGATGCATATTTTTGTAATCGCTGTTTGTTTGGGTTTTTTTTTTCATGTGAAGCTCAAAGGAAAGGGGTTCGGTTTGAAATGGATGTTTATCTCTGTTGAAGATTTTTTATTTTGGTTTAAAAGAGCTTTAATTTAATCGTTGAATTCTCAGTGAAACAGGTTCTTGTTTTGTAAAATGTACATAATTGCACACGCCTTGTACAATGTAGTATAATATTCTGTTGATAGGTGCTACTCACTGTGACTTCTTATTTATATGCTTCACTCGGTTGCTCAAACTTACTGGTGTAGATATTCCGTAAATAATCATCTTATACATACTGTGTCCGAATTTTAGCTTTGTTCTTTTTTCCCCCATTTGTATAAAAGTAACACTGTAAATGACTGTACATATCGTCTTCTTTTTTTTGTAAAATGAAACACAAGCCTTAATTAAGTGTGTGCACGCTTATTTAATTATTATTTTTTGTTCGTCTACAACTACACGTTGAGGTTAAAAGGTCAAGGTGAATATTTATGGAAATGAGCATCACATGATTTGTTCAGGGGCTGGTTTGGTTGGCAGAAAGAAGTCACTGCGGGAGGGGGAAGGGTTGTCATTTGTGAATAATTATGTAAATGAGCATTTTTTTATTTTATTTGGTCAGATGTGCTCTTTTGTATGCAGAGCAATCACTATCTGAGGGTTAAAGGTCATGTTGTGTGAATAATTATGCTAATGAGCATTGCCTGTTTTGGTCTGATGCTCTTTTTTTAAGTGGAGAGGTCACTTTTAGGGGTAAGGCAAGGGTCACCGCTTGTGAATATGTATGTACAAAGTGGGCGTGGCCTGATGTGACCTTTTGTAGGTGGAACAATAACTGCTTCTGTCAGCCTAATTTATGTACATCCGATGAATATGCATAAAGTGTTTTTCTAAACAAATACAGTAAGAGTCACTTTCTATGCCTTTAATAATGTATTACTGTAATTTATTGTTGTAAAAGTTTGCACCACAGATACTAGTATTCTTTCAGATTCTGTCAAGGATAATCCAAGTTTGGAGAAATCCGGATAAATTTTCCCTTTTTCGGCTTTTATTGATTGACGCCTTTAATATTCATTAAAATTGCCAAAGGAATACAGAGCCGCCAACTCTTTCTAATTCTGCAGAATGTTCCCCTAAAATAAACCAATCCTGCAATGTTCTGATGGACAAATTTGAAAATCTCCCTTATTGTGGAAACTTTGAGCCTTGTATGTTGAATGTAATTCTTAGTATCTCCCTGATTAAAAATTTGTTTTTTTACCCTTACACGGATGCGTATTCAGCACTTTTTTAACAGAACTCGGGAAAGTACCGAGTATACAGTGCTAAATACACATCAGTGCAAGGGTAAAACAAAATCCAAATTTATATTCTTCATCCCTGGTGCAAAATTAACCTCTATTAAAAAACTCCCTGATTGCTGTACAAAATCAATCTCCCTGATTGCAAGATGCAAATGAAGGCAGCTCTGGGAACGGGTTACATGCTTGGAAATACATACCAATCTTACTAACTTGAGCCCTGCCTCACAGCGTGACAAAGTTACTACATGTAACTTTGTCACATGTAACTTTGTCACATGTAACTTTGTCACATGTCACATGTAGTAACAATCTTACTAACTTGAGCCCTGCCTCACAGCGTGACAAAGTTACTACATGTAAGTAACCAGTGCATAACCAGAAGGGGATTGGGGGGGGGGGGGCAAGGGGATTGTAACAAAAAGTCCCATTGTAAGCAAACCGGAAATGGAAACTTGCGCAGTAAGCATAAACCGGGCCATTAAGCAGCTCTATGAAATTAGGTCCTGATGAAAACAATAGTCTGGCCCCTCAACTAAAATGTATAGGAATAATCACTATTGTACTTCATACAGAATGGGCTTTAATGAAGGCCATTTGTTAACTTTTCCTCAAATCTATAACACGGTGACGATAATTAGCCCGTCCCATGAAATATGCTAATTCAATTCACGCATGCGCACAGACACTATTGGTTGGCAAACGCTGAAGAGTTGTGTAGCAGGAAGCTGCACAAACACATATGCGGCACACCTCCATCAGCCTCAAACAAAAGGCACGCTTTTCCCTCATTTTGCCCATCAGTAGTGTTTTTTTTATTTTTTATTATGAGATGTTGCCTAATATCACAAGGCCGGACAGACACTTCAAGGTGAGGGCTACACTTGACTGATTTGGGCTGTCGACCCATACTAATTGTCACCGGGGCACATTGCCACCTACTACAGGAGCCCGGCTGGTAGAGCAGAATGCACTACCTTCCCAACTTTTTACAAAGCAAGGCTCAAGGGCACAAGTGTCATGAACGGGGTTCGAACCCACAACCTGCTGCTGACAACACCAGAGCTTGGGTTCGGTGAACTAGACCGCTCGGCCGTGTCATGCGATGTAAAATTTACATATTACATGGGAAGGGTTTACTATAATGTGCAAACAACAGATATATGTAAATCAGGTATGCAAAAAAAAAAGGTCATAAATTGTGTAAATATTGCTTTATTTATTTCACTCATTATTCAATCTGAATCATATTTAAAAGAAGTAACTTTAAAGTTTTCTTCAATGAAATACATCTTGTGCTTAAAGAATACGTAATATTATCAATTTTTAATGTAGGCACAGTCGAACCTGTTTGAGCCAATGCTGTACCTTTGGGATTGTATTTCTAATCTTGCATATCTATATTTCTTACAAGCAATCCATCAAATTCCTTCTTTGTTTTTAAGGCATATGTGGGTTGAGATTTGGGTCAGGGTGGCAAAGTTTCAGCATTGGAAATGAAAGTTTGGTTTTACCATACACTGAAGTAAGAAGTAACTATAAATACATAAATAGTAAACTTGCGGGTACAGCCATGTATAAAATCTCTATTGAGGGAGTGTTGGCTCTGAAAAGAGCCGATGTGGTCTCGACGTTTCGAACAGTATACTCTGCTCGTCTTCAGGAGAAGAAGACGAGCAGAGTATACTGAAGACGAGCAGAGTATACTGTTCGAAACGTCGAGACCACATCGGCTCTTTTCAGAGCCAACGCTCCCCTTTAAACACTTATCCAGGCGTGTCATCTTTCCTGTTTTAGGGATTTTCTCGAAAACCTCTTTTCGCCTTTTGAGTTTTCTTGGAAGAAGTAACGCAATCACCAAAGGGAGAAAGAAGTAGTCCACATTGTGTCCCAAACCGGTAGTCTTGTGTTTCTGGTGATGCACAGAGTCTGTAAACCTCCTGGATTGATACATCTGGCTAGATCCAGGTCTAGAATACAAGGGAACCCAGACCCACAAACCCTTCACAGGAATGCTTACCGATGTATGGTCAAACAGAAATTATTCATTGTCCCCAATCCAAATTATTCTACTATTGCATTGGACATGGAAAAAAAATATATAAAAAATTGAATCAGTTGTTGCAAACTGCTTACTAACCAAAAGGTTCTGTGGTATAAATGCATGGAAAGGCTCTGCTAGGGGTTGAATCGTCAGGCCACTAACTATTCATTGCATCGGACATGTTACAAGAAGTTTAAAAACAAAACTTTAAAAAAAAATTGTGCTACAGCATCATTTTGTTTTATTTTAAAATTAATTTGTAATTAAGATAGGGTACAGCATTGGTAATGATGGAGAAACTGCTACTGGCATGCTTAGACACTTTGAATCACAATAAGGTAATGTCATTGGTTTGTGTTGGAAATATCTGTTATTATAGGTATGGTAATTCTCTTTTTTTTGTATAACAAAATATCTCCAAAATATTCATCCTTTTAAAAAAAAGTGTTAAAAAAAAGGAGATTGACTTATGAAAGCCAGGGTTCCCACAAAGAAATGAAAGAAGTTCAGACAAAGGGGAAGAGTAATTCTTTCACTATGCACAAAATGAGTTTGATAGAAACCATTGCCTTGATTCAGCCATTCTACTTTTCTTCCATTTGAAACAATGTAAGACTGTCTTGACTAAGCGGCTGAGGTTGTGGCTGGCTAAGGGTGTTGTTAAGAGTAGCCGTTACTTCAATGTACATGCATGAGGTGGTGATGTAGCCGCAGCCGTTAATTCAGAAGCAGTCCAACTACATTTAGATAAAAAATGGAAGGGCAAAATAGTGTGGCCCCTTGTTGCTGTAATGAAAACCTGTATTAGTTGCTTTTATGAATGGGGAATAAGACAAAATGGTGGAGTAACGAAATAATGTGCGGTACCAAAACAACTCCATTGCTATGGCGACTGATCTATGTTCCGACACCTCTATATTTGCTGACAGCCCTATGTTTTCCGACAACCCATGTTCCGACAACCCTTTCTAATGTTCTGGTATCCCCACTTGCAATCTACAAGCCAGGGTTAGGGTGAGGGATTGGGTTATGATTAAGGATAATCCTTGTTTAAATTGTTCTGATAGTTTATTTGTAGGGGTTTCGGAACATTGGGGTGTCACAGAGCTGCCAACTCTCCCTGATTCTGCAGAAAGTTCCCTGAAAATAAAACAATCTGTCCATGTTCTGATGAACAAATTTGAAAATCTCCCTAATTATGGAAACCTTTTCCCTGTTAGCAGGGTTAGGTTGAATGTAATTCTAAAACATCTCCCTGATTGTTGTGTAAAATCTCCCTGATTGCAAGATGCAAATGTTGGCAGCTCTGGTGTCTGAACATAGGGGTGTTGGAGCGTACATGTAGGGTGTATAAATCATGGTATATGCTTCTGGTTGCTAGACATTGACATTACACATGCCACGCTTACAGCTAATACTTGGTTGCAAAACGTCAGACGAAGCCAGTCCAGCTGAGCAGACTTTCCATTTGTATGATTCGATGCCTTGCATAACTTGGAATCATGGTTTTGTACATTTCCTAACTGTAGACAAATGACTGTACAACAGTGTCATATATTTTCTGTATAATTTACTGATTTAAATTTTGGAGGGCAGATGCATTCATTGTTTCCGCCCTGTTGTCATGGAATTTTAACTTAATATGTCAATGAAGTAATAAAAGTGTGATGGGCTTGCAGCAATCACACATTATTTGACTGAAAATTGAAAGAGCTTTTTCAAATCATGAAACTTGTGGTTTATACTTTTTGAGGCTTTGCATTGGTGAGGTATCAACGTATGTTTTGTTTGCGGTAACACCATGTGTACATCTACTAGCTGTGTAGATTTGTTCTTAGGGAACTAGGTCTTGCTTTTTATTGTACTGTCGCGGAGTAGATTTTGGAATTCGGGAGATTACTTCAGGAGACTACTTATAGTTCTGAAAAGAACTGTCCAGCTTATTAGCTACTACCTGGGCAGAGGGTAGGAAATCGGCCGGGACTACTACTTTCCCTTAATAGTGGATCGGATCGAGGGGACTTCTCGTTGTTAACTTCACTGGCGCGGAGTGAGTTCTTAATTGGTCTCTGAAAATTTGTTGTTGTGAAAACATTTACATGTGAAAAATGTCTTCTTTGGAGCACTTTTGTGATTTTCCTTTTCGTACTGGCATTATAACTTGCTGGAACGAATTTCATTAAGCCTATAAGCATGATAAGCAAGCATTTTTTGCTTAAGGAATTGTCTCCGTAGTCTGGGGAATTCAAATTTAAGCAGTAACTTGTGACTAAGCAAGTCATTGTACCAGACATTCAACTCACAGACATTCTTGTTCAATTGCCATTTATCCCAGTGTCGGCAATTACAAGTAGATGTTGACCCCAGTTCACATGACGTCACTAAACACAACAGTCTTGGTTGCACCATTTTGGAAGTCGATGCCCCCGTGTTAAAAATTGGGAACGCAAATTTGACTCGCATGACTTTTGATCCTTGGGAAAAGAAAGAGGGACATTTTATCGCGTACAAAGATGAAAATGCATATTGTAGGCTTTAATAGACTCTTCAGGCAATTTAATCACAATTTATCAGATTTGTTTAAGGCCAAACAAATGTGAAATCAAACTACAGTAGGAAGATTATCATCGCTGGTTTTAGGCTGTGTGGCGTTTACTCTCTCACCTGTCGACTCCCCAAATGGTTAGCAATTAGCATGGAACAGTCACAGCACACTGACCTGCATGCATGGGGGGTGGGTCAAAGATGTATAAATTGAGCACATTGAACAGGCATTATAAAAAGGTGCAACATAGATGCATGTTAACCAGGCAAACAGGTATACGTGCAGCAAAATTGGTTCTGTACTTGTTCCCAAGACATGTAGGATGAATGAAAGCTTTATCATAACAAGGAAAGTCAGACCTGACAACTCATTCTTAACAGAGATGGTATTTGACGAATGCAGAAACTCCTGAAAAATGACTTGTGGGCCTGGGATCCAGCTTTTTCTAGACCCAGGACCTCCCTGTTGTTACAATTAAGGAAGTTTATAGACTCTGTGCATCAACAGATATACAAAACTACAAATTTTGACACAATGTGAACCATTTTTTTCCCTTTGGGGACTGCTTTATTTCTTTCAAGAAAATTTAAAGGCTCAAGACATTTTGGACAAAATCCTGAAATCAGGAAAAATCGCATGCATGGTTTAAGTTACATATATTTAAATCAATAATTAGCTGTTGCAAACCGCTTACCAACCAAAAGAACTTATAGAATAAATGCAAAATAAAAAAAGTTTATGGCCTGATGTTTCGACCTTAAGAGAGTCTTTCACTCATGAATTACTTTCTTCTCCCTCTTCCCACCTTTGATTTTGTCTTTGGTGTTTCCAACCTCTTCTGGTCAAACTAACCCCTTCCCTTCACCCCCAACCCCACCCTTTTCATTATTCATTCCTTGTTTTTTTCTGCGTGCTTTCATCTCTTTTCACTTGACTACTTCTGTTACACTTGTATACCTGTTTATGTTTGTTGTGTTGTTGTTTAGGCTTCCAGAAAGACTATGCTAGGGTCGAAACGTCAGCCCCCTAACTGTTTTTTGCGTAAATGCAAGACAACCAGCTTTTGGACCTTATGTTCAATTAACAGCCACACTTAATTCATGTATGTATATTAACATTTTAAAGTTGAAATATAAGTTTGAGCCATATTTAAGTTATTTATCAAGTATTAAACACAGTTCTCCTTTAGCTCGCTTCAGATGTTCATCACATACACTCCAAATAATTTGAAGTTGGTAGATATTAAGGCAGATCACCCCATCTAAGAACATACCCACACTGTTGTTATCCTCCCCCGGAGTTATGGGGGTATGTTCTTTAATTTGGAATTAAACAGTCAAAATTATATGAACAAGATGTATTGTTTTAGTTTATATGAGAATGACTTTAGTGAATGAAGGAGAATTTGTTAAATCCAGTGGACGGAACTTATACCGGAATGAAACTTACATATGATGGTCAATGACAGGCCAAAGTGGAATTACATCATTGTGGCCTTAGAGGTAGGGTCATCTGGCTTTTGGTCAACCAATCCTGATTTATAGGCAAAATTATCAAGAAAGACACAATAAAGGTCACCTCTGAAAGTGTCAGTTGACCACAGTATCTACTTAGTGAGAAAACAGGAAAGAGATTGAATCAGTCCATGTTAATAGCGAAGTGACAGTGGGTACCAAGTGACAGTGGGTACCAAGTGACAGTGGGTACCAAGTGACAGTGGGCACCCTCCGGCAGCATTCACAATCAGACACCACAGAAATGTGGTTCTCCATAAGTCACCTCTTTGGAGATTGACATTTTTTTGACATGCTTTTATTGAATTCTTATCTCAAAAGCCAGCACTTGAGGCTCGAATATTTTTCCAATTATTTCATTGTTTTAAAAAGCATCAAGCATGATCTTGATCACTTATTTGACAATTGTTACTGACCATGTGAATATTTGTACTTTTATGTACAGCAAGCAAATAGTATACAAACTTATATCCTAGTTCCATTTAATCTACTTGAATTTAAAAGGAACAGCTTTTGTAATTACTCAAAACTTAATGACCATAAAAACTTACTTTGTGAGAAGCACTGCAGCTGCTGATAATGTATAACATAACATTTCCTTCTAAGGAATGTGACTTAAGAGAAAGCGGATTAAACAAAAATTCAATCTGAGAAACGTTTCTTAATGTTCGTCTCAGATTGTGTACTCAGATGTTGCGAGAGAGCCGTAAATGCCATCTACGAGCCAAACATCTATGGCAGAGATAAAATTATTGCAAGGAATTAAGTTACACACAATTGTAAGTTACCTTCAGAATATATTAATAGCCATGCAAAACGAGTTCAAAAATGAAATTATCATTAGATTTATATCATTTATCTACAATTTTGAGGAGAATTAACTCATATCCTCTAGTTTACAAGAGACTGTACAACTCTTGTGCGTATTTAAACTTCCGAGACCAAGTTGGTCCAACCATTATGGGTTGCGATTAGATTTCTTCAAATACTTCAGTTAAACAAAGTTTATGGCATAAAACTTCATATTTTTTTTTTTGTTGGGGAAGTAAAATTTTGCCCTGAAATTTAATAAATCAACAAAGAACCCCAAGAGCTTGCTCGGTGAAAAAAACCCACAGGCAATCACTCGGGTGGGATTCGAACCCACGACCTTTGCTTTGCTTTGCACTGAGCGTTCAGTGCTTAATACACATCGGTGTAAGGAAAAAAACAAATTAAAATTCTTCATCACCGATGCAAATATTACATCTAGTAAATCGTTGCAGTTACCGCTGCTAAGGATTCGAACCCACCTTTAGCCATCAGGCTAGCTCGGTGGTCTAGTGGTAAGACATCTGCTCTAGCAAACAAAAGTTTTGGGTTCGAATCCCACCCGAGTGATTGCCTGTGGTTATTTTTTTCACAGAGCTCGGGACAGCACTGAGCATACAGTGCTTAATACACATCGGTGTAAGGGAAAAACCAAATTAGAATTCTTCAACCCCGATGCAAATATTACATCTAGTAAAAAGGTTTGTAGAAAGTAACTTTTTAGGCTTTCACCTTTACACCAAGTTTTTTTCACAGAACTTGGGAAAGTGCCGAGTGTACAGTGCTCAATCACATCAGTGAAAGGGTAAATACAAACTATAGTCTTTATCCCCAATGCAAAATTAACATCTAGTAAACTTTTCAGGTGCACAGTTTGTAATATTTCTTAAAGGTGCGTGGTATCAACTAGTAGCGTGAAGTTGTTACAGCACCTTCCTCTTCATAACGAACACAACTCTTTGAGTCCATGAGTTGAAGGGGAAACCTTTACAGCAAGACCCACTTTAAAAAAATAACAACAATCGCCAAGCATCAAATCACTGTATGGTGCATGATGATTGCTTTTTAGGTGAAGATGGTCTTGGTGGAGGAGAGTATCCTGCTGAGCTTGTTGAGGGATTTGTGCTTGCGTTTCTGTTTGCAGAAGAGGTTTGAAAAGATGGATTTGGGCTTGTGTAGTTTTGAGCTGGATTACTGCTGGCAAAATGGGTTTGATAGGTTGAACTTGCAGCAGTACGAGTAGTAGTGCGAGTAGTATAAGCAGGCATTTGCCGTCTCATAGACTGTGCACTAGCCGCATTACTCGGGAAGACTGAAGACCTCAATTTATACCTAATCAAATACTCGGGGTACACCTGTGTTTTTTCAAAGACAACAAATATTTGAGGATCACTCATGTTATCGACGCAGGAGTCGTACAGCTCCCCATGCGGCTCGTTCTGGACTATAGGGGGAGGCCTAACGTATGATGAGACTCCAGTGGTTGTGTCTCCGATTAGGACTTGAGCCACAAAGACGTAGCGGCAGTCAACAGAATCTGGTGCTGTGTAGCTATTCGAAAAACTTGCATCACGAGCGAAGTAGCTGCCCTTGCCATAGAGTGTTCCCACGGTGGTCCCGCTGAGTCGCCAGTCAAAGTTCTGACGGCTGATGGCATCTGTGTATTTTTTTTGGGTGCCGTGAAAAAGTTGCTTCTGTAGAACTGGCTGACCTTTCTTTCGCTTCTTCATCCTTTCCCTCATCCTACAAAGACATCAAGTAGAGAGAACTACATGTAAGTATTTGAAAACAATAAAATGGTTTTAGTTTACTTTTGTTTAAAGCTATAGTCTGAGGCACTGAGGTACTGAGGTAATAACGCACTGGGGTAATGATGTACTGAGGTACTGAGGTACTGAGGCACTGAGGTAATGATGTACTGAGGTACTGATGCACTGAGGTACTGAGGCACTGAGTTAGTTAGGTACTGATGCACTGAGGTAATGATGTACTGGGTACTGAGGCACTCAGGTACTGAGGTACTGAGTTACTGAGTTACATGTAAGTATTTGAAAATAATAAAATGGTTTTAGTTTACTTTTGTTTAAAGCTATAGTCTGAGGCACTGAGGTACTGAGGTACTAATGCACTGAAGTAATGATGAACTGAGGTAATGATGTGCTGAGGTACTGATGCACTGAGGTAAAAATGTACTGAGGTAGTGATGTACTGAGGTACCGAGCCACTGAGTTAGTGAGGTACTGATGCACTGAGGTAATGATGTACTGATGTACTGAGGCACTCAGGTACTGAGGTACTGAGGTACTGAGGCACTGACAAACTGAGGTACTGATGCACTGAGGTATGATGTACTGATGTACCGATGCACTGAGGCACTCAGGTACTGAGGTACTGAGGTATGGAAGCACTGAGCCACTGAGGCACTGAGGTACTGAGGCACTGAAGTACTGAGGTTCTGGAGCACTGAGGCACTCAGGTACTCAGGTACTGATGTACTGAGGCACCGAGGCACTCAGGTACTGATGCACTGATGCACTGAGGTACTGAGGTACAGATGCACTGAGGCAATGATGTTCTGATGTACTGAGACACTGAGGTACTGAGGTACTGAGGTACTGAGGTACTGAGGCACTGAGGTACTGAGGTACTGAGATGAGGCTTACCTGCTAGTAAACCCTTGATATTTGTACTGAACTTATATTGTACCTTAAAATGATGCCGACATTCTCATTGATGCCATTTCTTATCGCCCTAAAAATTTGCCTAAATTTGGAAGGAAAAAAATGCTGGATCCCTTACTCCTTGTTTTTGGAAAACCTGAGATGCAGTTGGGCAAGCACTTCAAAGTTATTGCTATGAAATCTGATTTTAGGAAACAATCCTAAGATATTAGGGCTGTGATGTCTAACTGTTTTATCGTGAAACAAATGGTGAAATCTCATCACCAGCACAAGGAGTGTGGTCACACCACACTGTGGTTTTGTGACTATCAAGACTGGATATTCACTTATTGCATGGATCTGCCATGTGCATGTAAGAGCCTTGACTACATGCTTCATTTGTATCCACCGCTGCCCCAATTTCGAGGCACTACACGCAAAATGGTTGACCATGCAAAGGGCAAATGGTGTTTTAATTGGTATCCAGGAAAGTGTGTTGACATCTGCTCCTCCTAAATCAGCTCAAATACACACGGAGAACAGAAAGCCTGCACTGAGGATCATAGGCATACATGTACCCTACACCATAGTTCGGATTCACAAGCCAGACTGGAATCGCTAGAAACGGCTACGGTAAAATGGAAGTCCCAAGTTCCCTCTCCATGTAACTGTTTAGGAAAATTAAAGTACATGTACATCTAGACGCACAACCCTCCCTAATGTCACAATCAGTAATGAATACATTATGTAAGATTCCACATACTTGGTGAAGTCCTCCCATAACTCCAAGTTCTGAACTCGTTGTATCGAGATGATCGTGGCTTTGTTGTCCATGGTATCCCAAAACAAGTTGGCAATATTGATGTATTCAGCACCGGTGAAGTTTGTCATGCTGACCAGTACCTCATCCGTTTGGGCACCGGGATTGTCCCAGGTCCCCGGCACTTCAACACTGCCTCCCTGCGCCCGAGCAATGTATCTGTTGAGAAGTTTGTTCATAAAAATGCATTTAGTCCTGACATAATCAATTTTAAAGACAGGGTATACTTTTGGTAATTGTCAAAGACCGGTATCCTCACTTAGTGTATCCCACCACGTGCATGAAATAACAAACCTGAGAATTTGTTTTGCTTAATTGGTCATGGAAGTTGCAACAAAATACTGAAAGAAACAACACCCTTGTTGCAGAGAATTGTGTGCTTTCAGATGCCTGAGAACTGAAGCCATTCTCAGACTCAAATGTTGGTGTGAAAATTACCTTTTTCTCTAAAACTTGATTACTTCAAAGGGGATTGTGTTCTAACAATGCTTTATAATATCAACAGCTCTCCAGAGCTCTTTATCAAGTAACTTTTTAGAGTAATTACCAAAGGAATACCCTCCCTTTAACCCTTTCGTTACCAAATTGTTTGGACAAATGTTTGGACATATACAACCTCTGGTGACCGCATTGTTTGACCACTCAAGCGTGAAGCACACATTCTTACACAACAGAAAGCTTTCATTCAAAGGCCATTTTTACAAACTCCATTATCTCCTTGAATATATTGTTTTACAGCAAAATAATTATAAAATAGTTCTTCCTTATTGAATTCTCTTTCACATAGTCCAAAATACATTGAGATTGGTCAATAAATGTCAAAGTGTTTTGTCTTTCTCTCCTCAGTGTAATCTGTAATCTCAAATACTTTTTTGCACACAACCATATGGCGCTCTGTAGGTGTTTGGCATTTCGGATCTTCCAACTCCAATTTGAAGAGATTGCATAATAGCAACCTTATTTTATTTTACTATCATTGGAAAGGTCTGATCTTTCTCTTTCCAGCGATGGTAACCTTGGGTATGAAGGGTGAACATGAACAAAACTGAGTGACTTGAGTGCTTTTTTGTGTGTAAGCTTGGTCGACTAAAGTCGCCAATGGTAAGGAAGAGGGGGTATGAGTGCAGTCGACTAAAGTTGCCTATGGTAATGAAAGGGTTAAGCATTCAGAGATAATCACATTTCCTTTGCTGACAAAGTCTAATGACAGTTGTGACTTCATCCCTTCCTTACAGAACGGCACTATTTCTTGTGAAAAGTGAAAAAGATTTATACCAGTTTAGAGCAAAGTTTAAAGACCATGACTTTACTTAAAACATTGCGGTGCCCTTACAAGATACTTGCACACACCATCCTACTTAAATTGTCAGTAGGTGTGAAAAACGAGCAATATTTTGGGGGTTTCTTTTTTTTTTGTCTGTAAAAATATATCCCTTCTTACATGGTCTAAATAGATAGAAATGGCCCCTCAATGGTTATGACATGCAAGAGAAGTTGTTGTTCAACTCTTTTTTTCTTATTAAATTTTTCTTTTTTTGTGCCATTAAAACTTAAGATCTTTACTTACGTTACGAGAAAGCTCCAGAATTTCTGAGTTTTTCAGCAAAAACTCGGAAACTATTCCTTCTTTTTCACCATAAATAGGTGTGTTTACATTGAATTACTTGGGTCATTAAAGTTAAACTTAATGGATGAGCAGTTAATCTGCCTGGGGCAGTCAGCAGCCCTACTGGTTTGTGCATGATCCAATTATTTCCACTGTTTGGAAAAGGAATTACATGGAGATAACAGGTGTGAGCTGTCAGATAAAAAGGATGTTTCATTTGAGCCTCTTTCTTTAATGGAGCTTTCCTGTAATACTAGGGATAAATGTTACTTTAGCATTGTTTCCAACAACCCAAAAAATGTACCGTTTAGACTCTTGTTTTCGTTCCTCCATCGTGACAAATTTTGGACGCCTTCTGACCTGTCTGCGTGTCTGGTAGCGTATGTTCCTCTGTTCCATAGCATTGAAGTCCAGCTCATACTGCTGGTTTCCTGCCGTGAAACAGATTTTGGCTGCACCCTGCTTGCTTTCATAGTCCAAATACTTTTGCTCAATGCTGCTGCTGTCGATGCCTGCTGTGATACCTTTCATATTCTGTAAAGACAAATAGGAGTGAGAAAAATAAAATAGAATAAGCCATTGCAATCTGCTTAACAACCAAAGTGACCCGCTGTATAGATGCAAAAAGATGTTGATGGCCTCATGTTTCGACCCTAGCAGGAGTCTTTCTCGAAAGGCTAAATGACAACACAACACATACACACACGTACACACAACCTTACGGTTTGTGTGGCCCTGCAGTTGTTGTTCTATTATTCCCTTTTCTAAAGAATTCCCTTGTGGGGTCCATTGTTTTATTGTGTAAAATACCCCACAAGGGCACTCCCGTAAACCGACAGCTGCGCTTTGCACACACTCTGTGGACATTCCTTTGTTCTGCACACTTGAAAAAAACTTTTCTTCAACACTGTGAATAAACACTGTGTGGACATGTGTAAGTCCACATATTGTTTTAAGTCCGACACTGTGTGAACCTCTTTTGCTTTCAGGCATGTAAGGTCTAAACTTTGTATGTATTGCTACATGCAATTAACACAACAATAGGAACATCTCATTCTATTCCGAAACACACTGTTAAGCCATGTCCGAGTTAGAGGCTGTGGCTGTGACTTGATTGTGAAGTGAATATACCTATTTTTGGGAAAGTAAAACTGAGCCATAAAATACAAGAAGGTAAAATAAATTTTACAAATCAAAGAAGAAAGCGCGAGAATAAGACTTGACCTCCGTTTCAGGTTACCTGTAATTGAATTTGTTTATATGTTATTGCAAGGTTGGTAAAATCACATCTCTGTAATTGTTGTGATGATAAGTCTGATCAACGTTTTCATTTTTCTGAAAACTGGTCCTCTCTGCTCTGTGCTATGAAAACACCAGCTGCAGACTGTGCAAGTCACGCGCGTATTCAAGCATTGGGACCTGTAAATTGCACAAGTTTCTTTCCTTAATTCACACGTTAAAGCATTGTGCATGGGAACCAAAGTGGTCCCAAAAATATTCCAAACGTGCTGACTTGCATTGTCTATTGATAATAACCAGCGTTTGAGACCAGCCTCAAAAGGCTGATCACGAATCGTCAACTAGACTAATCCAACCATCGTTGATCAGCATCCCTCCCCCAAGAGTCAGTCGATCAGAGTTAGTCAAACTATGGTTAACTATGATCCTTGATCGAACTTTCTCTTAATTTGTTTCCTTTTTTTTTAAATGAGAGATTGCCTCTTACTCCACAAGGCCACAGGCGGCCACTTCACGGTGAGGGCTTCACCTAACTGATT
Source organism: Pisaster brevispinus (assembly GCA_023634235.1). NCBI lineage: Eukaryota > Metazoa > Echinodermata > Asteroidea > Forcipulatida > Asteriidae > Pisaster > Pisaster brevispinus. The sequence goes on along the minus strand of JAMKCF010000080.1, from coordinate 43,001 downwards.
TGGGCTACCTACCCAAATCAACTGCCACCGGGGCCACATTGCTAACTTCTTCTGGAGCTGAAAAAGGATTACCCGCCCCCTTCAAAGTCCGTAAGGATGAAGGCATGGGCATCATCCACTAGGAGCCTGGCTGGTAGAGCAGAATGCACTACCTTCCCATTTCGAAGCAATTATGGTCAAGTGCCTTTCTCAAGTGCACAAGTGTCGTGACCAGGTATCGAAACCCACACTCTGCTGCTGACAACACTTGAGGTTTGGTCCGGTGAACCAGACCACTCGGCCATGACACCCAACAATTGATTAGAAATGGAAGGGAAAAAACACCTACCTGTCCGGAGTACACAATCCATTTTTGTGTTTCGTCCAGCCAGTACCAAACCCACTCGATGCAAAAGGCTTTCTCCCAGTTACTCTTCGTGACGCTAGACACAGAGGACAGCCTCTGGACATGAACATGGGACTTGAATCCTGTACTGCCAGTCATGGGGCTGACCCCAAAACGGATGGTCATCACATCAGAATGGAGGTATCTGTCACTGTTGAAGATAATTAAGAGAATAAATCAAAGTTCACTTTTTGCATGGCATTTTCCTGCTTTTTTGAAGATGATTTGTAAAATTTTGAAGGGGGACTCTGTGGTAAATTCAGTTTGTAATGTACTCACTGGTCCTCTTCATGTTCATCAACTACCCCCCCGTCAACCTGACAAAATATAAACATAATACCAAGCGACATACTCATCCCATAAAACATGTTTTTAAAAAAACTTTACAATTTTTGTTTTCAATCTCAAGTCAACAGTATTGAAGTGTCACTGAATTGGACAGTGTCATCATTTATCTAACCACTAGTAGCTACCTTTGTGAACTGTAAAGAGAGCGGTTGACATCACAGTAAATTTTCTCAACGCTGTGGTTCTCAGTATGAGGAAGGTCTTGCCAGCCAGTCTGCCCTCTTGGGTCCTTTATCTGCCACTGAAAAGGTTGCCTGTAATGCCTCTTGTGGTTGTACTTGTCTTCATTAAATATACACTTTCCACGGAGAAAGTAGGTGCAAATGTAGACTGATTCGGATTGGTAACCAGTGCGTTGGCAAGCATCGTCTGTCGGACTGGAGGGAGCAGCCACAAATGGATTTGCTGGTGACCTTGGGCTAGGAAGCTTTGATTTTTGGGAAACATTTTTGGCACTTGCTTCTTTTAATGGCAAGACAGAGACATGTTCTTCCTTGAGCTTAGGATCGGAGCTGTCTGGGCTCTGCCCTAAATAAAGGCTTTGGGCTGTGATGATTTTCATCATGAGAGAATATGGCAAACGGGTCCAAGTACCGTCGTTTTTAAGATTATCAACAAGTGTCTTCAGAATCTTTTGGACCTCGCTTGCTTTTTGAGGGGCAAGCGCACCTCCATCCATGATCCTGTCCAGAGAAGCATTAAGATGGTCAAAGTCGAGGGCTCTCCACTTTGGTTTTGCCTCTTGCAACTGCCGATCCTTGCTCATTTCTTTAGGTCTGACGGCATCTTGGATGCGAGATGGATGAGGTCCCCTGAAAATATTCTCACTTAACTTGTCAGTGTCCCTGGACAGAAGGGCATGGCCCGTTACTTCCTTAGGCGTGGCAACATCTGGCTTCTTAACCATGAACACTGAAGCCTCCGGTTCCTTCGGAAGATGTAGTGGGCTAGCGAAATTAGGTGCCATTGCTTTGTAACCGACTACTCTTGGTTTAACTGACTGGGAAGCACCAATGTCGGCAACTTTCTCCTCCTTTTTCTCCTTCCTGGGTTGTTTGACATCCTTTGGACTTTTCGTCTCTTTTACATCTTCAACTGATGCATTGTCTTTGTTGACCTTCTTTGGGGCTGCAACTGGAGTGAGCTCATCAGAATGTTTGTCCGCAGAGAAATTACTATCACAAGACTCCTTTACATCAGGTGGCATTGCTTTGTAACTGACTACTCTTTGTTTAACTGACTGGGAATCACCAATGTCGGCAACTTTCTCCTCCTTTTTCTCCACCCTGGGTTGTTTTTCCTCCTTTGGACTTTTCGTCTCCTTTACATCTTCAACTGATGCATTGTCTTTGTTTACCTTCTTTGGGGCTGCAACTGGATTGAGCTCATCAGAATGTTTGTCTGCAGAGAAGTTACTATCGCAAGACTCCTCTTCATCTGGATCACTACAAATGAAAAGAGATGAGAAAAAAATGGATGACTTCAAACATTGCTTGGAGACAGTTTTGTCCTTCAAAGAGAACAACTGGCTTTCCTACTTGTATTTATAGTTGCTCACATCGCTTTTTGTATTTTTCCAAAAGTGGATGTGGACAACATTGGTAAGATTGAAAGTATAAATGTTTGAAGATTTATGCATAAACTTACATGGTGTACAGATGGTCACGGTGGAAACTCCACTCTAAATATTTTTTGCTTGAAATGATACAGACCTTTCTATTGTTGATAAATAAACCGCACTGGCTGGCATGGACGGCCGAATGTTCAAGCTAAACATCCAATTATGTTAACAGATGTTGTGACCAAATTCAACATTTCTGCAAACTTTCAATTGAAAAAAAAACCCATCCCATGATTTGTTGTATTGTTTCCAAAAATATTCAACACTACTTTTGAATAGTTGTGTAAGATTGTCCCAAACTGTGGCGATCTGTTTTTGCTTTGCAGTTAAGGCTTCCTATAGTTTTTCAACCTTGGTTGGCAAACACTCCGGCTGTGACGTTGCGATAGAAAGTTTTTTGAGGATTTGAGAAATGAGTAAAACAATTAGCTTTGAACTTGTGAATCCAAAATGTTATGGTTGAAAGCAGTTAAGACATTAAAAAATGTTTTTTTTTTTCACTGCAGATATTTTTCTGTGACTCAGATGACACAATAACCACTTCTTATCAGATGACGTGTTTGTACGCAATTTTTATATTTTTTTTTACAGACTTCGGCGGGCGTTTTGTTATGCCCGGAAACAACTTCAAATTTTCCCTAAATGTTTTCCTGACAGCTGAACGGCATATTTTATCGAACCACACTTTCCATCGTGTAGCGTGCACCGGCCCTTTAAGAAGCGTAAACAACAGGTTATGGAAAGCATGCCTTGTAAAATTTCTTATAAAATACGGGGGTTTATTGTGAAACCCCAAATTCCAGACCTTTGTCCTGTTGTTGTACAAATGTGGCATATAAGAATGGATCAGACTGCAACCTTTGCTCTTCGTTAAATTTGAAGATTTTGGGCCGTGGCTCACAGCCAAGATTCCACAAATCACGGTGAGTGCCTACTTGATTTTTTCATCAAATCCCAGAGCTAATTTTGAGAACCTTTGCTGTTTTTTCCTTTGTCAAGTCAGGGTTTCATTGTGGCAACGATATTTTCAAAGGAAATCCGATTACTCAAGAAAGTACAAAAAAGTTCTGAAAAATGATACCACGGGTGAGCACAGAACATTTTTAAATACACCAGCATGAAGGTTTCATAGGTTTTTTAATTCACGTCTATGTTGGGTCATCAATAGCAGATACTAGTCTTTGGCAATTACATGTACCAATGTTGCTTACATGCTTTCAGTACTTTTTCTTTGACTTTGAGTAATACCCGGTTCAGACAGGCGTCCTACAGTCCCGCAGAACCAAATACATTAGGAGCGACTCTACAATGTTGGTCGACCCAAACAAATTTTTGTTTCAGACAGGCGTACTTAACATAACATTTACATTAAATTTGGCTCATGACAAGATCGACGTCTGAAACCAAGATGCTCCAGAGTCTTTCCGAACGACTGCAACAGTCGACTGTTCAACTTCCAGCGCGTCCAGTCACCCCTAACTTTTTCAGACATCAAACTTGTTTATGTACTTTATTCAATAGTTTGGTTCTGCGCGACTCCAGAGTGCCTGTCAGAACCAGGTGTCTTAAACCACAAGCGAAACTGACTGGGTAATTTGTTTACACATTTTTATTTTTATGATATGGGTTTGAACAAAGAAAAATTGACTGGAAAGGAACTTGAACCAACGACCTCCAGATTAACATACCAGCACTCTACCAACTGAGCTATCCAGCCCTATGTTGGCGGTCTCCCTATTATTCAATACCATTGTTTAGGGGTGCCAGTCAGAAGCCATGCAACCGTTAGCTGCAGTGTAGCCAGGGATCACACCCAAGTTTGGGATACAACCTGGGAAGCGGCAGCCATGGGATCACCTGATAGGATGCGACTTTTTAATATTAAATATCAAGTAATAAACGACAATTAAGGAAAGCTGACTGGTTAATTTATTTTAATTTTTTATGGTTTGGGTTTGAACAAAGAAAAAAGTACCGGAGCTGGACTTCAACCAATGAACTCCGGATTAGCGTACCAGCGCTCTACCAGCTGAGCTGTATCCAGCCCAAACAAAGTGAATAAACTGGAGTGTTGCTAGAATAGTGAAACCACTTTGAAAGCATACCTTTGTGTACTGTTGGCAGGGCGCTCCAGTGTTGAGTACTTGGGTCTCCTTGCAACCTCACACACACGCTGATCTGCCAGGCAGGTTTGCTCCATGCGAGAAAAGTTTAATTGAAACTGCCCTTCATTGGTGGTGAAAACATAAGAAGACGATTTTCCTTTCAATTTGAAGTCCAAATATTTCCTCTCCAATATCAATGTGTTGATGCTTGAGGAGGCCGGGTTACCAGCCTTCACTGGTACCTGTTGAATAGTATTTAGTTGATGAGTTAATGTGTTAAAACAAATAATTAAAAACAAAGTATTGAAAATTGAGGAAACGTTAATCAGACAGCAAAAAAAAATAGATCTGTACATTCCACAGAGGAATCTCCACAAAACTCAATTTGACCTTGACGCCGCTATTTAATTAATTATTTTTTTAAAGCAAGATATGTTAAATTTGCATTGATTTTCTGAGGGGAAAGAAATCAAAAACTAGGGAAAAATATCATGCCGAGTCTATGAGGAAAACTGACATTTCTACTAGTGGGCGGGAGGGCATATAGGCTGTTTCAACCAGGGGCATGGGGGCAGATATGACCTGGGGCATGGAGGCAAATTGCATTTATTGCCTCTTTGAACTATCAAGCCGGCTATATCCATAACGGGAAAGCTTCATTACAAGTTTTCCTTTAGTTTCAACACAAAAACTCGGAAACTATGCATCCTTTACATTGAGTTGCTTGGGTCATTAAACTTAATGGATGGGCAGTTAATTTGTCTGGGGCAGTCAGCAGCCCTACTGGTTTGTGCATGATCCAATTATGTCCACTGTTTGGAAAAGGAATTACACACGTGTAGAGATAACAGGTATTAGTTGTCAGATGAAAAGGATGTTTTATTCTAGCCTCTTTCTTCATTGGAGTTTTCCTGTAATATCATTCGGTTATTGTATTTTTGTGTTTTGCACTCAAGTTTTGTCTGTCCATTGTTAATGTTATGTATGTCCGATAAGGAAAAACTCAAAAGCACTGAGCTTCTTTCTTTCCCTACATACCGAGAGAATTTATACATTAATATGTTTTTTGGTACAATGTAATACCAAATAGGCCTGTGAATAATGTGTACTAATTCTGAAAAGTTATAATGTATGTACCCTGTACAGTATGTAATATTCTGTTAGTGTGAAATTAATACCAAAATGTCAAGTGTCAAATCATACCTGTTGGGGGTACTCCCGCCATTTCTTGGTGCCGTCCTTCCAATACCACACCCACTGAGTGCTGTACCCCTTCCGCCATCCTCCTGCCCGGGCAAATGAGAGGGTGGAAAGACGACGAACATCTAAAACCTGGTTGAATCCATCTTGGATGGCGAAGGAGTGTTTGCCAAATGATATGGTAACGACGTGCATGAGGACCGTGTTGGTTTTTGCCCCACTGATGGATAAGTACACACACACAAAATTTTATTTTGCACATCTTTCCTCATAAAATTATTGTTATTGTTACCAATTTATTGTCATGTGACCAAAGCTGCCTCAAAAGCGAACTTAATCACTGCAACCCGGAAGCCCAAGGACACTAGTAAGCAAAGGTCCTTACAATGAACCAGAAAAAACCAGGTAACCCCCCCCCCCCCCCCCCCCACCAACAGGCGCTCCTCCAACGATAGCTTCTTTTATGTGAACTTCTGAGCCCACCAGTACACAGGCCCTGTGGTAGTCTTGGTGCAAGACGTTGTAATTCATTATCCTTTGGAGGCCACTGTCCGTGGGTACACCAATACTCAACTATTGCTATTCCCGTGCTCCAAGCGCTGGGCACATTTACAATCGAACGATAGCAGGCGCTTTGCCTTTCAGAGAACGCCCTCTACTGGGATAGTCGCGACGTGTGTAGTGTTGGGTATATATGGTTGGGGTGTCGTGGCCGAGCGGATAAAAACACACAAAACTCAAGCTCTGGTGTTTCTGTTCAGCAGAGTGTGGATTCTAGTCCTGGTCGTGACACTTGTGTCCCTGAGCAAGACATTTTAATTGCTTCTCTCCACCCAGGGGTAAAATGGGTACCTGTGAGGGCAGAGGTGGTTCTTGAGATTGATTTAGCTTAGTAGCGCATATTTGTTGCACAGGCTGTATACTCCCCAGGGAGCTGAGATGGTTTAAGGAATGAATTAAGGCCCAGTGACCAGGGGTGTTGGAAGCGCTTTGAGACGCCCTTCGGGTGTTTAAAGCGTGATATAAAAACCGATTATTATTATTACTATTATTATTATTATTATTATTATTATTATTATTATTATTATTATTATTATTATTATTATTATTATTACTAACTCAACAAGAACTTCTTGCACTTTGCACCAAGACTAGCCCTGTGGCTTTATTTCCCATTCGAAGGACAAAACAATTATGGTATAATCACTTGCTCAATGACACAAGGATCAAGACCAGCCAGGCCTTGATTCGAACCAACACACTGTGAACAACAGAACATGAAAATGGTGCCCTAGGCTGCTCGGCCATGACACTCCACTGCGATTCTTTAAAAACACTAAATTAAAGTTAAATTTATGATGTCGGGGACTCAGTCAAGTTTTCAAGGAAACATTGGTTTTGATACAGACTCAGGTCTTAGCATACAACTAGGTTTTAAAGTATTTTTCTGTTCCAAATCTTCAGTTTTTGCCAGTAAATTGCCATTTGTATAATTTCCATCTTACAAAGGTTAGGAACAGGATGAATACAAAAAACTACCAAGAGATCTACTGTCAATCTGAAAGCTAAAAGACTAAAACGTTAATTCCAGTACATGTCCTCCAGAGAAATTCCCATAAAAAATACTATCAAATTTGATTAAGTGCATATTTTATTTTCAAGAAACATCAAGTTATTTTGATGATCAAACCCCAAAATAACATCCTTGACACAACATAATCTTGTATTTTCATTAAAATTTGAAAAAACAAAAACAACATTATAGATTAAACTTTCACAGGTTGGTTGTTTGGTTTAGTTTCTATTGAAACAATCTGGGAACAAATTCACTCTTCCAAAAACCAATAAAATGAAGAATGTAATTTCTCGGAGAAGAAACAAATTAGGATTTTAGCCGCAACAGCAATGCAGCAAATCTTACCAAACAAGGATGCCCCCTGTGTACTCCTTATTATTGACATCACAGAAGTGTTTCTCAAGATGACTGTTGGCCTGCTTCGACAGGTCCAGCCAAGACTTCTTGTTTGTCCTATCATCTTGAATCTGCCACTGGAATGGTTGCAAACAATGCAAGAAATTCCCATGTTTCATCTCATGGGAAGAGCAATTTCCTCGTAAATAGTGAAAGCAGACCTCTAGCCTCTCCCCAGAGGATGAAGGCATCACCAGCAGCTCCTGATCAGCTGAAGAACTTGTTGGACTTGAGGCTTCTCCTGAGGCTTGGGAACCCTCAACTGTGTTTTGAGTTGGCTTCTTCTCCTGGGTAACCTTGGTGGTCTTTTCGCCGGACGGTCTTTCCATGACTTGGGGTCTTTCTGAGAGCTGCGGGTCAGTGCTTGGAGTGGATTTTCTGCTCTTGGCATTCTCAGATGGATGTCTGGGTGTGGCCGCTGGAACTTGCGCCGAAGAATGGGAAGCTACAGTTTCCTTTTTAACAACTTTGGCAGACTGTGTGCTTGTCGGTTTCTCTTTAACTTCGGAAAAGCTCTCAAGAAAATCCATTAGTTTCTCCTCGTTCAGTCGTTTATTCTTCACTTTACTTTCCTCAGACTCATCTGTTGCTCTGTCCTTTGGTGGTCTGATAGTCGCCGCAAACAGACTTTTGAATTTGCGTCGGGTTTCCCCCAAAGGGGAAAAACCAAAATTTCTCATCATCATGATGCTTACTTGTCCAGACTGCAGATCATGTGAAAAGGCGCAGGAATTTCCTGCACGACACTGCTCCAACATGTAGTTTCTATTAGAAAAAAAAGAGGAGAGAAAAGAAGAAAAAAGAAAAAAACCAAAAAGGTTGGTTTGAATTGTTGTTTTTGCTCCTCTTTTTACTTTTAAAAATAGATAGGCCTAAGTGATTTTGAAAATAAATATCTTAGATACTTATTAGTAAGGCTGGTACACAAATACTTAAACAACAAGTAATAAACCACAAGGCTGACTGGGAATTAAAAAAACAAACAAGATTTTGGGTTGACCAATGAAAAAAATGGCGAGAGTAAGATTCGAGCCTGCCTCAGGGTTAACATGGCGGCGCTCTACCAACTGAGCTACCTTACCCTGAAAGTAAAATCATTTGTAGTTTATTTACCGGCAGATATGGAGGTTGTTACATAGTTCTCCTCTCCCGCAACCATCCTTACGATACAGATAAGAAGTGCAAAGCTTCAGAGTCTCTCTATATGAAGAATTCTTCCTTGGCCGCCTTCTGCTTCGTGATTTAGGTCTTTTTACTTCCGCCATTCTTATCGTTGGAGAAGATTATATAAGCACAAGACCTGTGGGAGAAATATTAAAAGTACGCTGGTTAAATGACCAATTGTGATCTGCTTAGTGCACATTGTTTTAGTGTTAGGAGTCAGTGCTAGAACAGTCAGTACGATGGAATTTGGGTTGGTTGGGACATTTAACCGGTTAACCGTTTAACCGTACAAAAAAAAAATCCATTTCCAAATTCCCTAAAAAGTCTAACAAAGCTGAAAGAAAAATAAAACCAAACAAACAACAAACAACCAAAAAAAGAAAGACAACAGTAAAAAAAAAGAAGCTACAAACAAAAAATTGGGATCTTCCTTTGCTTGAAAATGTCAGCCCCAGATGAGAGTGACTGACATCCTTTTTGTTGGTGGAACTGTCTGGTATCTGCTTGAATCCCACTACAAAATGTATTACATTAGTTTTGATCATCCCCTACCATGCCCATATATGGGCATATGTACATTTTGAGAAGAACCAATCAGATCAGTGACTGACTCTACACTGAAACCTCTGAATCCTTATAAATAGATCATCATGTCTCACACTCTTCAGTCTCCTGACGATGACTAGAGCAAGCTAGTCGAAACCTTGAGACCAATTAAGAACTCACTCCGTGGCAGTGAAGTTAATAACGAGAATTCCCCTCGATCCACTAAGCAGTGGAAAGTAGTAGACCCTGCCGATTTCCTACCCTCCGCCCAAATTTCCGAAATCTACTCTGCGGCAGTAGAAAAAAGCAAGACCTAGTTCACAAAGAACAAATCTACACAGCAAAGTAGATATACACATGCGGTGTTACCGCAAACCGAACATATATACACATTTTGTAACACATTTATTGGTTTTAAAGGGCACCACATCTGTGGTTGGTGGTTTTGTGACTGTGAAGACTGCTTTTCTTAATCCTGAACAATCCTGGAGAGTGTGTTGACATCTGGTCGTCTCACAGTTCAGATTGGAATCAGTAAAAGGGCAGTTTCACGGTAAACAAGTATCACGGGGGTCAAAAATGAAGTTTGTAGTATTGATAAAACATCTTTATTTATCAAGAAATGTTCATTATCAAGGTACATTGTACTACAAAATGTTAATTTCAAGGCTTAAACATTTTTTCGTATACATTTTTAGACATTTTATACTTTGCAGACCACAAAATTGGTAAAAGAAGGTGGATGTCATTGACTGCCAATTCCACATCTCAAACATGCTTGGTGTTGCTTTAAAATGATTGACAATCATTACAGTAGTCATGTCTTGAATATTAATGCACTGTAAGCTACCAAAAATAACATGTAAATTCATATTATGACTGAAAATTCAATTTTTAAACTCTTTTTCTTCTTGAAACACAAACTTTCATTTCTGTTTTACAGAAAACCATGCAGTCTGCTGGTTAGCTGCACTTTTGTTCATGGGTTGTATACATGGTAGAACACTTGGCAAAGAAGTTGTGTTTTAGTGTGCTGCATTATCGAGTTACCATGGTCTTTATCATTGCTATAAAAATGGGGGTTTTTTTGTTCAGGAAAGGACAACAGTTATAACAAATACTACATTTTGGTCAAGTTCGATTTTATGAAGCAACATGACAAGGAATATAACAATAAAACTAATTAAGAGGGGCAGTAGAGTATCAATATAATCACAAGAACATAGTTTGTTAAAAGAGAATGCAATAAAGCTGATAAAATGTGCGTGATAGCACTGCATGATGCAATACTACGCATTACATGTGTATGTATTAGCATACTACATATTTTGTAGGTAAATATCCAAGGCGCTTGAAAGTAAATTATTTATTACATGTGGGGGAAAAAAGGTTTTTAGAGTTAAGAGGTAATACTGTACATTTGTAAAGCAGATCAGTTAGTACATGTACTTTAGTGCTGCACAACTAACTTTTGTGTTTTTTATGTTCAGGAAAGGACACAATTTTAACAAGGTTTAGCATAGAACCTTGCATTTCCTGCGTACATGACAGCAAACTGAACTATTTGCTTCAAATGTTATAGGCCTAAACCACTGCTGGTGAAAATATTTAACTTTAAATTGAAACATTGATACAAATGCTCCACAAAGAAATGCCTAGATAATTCAACATATCCAGTGAACACCTGAACACTGTTCAGTCAGCAAGGTTCTTTTATATTAACAAAATGGAATCATGTGCCGTAGAAATCAAACCGGGAACGCTGCGTGCTTCATTGATGTATGCGTTTAGACGCACATACGGTTTGCCCTACAAGATGGCGACTTTCATAGCAACAAAGGGGTTATTCAATACGGTCTATAGGCACATCCAGCCCAAAACAGTTTTAAGTACATGTACATCCAATTTCAGCAACAATGGTTTTGCCAAAATACTCTGTTAAACTATGTTTTCAGGAAAGGACAATGCAGTTTAACGACAATGTCATGACAGCAAGCAAGGTTCAAGTCTGAATCGTTTTATATTGTGTTAAATCTAGTACATGTAAGTCTAACCCCGGGTACATGTTTATATCCAAAAAGTTTAATTTTTGACTTCCTGTAAAAATAAGGGGAGCCATGTTCAGGATAATACATTTTTTAACCTACTTTTGAATCAAATATGGGACAGCTGCTTTGTCAAACTTACTTGTGATTACCTAGTTCCAATCTTTTTACACTTGATTACTGGAGTGTGTAGCGTCATTTTGACAGGAAATAAGTTCCGTTTCCTTTCCTTTAATTCTGGAGTAAAATACCATGTTCAGGAAAGGACATTTTGAAAAAAACATTTAACGGCTTCATCAACATCTCACTCAAAATGGCATTAAAATTTTTTTTCAAATTGGCCAATTCCTAATAAAATTTGGGGTACAGATTTTTGGGACATACTTCAACGTCCCTGCAAGTCTGGGTGGTTGCACTGGCATTTATTTTTATTTTTCACTAATTGCAGTTTCTAGAAAATGTGAATGAGACTCCAAATCTTGTGGTTTGGCACCCATGTGAGCTTATAATTTGAGAACCGCAAAGTGTAGAACTGTGATTTTTTTTCTGGAGATTGCTACAACATACAGGTCCTTGAGAGACCAAAACCAGCAAATTCCAACAAAGTCTCCCTATCAAATAAAGCATCAATTACCAACTTTTCATTGTGTGACCTTTCGCGTGAAACTGCCCCAAAACAGTTTAATGGTTTTAAAACCGAAAGTTACAAGCTCCATAAAAACGTTAGGAAAACACACTTTATTCACAACCTTAGATGAAGCAATTACCACAGTGGTACCTACCGGTACCTAGACTTGTGGACAAAGTATACCTTTTGTTTTTTGTTGCAACCGTTTGGTTGTTTTAATCCAATCTTAATGTAGATAATATGCAATAAAACTAACCTGTGAAAATTTAATTTAAAAAGGTAGTTGCATTTTTTAGATATAGCCGAAAATCTGGGACGAATATGTCCACGCAGGAAGACTATCCCCTAATGGACAATGATGGAATACACAATTCAAATTTTGGAGGGATAAAAGGTGACATCTTTTTTCATAACTAAAGTACTTCGAAGTGAAATGTTTCTCAAACTGCATAATTATACTATCCAAAACTGCTGTATTTCTTACCAAGTAAGTTTTTATTGCCATTATTACCAAACGTATACAGTGAGACTATTATTAACCATGGTGCTATGTAAAAGGAGTAGGTCTCATACTTCAAACTTCAAACTTCAAACATACATGTAGCTCCACATACCTTGCAGGAAATTACTTAATGTTGAAGTGCCTTGAGTGTCACCGAGTGACAAATATGAGCGCTATATAAGAAGCCATTATTATTACTATTATTATCATTATTATTATTATTACTCTCCAGTTTAACATAAAACAATACATAGTTTGTCTGCTTATATAAAGTGTACAGAGTCTCTTAATGTGAGCATTGAGCATCCTGGAGGAGAGTATCATAACCGTGGTGGTAGAAAGGAGTTTTTCAAATCGCCCAAAAAAGTACTATTTTCTACATCCCAACAGAGCCAAATTCACTGGTGATATGAAAATCTTTAACCTAATACAGAAATTACAATGTTTTTATAATTTTCCCACCTGATGGATACATTTTGCTTGTTTGGGCACAAACAAATTTCTGTAGACATCCCAGTGTTCCAATTTAAACTATTATAGAAACTGCCCATATTAAGCCCCAAATAATACCATATCATAGTAGTTTCAACCTAAACTGCTCAAGTTTGAAAACATGTTTAATGCGGTATTTTAAATGCTAGCCTAGATCTGCCATTCACCACCCCACCCCTTTTATGGCCGTCACACATTGTCTGTTTGGGCTTGTTCAACATTTTCACAAGCAACGTACCAACTGTATGCTAGGAAGAGGGCATCAATAGGCCTGTTCTGCCCCAACTTGACAATCGTCCCAACTATAGTTGGGATCGCAGTAAACACAAAGCACCCTTATGAATAAACTAAAAACATAATAATAGTATAAGCATCATAGTATGATAATAGTATGATAATACGAGACATTTATATAGCGCATAATGCAGGAGCCTCTATGCGCAACACAAAAACAATACAAAAAACAAAGAAATTAAATATAAAAAGCAATTATTACAAAAATACAGATTTAAACAAATGAGTTTTTAAATGTCCCTTGAAAATCTGAAGAGAGTCAGTTTGACGAATGTGAAGCGGTAAGTCGTTCCATAACGAAGGTGCAATGAAGTGGAAGGCTCTTTGACCATAGAATTTAGTGGAAAAAGTAGATTGAGTCAATAGGGATTGGCCAGCAGAGCGAAGAGGACGAAATGCGTAGGCCTGCCTACTTTGAGACTGAAAGCGTCACCCGGCATGAGCATGAGGCCGCTATCATTCAAAACCTCGTCCTGGGCACCGGCTCGCGACTGGCTCTAGCTCCACGATATGAATGTTGCGCTGCCACTACAATCGTGTTAATTAACGCCGATCGCATCAGCTTGTGCGTCTGCAGTAGTGTCCCACATCCACGCATGATCGATCACGGTGTCCTGTACTCTGTGGGCGATCCCAACTATAGTTTGGACGTCCCAACTTTAACACTCAAGTTGGGACCAGTCCCAACAATAGTTGGGACAATTGTCAAGTTGGGACGGAACAGGCCTATCCACTGTTATACAACACCCTAAGGTAAACTCTTGTCACTTGGTTGGAAGATTGGAGGTCACGCGGCATTCATTGTTCACACCATTTCATGACACGTCACCGAGCGTGCATTTTCGGTTGTTAATAACAGTGTGCATTTCTGGTGCATCTTTTAGCACTGTCGCATGCTAGACCACTATGTGCTCACACGCGTCATGCACAGCGGTACGTAGTGAGCACAGACCACAGCATTATGCGCATGCATGCACTGTACATAGCAGCTTACAGGCTCTTGTTTTGTTAGAATGGAAATATCAGAAAAGGCATTTTTATTTATTTGTTTATTTTTGTTGTTGCTCCAAATGAAGAAGATTTACTTGATGGGTGTTATATGTAAAACAAATCTATAGTGAATGTTTCGCATTCAGGCATGTTCCATTCAACGAGGCAGCAATTATGCCATCTTTCAACTCATAAACATATACCATGCCCATAGCAGCAGCCTAGCCAAGGGGGCGGGGCCCCAAATTTCTCATTAATACATGTTGTTCTCATTAGACAGCAACCCTAGTCACCTATGGGTCCACATGGGTTCCAAACTGCAGTTTCATTGTGAGTGCCCTTAAGCATTACGCATCCTTATCAGCTGTAATCATACAGGCCTAAACAACCTGATAAGAATGGCCTTATTATGGCACTTTTTGGCTGTCTGAATGAAACATGGTTATTAGTAGTAATGGACAACATTTGTATGAGTCGAGTATACCCGTAGAGAATGAAAGGTTTTTGTATTGTTAATTGAATACACTGCCGCCTACGAATATATTCGTAGTAACGGGTGTAACGGATTCTGCCACTACGAGTATACTCGTAGAGAATGAAAGGTTTTTGTATTGTTAATTGAATACACTGGCATCACTGAGAACGCAACAAATACGCTTCTGGCAGTGGTGAGGGTTAGGGTTAGAAATGAACGTAATGTATTACAACATGTAGACACCAAAAAAGTACCTATTTGGCAAATGGGAACGCCCTACGAATCTATGACCGGCAGTCAACGTGTTTAAAAGACTGAAGAAGATTAATACATGAAATGTTAAGCTGATGCCACTTTGAACTGGAAAACATCGATAAAGAAACGGCCAAGAAAGATTTGTTTTTGCACCGGCCCCTCTTCTCCCCGATTTACCCTCTTGCTGTTTATAAGATCAGCGTAATGGAGACGATCACTTTCCGGTCCAGTGGAGATTTAATTGCTTAATGTCTGATCAGGATTAACTCAATGGGAGTTTGTTTACTTCATAACGCCCTGAGGAAGCAAAAGTGCAGTTTGCAACAGCCCACATTTTCTAATAGAGCTAACCTGTCATGCCAGTGCCCCCCCCCCCTCCATGAAAAAAATTGCGACAGTGCTCACAAAAATCAAAAGGAAAAAAAAGAGAGTAAAATGCGTATAATTTGTATAATAAAAATGTAGTGAACGATCGCAACCGGGATCGCTATCGCGGCAACAAATGACCATAAGAGGATGGTGGATCCCTGCAGCGTCTCCCTTCCAAAAAAGCATGATCCACCCCCCGACAAACCCATTCTCCCTGGCCCCCCCCCCCCGACAAACCCATTCCCCCTGGGCCCCCCCCACTTAAAAGCAATGCCCCCACCCCCTGTGCCCCCCACACCACCCCCATTTTAAAAAATAGTTTCTACCTCCATGGTTTTTTGGCCGAGACCCGGGTTTGAAATAAAGAAATGTTGTTCATTAAAACGCCGATCGCATCAGACCCGGGTCTCGGCTCTGCAGTAGTGTCACACAGTAATCCATGCATGATTGATCAGGGTGTCCTGTTGAACTATGGGCAATCCCAACTATAGTTGGGACGTCCCAACTTTAACACTCCAAGTTTTGTTTTTGATAGCACTTTTGTGTCCGATCTGCACTCCACCAACAATCAAGCACCCTTGGCTTAACGTCCTCACTAACAAGGATCCTGCCGAGTTATCAACGTAAACGTAAACGGGACACAATTGACAAATTGTCAAGTTGGGACGGAACACATACAAATGGAACACTTTCGTGGCACAGGAGAGGAGTCATTTTCCAAAAAAATGTCTTACTCCTTACAAGTACAACCCCGAAGAAAATAATGTGAACATTGAAACGTGACTGACTCCTCCCCCTCCCTAGATATCGCCTGGAACTGTTTGCCAAGGGTAATGGCCATTACTACCGCTATAATTATTTCCCCTTATATTACGACGAGGTTCGTTCCCCTGTAAGATTGGTCCCCCAGCCAGAAAAATGGCCTAACGCACTTAAAAGTTAAAATAGTGCGTTACCGTTTAAAGGCGTTAGGCCATTTTCTGGGCATGCTGGGGGACCTTGCTCAATCCTGTTTCTCGAATTAATCTTAATTTAAATTGTCAGTAGATTAATTTGACTCACCAGTGATGTCTACACGTGGAGGTGAACTAGCCTGCATACGGTACGTGAAAGACCCAAAAGGTGGCTGTAGATATTTTGAGTCTTATTTACACAACAGACTGATGAAAGGTTGCGCGATGAGCCCCACTGCAGCTGCCTTCCTGTGTCATTATTGCACATCGGGGGAATTCCCCAATCCTAAAAGAATGCTGACTGCTGAGGGCGGTATTCACAGCGTCTTTTCCAGGTCGTCGTACACAGGCTGCACCACACGAAAGTTTGCCAAAAGTCTTCTGCCAAACTAGTTATCATAATTTGTAGGCCCTCAAAATCTTTTAAATTAAACATGTTGGGAATCATAATTCATAGATTTTGTAATTATGACAAGTTACCACAACCTGTGCTTAAACTTTTGAGGAGACTTGATAAATTAATTAGACATTACAGTTGACTCTACTTAGCCTGGGAAGTGGATGAGTGATTGGTGAAAACTGGCAGCAAATCGGTTTGAGAAAAAGAACTTTTTTTTGAGGGGGGCGGGGCGGGTTTCTGTGGTGAAAAGAACACATTCCAAACCTGCAAACAAAAAAATGGACGAACTCTGAGAACAAAATTACATGTAAAAGTAACGCTGTGATATGTCAGGCGTTCGGTGCCGCGATTCGGATTAACGGCCACACTGGCCGCTTACCGGCTACCATATAGTTCCCGTAAGGTGTGGCAATCGACTCACAGCATGTTCTCCCCTGTCTTGATCCCTAGCCTTGACGGGCTATGTCCCTTTAGGGCAGAAACATGGGAGAAACATGGGAGAAACAGACCATCCCGGGATGTTCCTATTTGCGGAAAGGTGTAGTAGGGACAATATTTTAAGATTAGTTTTATAGAAAAACTAATTGCAACGCCCCAAGACATAAAACGGACGTGGAAAAAAATGCGACGCAATAAAGAAAAAAGCGACCCCATGAAAAAGTAAATAAATAAATAAAATAGAACAAAACAATAACATATAAATTACGACCGGGGTGAAAAGTGTAACCGGGATAACACAGCAATCCCCTGCCCAACCACAACCCTTACCCCCCCCCCCAATGAAAAAAATTGGGTGAAAAAAAACACTATATAGATAATTAAGTAAAATAAAAAATATATATTGGGTTAAAATTAATAAAATACCAACCAGAACCACAGCCCAATCCCAGCCCCAACCCCGCTCGAAAAGAAAGCGAAAGAAAAGGAGAAAACACTTTTTAAAAGAATTAAATAATTAAAAAACTAAAAAATTTAAAAAAAATTAATAACAATTCAAATTCAGTTCAAAATTTGACCCACACCCCCGAAAAAAGGACAGCAAAACTGTTACGGAAACAAAATGAAATGCGACACGGCAAATAAAACCAAAACGTTATGTTGCACTATTCTTTATATCTAAGTTATGTGTTGCGTGTAGAGGTAACGTTTGGTAAAAAAAATAAAATAAAATAAAAGTTACGCTGTGATATGTCAGGCGTTCAGGTAAGGCGGTTCGGATTAACGGCCACACTGGCCCCTTACCGGCTACCATATAGTTCCCGTAAGTTGTGGCGATCGACTCACAGCATGTCCTCCCCTGTCTCGATCCCTAGCCCTCGCGGGCCCTGTCCCTTTAGGGGAGAAACAAGGCAGATCCCAATCACACTGTTGCCACGGTCAGCAAAAGTCCTTGTTCCTATATTAGGGGCAGACGGTAATCGAACCCAGACCGGGTGGTCTGAGAGTGAGACAGTACCGGCACTCATCCCACTGCGCTAAAGTGTCGGTACTTAATCCCGTGAATTTACATTGTATTAATGCTGGAATCCTCATACCTTAGGGATGCACCCAACTAAATCGAGACAAAACGAACAAACGGCAGCAGGAGTATTCTGTTGGCCCACTGAAAAATGGTCCTATTTGCCGGAAGGTGAAGGGACAATATTTTAAAGATACATTTTCCATTGATGCTCCATAACCATTAGTATAACCATGATTTAGGCCTATAGAAAACTAATTGTAACGCCCTAAGAAATAAAACTGACGTGGAAAAAATGCGACGCAATAAAGAAAAAAGCGACCCCCATGAAAAATAAATAAATAAATAAAATAAAACAATAACATAAACATTACGACTGGGTTGAAAATGCAACCGGGATAACACAGCAATCCCCTCCCCAACCACAACCCTTACCCGCCCTTCCCTCATTACAAAGAAAATGGATTAATAATCAAAATATTTACATAATATAAATTATATAGATAAATAAGTAAAAAAAAAAAGTAAAAAAAATCTATAAAGTTAAAACTAATATAATCCCAACCACAACCACACCCAAACCCCAGCCGCAGCCCCTTCAAAATGAAAGCGAAAGAAAAGGAGAAAAAAAGAAAACAAAAATTAAATTATTAAAAAACTTAACAATAATAATAAAAAAGTACTAATTCAGTTCAAAATTTGACCCCCCCCCCGAAAGAAGGACCCCAAAACTGTGACGGACACAAAATTACATGCGACACGGCAAATAAAACCAAAACGTTATGTTGCACTATTCTTTATGTCTAAGTTATGTGTTGCGTGTAGAGGTAACGTTTGGTAAAAAAAAAGAAATAAAATAAAAGTTACGCTGTGATATGTCAGGCGTTCAGGTAAGGCGGTTCGGATTAACGGCCACACTGGCCCCTTACCGGCTACCATATAGTTCCCGTAAGTTGTGGCGATCGACTCACAGCATGTCCTCCCCTGTCTCGATCCCTAGCCCTCGCGGGCCCTGTCCCTTTAGGGGAGAAACAAGGCAGATCCCAATCACACTGTTGCCACGGTCAGCAAAAGTCCTTGTTCCTATATTAGGGGCAGACGGTAATCGAACCCAGACCGGGTGGTCTGAGAGCGAGACAGTACCGGCACTCATCCCACTGCGCTTAAGTGTCGGTACTTAATCCCGTGAATTTACATTGTATTAATGCTGGAATCCTCATACCTTAGGGGTGCACCCAACTAAATCGAGACAAAACGAACAAACGGCAGCAGGAGTATTCTGTTGGCCCACTGAAAAATGGTCCTATTTGCCGGAAGGTGAAGGGACAATATTTTAAAGATACATTTTCCATTGATGCTCCATAACCATTAGGATAACCATGATTTAGGCCTATAGAAAACTAATTGTAACGCCCTAAGAAATAAAACTGACGTGGAAAAAATGCGACGCAATAAAGAAAAAAGCGACCCCCATGAAAAATAAATAAATAAATAAAATAAAACAATAACATAAACATTACGACTTGGCTGAGGCGTCCCCCTTCCTAAACAAAAGCATATTCTGACAATCCACCCCCCCTACTGACAAAGATTTGCCGCTTTGGTTGATCGGGAGAAACAACATTCTTTTCATTCATTCATTCATTGAGCAGCATTATTTCAAATGATCGGGCACCAGAATATGGCAGTTTTCTGCTGAAATTATGGTTTGTATTTGCATAATAATAATAATAATAATAAAAAAACCACGATTAAAAACAATGAGTTGCCCGAACACCTCACAATAACCCCAGCCTTTCCACACCTGAAATTTTGATCCCCTCCCCAACCACAACCCTTACCCGCCCTTCCCTCATTACAAAGAAAATGGATTAATAAAAAAAATATTTACATAATATAAATTATATAGATAAATAAGTAAAAAAAAAAAAGTAAAAAAAATCTATAAAGTTAAAACTAATATAATCCCAACCACAACCACACCCAAACCTCAGCCCCAGCCCCTTCAAAATGAAAGCGAAAGAAAAGGAGAAAAAAAGAAAACAAAAATTAAATTATTAAAAAAATTAACAATAATAATAAACAAAAGTACTAATTCAGTTCAAAATTTGACCCCCCCCCCGAAAGAAGGACCCCAAAACTGTGACGGACACAAAATTACATGCGACACGGCAAATAAAACCAAAACGTTATGTTGCACTGTTCTTTATATCTAAGTTATGTGTTGCGTGTAGAGGTAACGTTTGGTAAAAAAAAAGAAAAAAAGTAAAAGTTACGCTGTGATATGTCAGGCGTTCAGGTAAGGCGGTTCGGATTAACGGCCACACTGGCCCCTTACCGGCTACCATATAGTTCCCGTAAGTTGTGGCGATCGACTCACAGCATGTCCTCCCCTGTCTCGATCCCTAGCCCTCGCGGGCCCTGTCCCTTTAGGGGAGAAACAAGGCAGATCCCAATCACACTGTTGCCACGGTCAGCAAAAGTCCTTGTTCCTATATTAGGGGCAGACGGTAATCGAACCCAGACCGGGTGGTCTGAGAGTGAGACAGTACCGGCACTCATCCCACTGCGCTAAAGTGTCGGTACTTAATCCCGTGAATTTACATTGTATTAATGCTGGAATCCTCATACCTTAGGGGTGCACCCAACTAAATCGAGACAAAACGAACAAACGGCAGCAGGAGTATTCTGTTGGCCCACTGAAAAATGGTCCTATTTGCCGGAAGGTGAAGGGACAATATTTTAAAGATACATTTTCCATTGATGCTCCATAACCATTAGTATAACCATGATTTAGGCCTATAGAAAACTAATTGTAACGCCCTAAGAAATAAAACTGACGTGGAAAAAATGCGACGCAATAAAGAAAAAAGCGACCCCCATGAAAAATAAATAAATAAATAAAATAAAACAATAACATAAACATTACGACTTGGCTGAGGCGTCCCCCTTCCTAAACAAAAGCATATTCTGACAATCCACCCCCCCCCTACTGACAAAGATTTGCCGCTTTGGTTGATCGGGAGAAACAACATTCTTTTCATTCATTCATTCATTGAGCAGCATTATTTCAAATGATCGGGCACCAGAATATGGCAGTTTTCTGCTGAAATTATGGTTTGTATTTGCATAATAATAATAATAATAAAAAAACCACGATTAAAAACAATGAGTTGCCCGAACACCTCACAATAACCCCAGCCTTTCCACACCTGAAATTTTGATCCCCTCCCCAACCACAACCCTTACCCGCCCTTCCCTCATTACAAAGAAAATGGATTAATAAAAAAAATATTTACATAATATAAATTATATAGATAAATAAGTAAAAAAAAAAAAGTAAAAAAAATCTATAAAGTTAAAACTAATATAATCCCAACCACAACCACACCCAAACCCCAGCCCCAGCCCCTTCAAAATGAAAGCGAAAGAAAAGGAGAAAAAAAGAAAACAAAAATTAAATTATTAAAAAACTTAACAATAATAATAAACAAAAGTACTAATTCAGTTCAAAATTTGACCCCCCCCCCCGAAAGAAGGACCCCAAAACTGTGACGGACACAAAATTACATGCGACACGGCAAATAAAACCAAAACGTTATGTTGCACTATTCTTTATATCTAAGTTATGTGTTGCGTGTAGAGGTAACGTTTGGTAAAAAAAAAAAAAAAGTAAAAGTTACGCTGTGATATGTCAGGCGTTCAGGTAAGGCGGTTCGGATTAACGGCCACACTGGCCCCTTACCGGCTACCATATAGTTCCCGTAAGTTGTGGCGATCGACTCACAGCATGTCCTCCCCTGTCTCGATCCCTAGCCCTCGCGGGCCCTGTCCCTTTAGGGGAGAAACAAGGCAGATCCCAATCACACTGTTGCCACGGTCAGCAAAAGTCCTTGTTCCTATATTAGGGGCAGACGGTAATCGAACCCAGACCGGGTGGTCTGAGAGTGAGACAGTACCGGCACTCATCCCACTGCGCTAAAGTGTCGGTACTTAATCCCGTGAATTTACATTGTATTAATGCTGGAATCCTCATACCTTAGGGGTGCACCCAACTAAATCGAGACAAAACGAACAAACGGCAGCAGGAGTATTCTGTTGGCCCACTGAAAAATGGTCCTATTTGCCGGAAGGTGAAGGGACAATATTTTAAAGATACATTTTCCATTGATGCTCCATAACCATTAGTATAACCATGATTTAGGCCTATAGAAAACTAATTGTAACGCCCTAAGAAATAAAACTGACGTGGAAAAAATGCGACGCAATAAAGAAAAAAGCGACCCAAATGAAAAATAAATAAATAAATAAAATAAAACAATAACATAAACATTACGACTTGGCTGAGGCGTCCCCCTTCCTAAACAAAAGCATATTCTGACAATCCACCCCCCCCCCCCCCCACTGACAAAGATTTGCCGCTTTGGTTGATCGGGAGAAACAACATTCTTTTCATTCATTCATTCATTGAGCAGCATTATTTCAAATGATCGGGCACCAGAATATGGCAGTTTTCTGCTGAAATTATGGTTTGTATTTGCATTATAATAATAATAATAAAAAACCACGATTAAAAACAATGAGTTGCCCGAACACCTCACAATAACCCCAGCCTTTCCACACCTAAATCTTGATCCCCTCCCCAACCACAACCCTTACCCGCCCTTCCCTCATTACAAAGAAAATGGATTAATAAAAAAAATATTTACATAATATAAATTATATAGATAAATAAGTAAAAAAAAAAAAGTAAAAAAAATCTTTAAAGTTAAAACTAATATAATCCCAACCACAACCACACCCAAACCCCAGCCCCAGCCCCTTCAAAATGAAAGCGAAAGAAAAGGAGAAAAAAAGAAAACAAAAATTAAATTATTAAAAAACTTAACAATAATAATAAAAAAAAGTACTAATTCAGTTCAAAATTTGACACCCCCCCCCCCGAAAGAAGGACCCCAAAACTGTGACGGACACAAAATTACATGCGACACGGCAAATAAAACCAAAACGTTATGTTGCACTATTCTTTATATCTAAGTTATGTGTTGCGTGTAGAGGTAACGTTTGGTAAAAAAAAAAAAAAAGTAAAAGTTACGCTGTGATATGTCAGGCGTTCAGGTAAGGCGGTTCGGATTAACGGCCACACTGGCCCCTTACCGGCTACCATATAGTTCCCGTAAGTTGTGGCGATCGACTCACAGCATGTCCTCCCCTGTCTCGATCCCTAGCCCTCGCGGGCCCTGTCCCTTCAGGGGAGAAACAAGGCAGATCCCAATCACACTGTTGCCACGGTCAGCAAAAGTCCTTGTTCCTATATTAGGGGCAGACGGTAATCGAACCCAGACCGGGTGGTCTGAGAGTGAGACAGTACCGGCACTCATCCCACTGCGCTAAAGTGTCGGTACTTAATCCCGTGAATTTACATTGTATTAATGCTGGAATCCTCATACCTTAGGGGTGCACCCAACTAAATCGAGACAAAACCAACAAACGGCAGCAGGAGTATTCTGTTGGCCCACTGAAAAATGGTCCTATTTGCCGGAAGGTGAAGGGACAATATTTTAAAGATACATTTTCCATTGATGCTCCATAACCATTAGTATAACCATGATTTAGGCCTATAGAAAACTAATTGTAACGCCCTAAGAAATAAAACTGACGTGGAAAAAATGCGACGCAATAAAGAAAAAAGCGACCCCCATGAAAAATAAATAAATAAATAAAATAAAACAATAACATAAACATTACGACTTGGCTGAGGCGTCCCCCTTCCTAAACAAAAGCATATTCTGACAATCCACCCCCCCCCCTACTGACAAAGATTTGCCGCTTTGGTTGATCGGGAGAAACAACATTCTTTTCATTCATTCATTCATTGAGCAGCATTATTTCAAATGATCGGGCACCAGAATATGGCAGTTTTCTGCTGAAATTATGGTTTGTATTTGCATAATAATAATAATAATAAAAAAACCACGATTAAAAACAATGAGTTGCCCGAACACCTCACAATAACCCCAGCCTTTCCACACCTGAAATTTTGATCCCCTCCCCAACCACAACCCTTACCCGCCCTTCCCTCATTACAAAGAAAATGGATTAATAAAAAAAATATTTACATAATATAAATTATATAGATAAATAAGTAAAAAAAAAAAAGTAAAAAAAATCTATAAAGTTAAAACTAATATAATCCCAACCACAACCACACCCAAACCCCAGCCCCAGCCCCTTCAAAATGAAAGCGAAAGAAAAGGAGAAAAAAAGAAAACAAAAATTAAATTATTAAAAAACTTAACAATAATAATAAACAAAAGTACTAATTCAGTTCAAAATTTGACCCCCCCCCCCGAAAGAAGGACCCCAAAACTGTGACGGACACAAAATTACATGCGACACGGCAAATAAAACCAAAACGTTATGTTGCACTATTCTTTATATCTAAGTTATGTGTTGCGTGTAGAGGTAACGTTTGGTAAAAAAAAAAAAAAAGTAAAAGTTACGCTGTGATATGTCAGGCGTTCAGGTAAGGCGGTTCGGATTAACGGCCACACTGGCCCCTTACCGGCTACCATATAGTTCCCGTAAGTTGTGGCGATCGACTCACAGCATGTCCTCCCCTGTCTCGATCCCTAGCCCTCGCGGGCCCTGTCCCTTTAGGGGAGAAACAAGGCAGATCCCAATCACACTGTTGCCACGGTCAGCAAAAGTCCTTGTTCCTATATTAGGGGCAGACGGTAATCGAACCCAGACCGGGTGGTCTGAGAGTGAGACAGTACCGGCACTCATCCCACTGCGCTAAAGTGTCGGTACTTAATCCCGTGAATTTACATTGTATTAATGCTGGAATCCTCATACCTTAGGGGTGCACCCAACTAAATCGAGACAAAACGAACAAACGGCAGCAGGAGTATTCTGTTGGCCCACTGAAAAATGGTCCTATTTGCCGGAAGGTGAAGGGACAATATTTTAAAGATACATTTTCCATTGATGCTCCATAACCATTAGTATAACCATGATTTAGGCCTATAGAAAACTAATTGTAACGCCCTAAGAAATAAAACTGACGTGGAAAAAATGCGACGCAATAAAGAAAAAAGCGACCCCCATGAAAAATAAATAAATAAATAAAATAAAACAATAACATAAACATTACGACTTGGCTGAGGCGTCCCCCTTCCTAAACAAAAGCATATTCTGACAATCCACCCCCCCCCCTACTGACAAAGATTTGCCGCTTTGGTTGATCGGGAGAAACAACATTCTTTTCATTCATTCATTCATTGAGCAGCATTATTTCAAATGATCGGGCACCAGAATATGGCAGTTTTCTGCTGAAATTATGGTTTGTATTTGCATAATAATAATAATAATAAAAAAACCACGATTAAAAACAATGAGTTGCCCGAACACCTCACAATAACCCCAGCCTTTCCACACCTAAATCTTGATCCCCTCCCCAACCACAACCCTTACCCGCCCTTCCCTCATTACAAAGAAAATGGATTAATAAAAAAAATATTTACATAATATAAATTATATAGATAAATAAGTAAAAAAAAAAAAGTAAAAAAAATCTTTAAAGTTAAAACTAATATAATCCCAACCACAACCACACCCAAACCCCAGCCCCAGCCCCTTCAAAATGAAAGCGAAAGAAAAGGAGAAAAAAAGAAAACAAAAATTAAATTATTAAAAAACTTAACAATAATAATAAACAAAAGTACTAATTCAGTTCAAAATTTGACACCCCCCCCCCCCGAAAGAAGGACCCCAAAACTGTGACGGACACAAAATTACATGCGACACGGCAAATAAAACCAAAACGTTATGTTGCACTATTCTTTATATCTAAGTTATGTGTTGCGTGTAGAGGTAACGTTTGGTAAAAAAAAAAAAAAAGTAAAAGTTACGCTGTGATATGTCAGGCGTTCAGGTAAGGCGGTTCGGATTAACGGCCACACTGGCCCCTTACCGGCTACCATATAGTTCCCGTAAGTTGTGGCGATCGACTCACAGCATGTCCTCCCCTGTCTCGATCCCTAGCCCTCGCGGGCCCTGTCCCTTCAGGGGAGAAACAAGGCAGATCCCAATCACACTGTTGCCACGGTCAGCAAAAGTCCTTGTTCCTATATTAGGGGCAGACGGTAATCGAACCCAGACCGGGTGGTCTGAGAGTGAGACAGTACCGGCACTCATCCCACTGCGCTAAAGTGTCGGTACTTAATCCCGTGAATTTACATTGTATTAATGCTGGAATCCTCATACCTTAGGGGTGCACCCAACTAAATCGAGACAAAACGAACAAACGGCAGCAGGAGTATTCTGTTGGCCCACTGAAAAATGGTCCTATTTGCCGGAAGGTGAAGGGACAATATTTTAAAGATACATTTTCCATTGATGCTCCATAACCATTAGTATAACCATGATTTAGGCCTATAGAAAACTAATTGTAACGCCCTAAGAAATAAAACTGACGTGGAAAAAATGCGACGCAATAAAGAAAAAAGCGACCCCCATGAAAAATAAATAAATAAATAAAATAAAACAATAACATAAACATTACGACTTGGCTGAGGCGTCCCCCTTCCTAAACAAAAGCATATTCTGACAATCCACCCCCCCTACTGACAAAGATTTGCCGCTTTGGTTGATCGGGAGAAACAACATTCTTTTCATTCATTCATTCATTGAGCAGCATTATTTCAAATGATCGGGCACCAGAATATGGCAGTTTTCTGCTGAAATTATGGTTTGTATTTGCATAATAATAATAATAATAAAAAAACCACGATTAAAAACAATGAGTTGCCCGAACACCTCACAATAACCCCAGCCTTTCCACACCTGAAATTTTGATCCCCTCCCCAACCACAACCCTTACCCGCCCTTCCCTCATTACAAAGAAAATGGATTAATAAAAAAAATATTTACATAATATAAATTATATAGATAAATAAGTAAAAAAAAAAAAGTAAAAAAAATTTATAAAGTTAAAACTAATATAATCCCAACCACAACCACACCCAAACCCCAGCCCCAGCCCCTTCAAAATGAAAGCGAAAGAAAAGGAGAAAAAAAGAAAACAAAAATTAAATTATTAAAAAACTTAACAATAATAATAAACAAAAGTACTAATTCAGTTCAAAATTTGACCCCCCCCCCCCGAAAGAAGGACCCCAAAACTGTGACGGACACAAAATTACATGCGACACGGCAAATAAAACCAAAACGTTATGTTGCACTATTCTTTATATCTAAGTTATGTGTTGCGTGTAGAGGTAACGTTTGGTAAAAAAAAAAAAAAAGTAAAAGTTACGCTGTGATATGTCAGGCGTTCAGGTAAGGCGGTTCGGATTAACGGCCACACTGGCCCCTTACCGGCTACCATATAGTTCCCGTAAGTTGTGGCGATCGACTCACAGCATGTCCTCCCCTGTCTCGATCCCTAGCCCTCGCGGGCCCTGTCCCTTTAGGGGAGAAACAAGGCAGATCCCAATCACACTGTTGCCACGGTCAGCAAAAGTCCTTGTTCCTATATTAGGGGCAGACGGTAATCGAACCCAGACCGGGTGGTCTGAGAGTGAGACAGTACCGGCACTCATCCCACTGCGCTAAAGTGTCGGTACTTAATCCCGTGAATTTACATTGTAATAATGCTGGAATCCTCATACCTTAGGGGTGCACCCAACTAAATCGAGACAAAACCAACAAACGGCAGCAGGAGTATTCTGTTGGCCCACTGAAAAATGGTCCTATTTGCCGGAAGGTGAAGGGACAATATTTTAAAGATACATTTTCCATTGATGCTCCATAACCATTAGTATAACCATGATTTAGGCCTATAGAAAACTAATTGTAACGCCCTAAGAAATAAAACTGACGTGGAAAAAATGCGACGCAATAAAGAAAAAAGCGACCCCCATGAAAAATAAATAAATAAATAAAATAAAACAATAACATAAACATTACGACTTGGCTGAGGCGTCCCCCTTCCTAAACAAAAGCATATTCTGACAATCCACCCCCCCCCCACTGACAAAGATTTGCCGCTTTGGTTGATCGGGAGAAACAACATTCTTTTCATTCATTCATTCATTGAGCAGCATTATTTCAAATGATCGGGCACCAGAATATGGCAGTTTTCTGCTGAAATTATGGTTTGTATTTGCATTATAATAATAATAATAAAAAAACCACGATTAAAAACAATGAGTTGCCCGAACACCTCACAATAACCCCAGCCTTTCCACACCTAAATCTTGATCCCCTCCCCAACCACAACCCTTACCCGCCCTTCCCTCATTACAAAGAAAATGGATTAATAAAAAAAATATTTACATAATATAAATTATATAGATAAATAAGTAAAAAAAAAAAAGTAAAAAAAATCTTTAAAGTTAAAACTAATATAATCCCAACCACAACCACACCCAAACCCCAGCCCCAGCCCCTTCAAAATGAAAGCGAAAGAAAAGGAGAAAAAAAGAAAACAAAAATTAAATTATTAAAAAACTTAACAATAATAATAAAAAAAAGTACTAATTCAGTTCAAAATTTGACACCCCCCCCCCCCGAAAGAAGGACCCCAAAACTGTGACGGACACAAAATTACATGCGACACGGCAAATAAAACCAAAACGTTATGTTGCACTATTCTTTATATCTAAGTTATGTGTTGCGTGTAGAGGTAACGTTTGGTAAAAAAAAAAAAAAAGTAAAAGTTACGCTGTGATATGTCAGGCGTTCAGGTAAGGCGGTTCGGATTAACGGCCACACTGGCCCCTTACCGGCTACCATATAGTTCCCGTAAGTTGTGGCGATCGACTCACAGCATGTCCTCCCCTGTCTCGATCCCTAGCCCTCGCGGGCCCTGTCCCTTCAGGGGAGAAACAAGGCAGATCCCAATCACACTGTTGCCACGGTCAGCAAAAGTCCTTGTTCCTATATTAGGGGCAGACGGTAATCGAACCCAGACCGGGTGGTCTGAGAGTGAGACAGTACCGGCACTCATCCCACTGCGCTAAAGTGTCGGTACTTAATCCCGTGAATTTACATTGTATTAATGCTGGAATCCTCATACCTTAGGGGTGCACCCAACTAAATCGAGACAAAACGAACAAACGGCAGCAGGAGTATTCTGTTGGCCCACTGAAAAATGGTCCTATTTGCCGGAAGGTGAAGGGACAATATTTTAAAGATACATTTTCCATTGATGCTCCATAACCATTAGTATAACCATGATTTAGGCCTATAGAAAACTAATTGTAACGCCCTAAGAAATAAAACTGACGTGGAAAAAATGCGACGCAATAAAGAAAAAAGCGACCCCCATGAAAAATAAATAAATAAATAAAATAAAACAATAACATAAACATTACGACTTGGCTGAGGCGTCCCCCTTCCTAAACAAAAGCATATTCTGACAATCCACCCCCCCCTACTGACAAAGATTTGCCGCTTTGGTTGATCGGGAGAAACAACATTCTTTTCATTCATTCATTCATTGAGCAGCATTATTTCAAATGATCGGGCACCAGAATATGGCAGTTTTCTGCTGAAATTATGGTTTGTATTTGCATAATAATAATAATAATAAAAAAACCACGATTAAAAACAATGAGTTGCCCGAACACCTCACAATAACCCCAGCCTTTCCACACCTGAAATTTTGATCCCCTCCCCAACCACAACCCTTACCCGCCCTTCCCTCATTACAAAGAAAATGGATTAATAAAAAAAATATTTACATAATATAAATTATATAGATAAATAAGTAAAAAAAAAAAATTAAAAAAAATCTATAAAGTTAAAACTAATATAATCCCAACCACAACCACACCCAAACCCCAGCCCCAGCCCCTTCAAAATGAAAGCGAAAGAAAAGGAGAAAAAAAGAAAACAAAAATTAAATTATTAAAAAACTTAACAATAATAATAAACAAAAGTACTAATTCAGTTCAAAATTTGACCCCCCCCCCGAAAGAAGGACCCCAAAACTGTGACGGACACAAAATTACATGCGACACGGCAAATAAAACCAAAACGTTATGTTGCACTATTCTTTATATCTAAGTTATGTGTTGCGTGTAGAGGTAACGTTTGGTAAAAAAAAAAAAAAAGTAAAAGTTACGCTGTGATATGTCAGGCGTTCAGGTAAGGCGGTTCGGATTAACGGCCACACTGGCCCCTTACCGGCTACCATATAGTTCCCGTAAGTTGTGGCGATCGACTCACAGCATGTCCTCCCCTGTCTCGATCCCTAGCCCTCGCGGGCCCTGTCCCTTTAGGGGAGAAACAAGGCAGATCCCAATCACACTGTTACCACGGTCAGCAAAAGTCCTTGTTCCTATATTAGGGGCAGACGGTAATCGAACCCAGACCGGGTGGTCTGAGAGTGAGACAGTACCGGCACTCATCCCACTGCGCTAAAGTGTCGGTACTTAATCCCGTGAATTTACATTGTATTAATGCTGGAATCCTCATACCTTAGGGGTGCACCCAACTAAATCGAGACAAAACGAACAAACGGCAGCAGGAGTATTCTGTTGGCCCACTGAAAAATGGTCCTATTTGCCGGAAGGTGAAGGGACAATATTTTAAAGATACATTTTCCATTGATGCTCCATAACCATTAGTATAACCATGATTTAGGCCTATAGAAAACTAATTGTAACGCCCTAAGAAATAAAACTGACGTGGAAAAAATGCGACGCAATAAAGAAAAAAGCGACCCAAATGAAAAATAAATAAATAAATAAAATAAAACAATAACATAAACATTACGACTTGGCTGAGGCGTCCCCCTTCCTAAACAAAAGCATATTCTGACAATCCACCCCCCCCCCCCACTGACAAAGATTTGCCGCTTTGGTTGATCGGGAGAAACAACATTCTTTTCATTCATTCATTCATTGAGCAGCATTATTTCAAATGATCGGGCACCAGAATATGGCAGTTTTCTGCTGAAATTATGGTTTGTATTTGCATTATAATAATAATAATAATAAAACCACGATTAAAAACAATGAGTTGCCCGAACACCTCACAATAACCCCAGCCTTTCCACACCTAAATCTTGATCCCCTCCCCAACCACAACCCTTACCCGCCCTTCCCTCATTACAAAGAAAATGGATTAATAAAAAAAATATTTACATAATATAAATTATATAGATAAATAAGTAAAAAAAAAAAAGTAAAAAAAATCTTTAAAGTTAAAACTAATATAATCCCAACCACAACCACACCCAAACCCCAGCCCCAGCCCCTTCAAAATGA
This sequence comes from Pisaster brevispinus, assembly GCA_023634235.1. Taxonomy (NCBI): domain Eukaryota; kingdom Metazoa; phylum Echinodermata; class Asteroidea; order Forcipulatida; family Asteriidae; genus Pisaster; species Pisaster brevispinus. Next base: position 11,518 of record JAMKCF010000080.1, on the reverse strand, counting down.
AAGCGAAAGAAAAGGAGAAAAAAAGAAAACAAAAATTAAATTATTAAAAAACTTAACAATAATAATAAAAAAAAGTACTAATTCAGTTCAAAATTTGACACCCCCCCCCCCCGAAAGAAGGACCCCAAAACTGTGACGGACACAAAATTACATGCGACACGGCAAATAAAACCAAAACGTTATGTTGCACTATTCTTTATATCTAAGTTATGTGTTGCGTGTAGAGGTAACGTTTGGTAAAAAAAAAAAAAAGTAAAAGTTACGCTGTGATATGTCAGGCGTTCAGGTAAGGCGGTTCGGATTAACGGCCACACTGGCCCCTTACCGGCTACCATATAGTTCCCGTAAGTTGTGGCGATCGACTCACAGCATGTCCTCCCCTGTCTCGATCCCTAGCCCTCGCGGGCCCTGTCCCTTCAGGGGAGAAACAAGGCAGATCCCAATCACACTGTTGCCACGGTCAGCAAAAGTCCTTGTTCCTATATTAGGGGCAGACGGTAATCGAACCCAGACCGGGTGGTCTGAGAGTGAGACAGTACCGGCACTCATCCCACTGCGCTAAAGTGTCGGTACTTAATCCCGTGAATTTACATTGTATTAATGCTGGAATCCTCATACCTTAGGGGTGCACCCAACTAAATCGAGACAAAACGAACAAACGGCAGCAGGAGTATTCTGTTGGCCCACTGAAAAATGGTCCTATTTGCCGGAAGGTGAAGGGACAATATTTTAAAGATACATTTTCCATTGATGCTCCATAACCATTAGTATAACCATGATTTAGGCCTATAGAAAACTAATTGTAACGCCCTAAGAAATAAAACTGACGTGGAAAAAATGCGACGCAATAAAGAAAAAAGCGACCCCCATGAAAAATAAATAAATAAATAAAATAAAACAATAACATAAACATTACGACTTGGCTGAGGCGTCCCCCTTCCTAAACAAAAGCATATTCTGACAATCCGCCCCCCCCCCCACTGACAAAGATTTGCCGCTTTGGTTGATCGGGAGAAACAACATTCTTTTCATTCATTCATTCATTGAGCAGCATTATTTCAAATGATCGGGCACCAGAATATGGCAGTTTTCTGCTGAAATTATGGTTTGTATTTGCATAATAATAATAATAATAATAAAAAAACCACGATTAAAAACAATGAGTTGCCCGAACACCTCACAATAACCCCAGCCTTTCCACACCTGAAATTTTGATCCCCTCCCCAACCACAACCCTTACCCGCCCTTCCCTCATTACAAAGAAAATGGATTAATAAAAAAAATATTTACATAATATAAATTATATAGATAAATAAGTAAAAAAAAAAAAGTAAAAAAAATCTATAAAGTTAAAACTAATATAATCCCAACCACAACCACACCCAAACCCCAGCCCCAGCCCCTTCAAAATGAAAGCGAAAGAAAAGGAGAAAAAAAGAAAACAAAAATTAAATTATTAAAAAACTTAACAATAATAATAAACAAAAGTACTAATTCAGTTCAAAATTTGACCCCCCCCCCGAAAGAAGGACCCCAAAACTGTGACGGACACAAAATTACATGCGACACGGCAAATAAAACCAAAACGTTATGTTGCACTATTCTTTATATCTAAGTTATGTGTTGCGTGTAGAGGTAACGTTTGGTAAAAAAAAAAAAAAAGTAAAAGTTACGCTGTGATATGTCAGGCGTTCAGGTAAGGCGGTTCGGATTAACGGCCACACTGGCCCCTTACCGGCTACCATATAGTTCCCGTAAGTTGTGGCGATCGACTCACAGCATGTCCTCCCCTGTCTCGATCCCTAGCCCTCGCGGGCCCTGTCCCTTTAGGGGAGAAACAAGGCAGATCCCAATCACACTGTTGCCACGGTCAGCAAAAGTCCTTGTTCCTATATTAGGGGCAGACGGTAATCGAACCCAGACCGGGTGGTCTGAGAGTGAGACAGTACCGGCACTCATCCCACTGCGCTAAAGTGTCGGTACTTAATCCCGTGAATTTACATTGTATTAATGCTGGAATCCTCATACCTTAGGGGTGCACCCAACTAAATCGAGACAAAACCAACAAACGGCAGCAGGAGTATTCTGTTGGCCCACTGAAAAATGGTCCTATTTGCCGGAAGGTGAAGGGACAATATTTTAAAGATACATTTTCCATTGATGCTCCATAACCATTAGTATAACCATGATTTAGGCCTATAGAAAACTAATTGTAACGCCCTAAGAAATAAAACTGACGTGGAAAAAATGCGACGCAATAAAGAAAAAAGCGACCCCCATGAAAAATAAATAAATAAATAAAATAAAACAATAACATAAACATTACGACTGGGTTGAAAATGAAACCGGGATAACACAGCAATCCCCTCCCCAACCACAACCCTTACCCGCCCTTCCCTCATTACAAAGAAAATGGATTAATAAAAAAAATATTTACATAATATAAATTATATAGATAAATAAGTAAAAAAAAAAAAAAAGTAAAAAAAATCTATAAAGTTAAAACTAATATAATCCCAACCACAACCACACCCAAACCCCAGCCCCAGCCCCTTCAAAATGAAAGCGAAAGAAAAGGAGAAAAAAAGAAAACAAAAATTAAATTATTAAAAAACTAAACAATAATAATTAAAAAAAGTACTAATTCAGTTCAAAATTTGACACCCCCCCCCCGAAAGAAGGACCCCAAAACTGTGACGGACACAAAATTACATGCGACACGGCAAATAAAACCAAAACGTTATGTTGCACTATTCTTTATATCTAAGTTATGTGTTGCGTGTAGAGGTAACGTTTGGTAAAAAAAAAAAAAAAGTAAAAGTTACGCTTTGATATGTCAGGCGTTCAGGTAAGGCGGTTCGGATTAACGGCCACACTGGCCCCTTACCGGCTACCATATAGTTCCCGTAAGTTGTGGCGATCGACTCACAGCATGTCCTCCCCTGTCTCGATCCCTAGCCCTCGCGGGCCCTGTCCCTTTAGGGGAGAAACAAGGCAGATCCCAATCACACTGTTACCACGGTCAGCAAAAGTCCTTGTTCCTATATTAGGGGCAGACGGTAATCGAACCCAGACCGGGTGGTCTGAGAGTGAGACAGTACCGGCACTCATCCCACTGCGCTAAAGTGTCGGTACTTAATCCCGTGAATTTACATTGTATTAATGCTGGAATCCTCATACCTTAGGGGTGCACCCAACTAAATCGAGACAAAACGAACAAACGGCAGCAGGAGTATTCTGTTGGCCCACTGAAAAATGGTCCTATTTGCCGGAAGGTGAAGGGACAATATTTTAAAGATACATTTTCCATTGATGCTCCATAACCATTAGTATAACCATGATTTAGGCCTATAGAAAACTAATTGTAACGCCCTAAGAAATAAAACTGACGTGGAAAAAATGCGACGCAATAAAGAAAAAAGCGACCCCCATGAAAAATAAATAAATAAATAAAATAAAACAATAACATAAACATTACGACGTGGCTGAGGCGTCCCCCTTCCTAAACAAAAGCATATTCTGACAATCCACCCCCCCCCTACTGACAAAGATTTGCCGCTTTGGTTGATCGGGAGAAACAACATTCTTTTCATTCATTCATTCATTGAGCAGCATTATTTCAAATGATCGGGCACCAGAATATGGCAGTTTTCTGCTGAAATTATGGTTTGTATTTGCATTATAATAATAATAATAAAAAAACCACGATTAAAAACAATGAGTTGCCCGAACACCTCACAATAACCCCAGCCTTTCCACACCTGAATCTTGATCCCCTCCCCAACCACAACCCTTACCCGCCCTTCCCTCATTACAAAGAAAATGGATTAATAAAAAAAATATTTACATAATATAAATTATATAGATAAATAAGTAAAAAAAAAAAAGTAAAAAAAATGTTTAAAGTTAAAACTAATATAATCCCAACCACAACCACACCCAAACCCCAGCCCCAGCCCCTTCAAAATGAAAGCGAAAGAAAAGGAGAAAAAAAGAAAACAAAAATTAAATTATTAAAAAACTTAACAATAATAATAAAAAAAAGTACTAATTCAGTTCAAAATTTGACACCCCCCCCCCGAAAGAAGGACCCCAAAACTGGACGGACACAAAATTACATGCGACACGGCAAATAAAACCAAAACGTTATGTTGCACTATTCTTTATATCTAAGTTATGTGTTGCGTGTAGAGGTAACGTTTGGTAAAAAAAAAAAAAAAGTAAAAGTTACGCTGTGATATGTCAGGCGTTCAGGTAAGGCGGTTCGGATTAACGGCCACACTGGCCCCTTACCGGCTACCATATAGTTCCCGTAAGTTGTGGCGATCGACTCACAGCATGTCCTCCCCTGTCTCGATCCCTAGCCCTCGCGGGCCCTGTCCCTTTAGGGGAGAAACAAGGCAGATCCCAATCACACTGTTGCCACGGTCAGCAAAAGTCCTTGTTCCTATATTAGGGGCAGACGGTAATCGAACCCAGACCGGGTGGTCTGAGAGTGAGACAGTACCGGCACTCATCCCACTGCGCTAAAGTGTCGGTACTTAATCCCGTGAATTTACATTGTATTAATGCTGGAATCCTCATACCTTAGGGGTGCACCCAACTAAATCGAGACAAAACCAACAAACGGCAGCAGGAGTATTCTGTTGGCCCACTGAAAAATGGTCCTATTTGCCGGAAGGTGAAGGGACAATATTTTAAAGATACATTTTCCATTGATGCTCCATAACCATTAGTATAACCATGATTTAGGCCTATAGAAAACTAATTGTAACGCCCTAAGAAATAAAACTGACGTGGAAAAAATGCGACGCAATAAAGAAAAAAGCGACCCCCATGAAAAATAAATAAATAAATAAAATAAAACAATAACATAAACATTACGACTGGGTTGAAAATGCAACCGGGATAACACAGCAATCCCCTCCCCAACCACAACCCTTACCCGCCCTTCCCTCATTACAAAGAAAATGGATTAATAAAAAAAATATTTACATAATATAAATTATATAGATAAATAAGTAAAAAAAAAAAAAAGTAAAAAAAATCTATAAAGTTAAAACTAATATAATCCCAACCACAACCACACCCAAACCCCAGCCCCAGCCCCTTCAAAATGAAAGCGAAAGAAAAGGAGAAAAAAAGAAAACAAAAATTAAATTATTAAAAAACTAAACAATAATAATTAAAAAAAGTACTAATTCAGTTCAAAATTTGACACCCCCCCCCCCCGAAAGAAGGACCCCAAAACTGTGACGGACACAAAATTACATGCGACACGGCAAATAAAACCAAAACGTTATGTTGCACTATTCTTTATATCTAAGTTATGTGTTGCGTGTAGAGGTAACGTTTGGTAAAAAAAAAAAAAAAGTAAAAGTTACGCTGTGATATGTCAGGCGTTCAGGTAAGGCGGTTCGGATTAACGGCCACACTGGCCCCTTACCGGCTACCATATAGTTCCCGTAAGTTGTGGCGATCGACTCACAGCATGTCCTCCCCTGTCTCGATCCCTAGCCCTCGCGGGCCCTGTCCCTTTAGGGGAGAAACAAGGCAGATCCCAATCACACTGTTACCACGGTCAGCAAAAGTCCTTGTTCCTATATTAGGGGCAGACGGTAATCGAACCCAGACCGGGTGGTCTGAGAGTGAGACAGTACCGGCACTCATCCCACTGCGCTAAAGTGTCGGTACTTAATCCCGTGAATTTACATTGTATTAATGCTGGAATCCTCATACCTTAGGGGTGCACCCAACTAAATCGAGACAAAACCAACAAACGGCAGCAGGAGTATTCTGTTGGCCCACTGAAAAATGGTCCTATTTGCCGGAAGGTGAAGGGACAATATTTTAAAGATACATTTTCCATTGATGCTCCATAACCATTAGTATAACCATGATTTAGGCCTATAGAAAACTAATTGTAACGCCCTAAGAAATAAAACTGACGTGGAAAAAATGCGACGCAATAAAGAAAAAAGCGACCCCCATGAAAAATAAATAAATAAATAAAATAAAACAATAACATAAACATTACGACTTGGCTGAGGCGTCCCCCTTCCTAAACAAAAGCATATTCTGACAATCCACCCCCCCCCTACTGACAAAGATTTGCCGCTTTGGTTGATCGGGAGAAACAACATTCTTTTCATTCATTCATTCATTGAGCAGCATTATTTCAAATGATCGGGCACCAGAATATGGCAGTTTTCTGCTGAAATTATGGTTTGTATTTGCATTATAATAATAATAATAAAAAAACCACGATTAAAAACAATGAGTTGCCCGAACACCTCACAATAACCCCAGCCTTTCCACACCTGAATCTTGATCCCCTCCCCAACCACAACCCTTACCCGCCCTTCCCTCATTACAAAGAAAATGGATTAATAAAAAAAATATTTACATAATATAAATTATATAGATAAATAAGTAAAAAAAAAAAAGTAAAAAAAATCTTTAAAGTTAAAACTAATATAATCCCAACCACAACCACACCCAAACCCCAGCCCCAGCCCCTTCAAAATGAAAGCGAAAGAAAAGGAGAAAAAAAGAAAACAAAAATTAAATTATTAAAAAACTTAACAATAATAATAAAAAAAAGTACTAATTCAGTTCAAAATTTGACACCCCCCCCCCGAAAGAAGGACCCCAAAACTGTGACGGACACAAAATTACATGCGACACGGCAAATAAAACCAAAACGTTATGTTGCACTATTCTTTATATCTAAGTTATGTGTTGCGTGTAGAGGTAACGTTTGGTAAAAAAAAAAAAAAAGTAAAAGTTACGCTGTGATATGTCAGGCGTTCAGGTAAGGCGGTTCGGATTAACGGCCACACTGGCCCCTTACCGGCTACCATATAGTTCCCGTAAGTTGTGGCGATCGACTCACAGCATGTCCTCCCCTGTCTCGATCCCTAGCCCTCGCGGGCCCTGTCCCTTTAGGGGAGAAACAAGGCAGATCCCAATCACACTGTTGCCACGGTCAGCAAAAGTCCTTGTTCCTATATTAGGGGCAGACGGTAATCGAACCCAGACCGGGTGGTCTGAGAGTGAGACAGTACCGGCACTCATCCCACTGCGCTAAAGTGTCGGTACTTAATCCCGTGAATTTACATTGTATTAATGCTGGAATCCTCATACCTTAGGGGTGCACCCAACTAAATCGAGACAAAACGAACAAACGGCAGCAGGAGTATTCTGTTGGCCCACTGAAAAATGGTCCTATTTGCCGGAAGGTGAAGGGACAATATTTTAAAGATACATTTTCCATTGATGCTCCATAACCATTAGTATAACCATGATTTAGGCCTATAGAAAACTAATTGTAACGCCCTAAGAAATAAAACTGACGTGGAAAAAATGCGACGCAATAAAGAAAAAAGCGACCCAAATGAAAAATAAATAAATAAATAAAATAAAACAATAACATAAACATTACGACTTGGCTGAGGCGTCCCCCTTCCTAAACAAAAGCATATTCTGACAATCCACCCCCCCCCCACTGACAAAGATTTGCCGCTTTGGTTGATCGGGAGAAACAACATTCTTTTCATTCATTCATTCATTGAGCAGCATTATTTCAAATGATCGGGCACCAGAATATGGCAGTTTTCTGCTGAAATTATGGTTTGTATTTGCATTATAATAATAATAATAAAAAAACCACGATTAAAAACAATGAGTTGCCCGAACACCTCACAATAACCCCAGCCTTTCCACACCTAAATCTTGATCCCCTCCCCAACCACAACCCTTACCCGCCCTTCCCTCATTACAAAGAAAATGGATTAATAAAAAAAATATTTACATAATATAAATTATATAGATAAATAAGTAAAAAAAAAAAAGTAAAAAAAATCTTTAAAGTTAAAACTAATATAATCCCAACCACAACCACACCCAAACCCCAGCCCCAGCCCCTTCAAAATGAAAGCGAAAGAAAAGGAGAAAAAAAGAAAACAAAAATTAAATTATTAAAAAACTTAACAATAATAATAAACAAAAGTACTAATTCAGTTCAAAATTTGACACCCCCCCCCCGAAAGAAGGACCCCAAAACTGTGACGGACACAAAATTACATGCGACACGGCAAATAAAACCAAAACGTTATGTTGCACTATTCTTTATATCTAAGTTATGTGTTGCGTGTAGAGGTAACGTTTGGTAAAAAAAAAAAAAAAGTAAAAGTTACGCTGTGATATGTCAGGCGTTCAGGTAAGGCGGTTCGGATTAACGGCCACACTGGCCCCTTACCGGCTACCATATAGTTCCCGTAAGTTGTGGCGATCGACTCACAGCATGTCCTCCCCTGTCTCGATCCCTAGCCCTCGCGGGCCCTGTCCCTTTAGGTGAGAAACAAGGCAGATCCCAATCACACTGTTGCCACGGTCAGCAAAAGTCCTTGTTCCTATATTAGGGGCAGACGGTAATCGAACCCAGACCGGGTGGTCTGAGAGTGAGACAGTACCGGCACTCATCCCACTGCGCTAAAGTGTCGGTACTTAATCCCGTGAATTTACATTGTATTAATGCTGGAATCCTCATACCTTAGGGGTGCACCCAACTAAATCGAGACAAAACGAACAAACGGCAGCAGGAGTATTCTGTTGGCCCACTGAAAAATGGTCCTATTTGCCGGAAGGTGAAGGGACAATATTTTAAAGATACATTTTCCATTGATGCTCCATAACCATTAGTATAACCATGATTTAGGCCTATAGAAAACTAATTGTAACGCCCTAAGAAATAAAACTGACGTGGAAAAAATGCGACGCAATAAAGAAAAAAGCGACCCCCATGAAAAATAAATAAATAAATAAAATAAAACAATAACATAAACATTACGACTTGGCTGAGGCGTCCCCCTTCCTAAACAAAAGCATATTCTGACAATCCACCCCCCCCCCTACTGACAAAGATTTGCCGCTTTGGTTGATCGGGAGAAACAACATTCTTTTCATTCATTCATTCATTGAGCAGCATTATTTCAAATGATCGGGCACCAGAATATGGCAGTTTTCTGCTGAAATTATGGTTTGTATTTGCATTATAATAATAATAATAAAAAAACCACGATTAAAAACAATGAGTTGCCCGAACACCTCACAATAACCCCAGCCTTTCCACACCTGAATCTTGATCCCCTCCCCAACCACAACCCTTACCCGCCCTTCCCTCATTACAAAGAAAATGGATTAATAAAAAAAATATTTACATAATATAAATTATATAGATAAATAAGTAAAAAAAAAAAAAAATAAAAACAATCTTTAAAGTTAAAACTAATATAATCCCAACCACAACCACACCCAAACCCCAGCCCCAGCCCCTTCAAAATGAAAGCGAAAGAAAAGGAGAAAAAAAGAAAACAAAAATTAAATTATTAAAAAACTTAACAATAATAATAAAAAAAAGTACTAATTCAGTTCAAAATTTGACACCCCCCCCCCCGAAAGAAGGACCCCAAAACTGTGACGGACACAAAATTACATGCGACACGGCAAATAAAACCAAAACGTTATGTTGCACTATTCTTTATATCTAAGTTATGTGTTGCGTGTAGAGGTAACGTTTGGTAAAAAAAAAAAAAAAAGTAAAAGTTACGCTGTGATATGTCAGGCGTTCAGGTAAGGCGGTTCGGATTAACGGCCACACTGGCCCCTTACCGGCTACCATATAGTTCCCGTAAGTTGTGGCGATCGACTCACAGCATGTCCTCCCCTGTCTCGATCCCTAGCCCTCGCGGGCCCTGTCCCTTTAGGGGAGAAACAAGGCAGATCCCAATCACACTGTTGCCACGGTCAGCAAAAGTCCTTGTTCCTATATTAGGGGCAGACGGTAATCGAACCCAGACCGGGTGGTCTGAGAGTGAGACAGTACCGGCACTCATCCCACTGCGCTAAAGTGTCGGTACTTAATCCCGTGAATTTACATTGTATTAATGCTGGAATCCTCATACCTTAGGGGTGCACCCAACTAAATCGAGACAAAACGAACAAACGGCAGCAGGAGTATTCTGTTGGCCCACTGAAAAATGGTCCTATTTGCCGGAAGGTGAAGGGACAATATTTTAAAGATACATTTTCCATGTGATGCTCCATAACCATTAGTATAACCATGATTTAGGCCTATAGAAAACTAATTGTAACGCACTAAGAAATAAAACTGACGTGGAAAAAATGCGACGCAATAAAGAAAAAAGCGACCCAAATGAAAAATAAATAAATAAATAAAATAAAACAATAACATAAACATTACGACTTGGCTGAGGCGTCCCCCTTCCTAAACAAAAGCATATTCTGACAATCCACCCCCCCCCCCCCCACTGACAAAGATTTGCCGCTTTGGTTGATCGGGAGAAACAACATTCTTTTCATTCATTCATTCATTGAGCAGCATTATTTCAAATGATCGGGCACCAGAATATGGCAGTTTTCTGCTGAAATTATGGTTTGTATTTGCATTATAATAATAATAATAAAAAAACCACGATTAAAAACAATGAGTTGCCCGAACACCTCACAATAACCCCAGCCTTTTCCACACCTAAATCTTGATCCCCTCCCCAACCACAACCCTTACCCGCCCTTCCCTCATTACAAAGAAAATGGATTAATAAAAAAAATATTTACATAATATAAATTATATAGATAAATAAGTAAAAAAAAAAAAAGTAAAAAAAATCTTTAAAGTTAAAACTAATATAATCCCAACCACAACCACACCCAAACCCCAGCCCCAGCCCCTTCAAAATGAAAGCGAAAGAAAAGGAGAAAAAAAGAAAACAAAAATTAAATTATTAAAAAACTTAACAATAATAATAAACAAAAGTACTAATTCAGTTCAAAATTTGACACCCCCCCCCCCCCGAAAGAAGGACCCCAAAACTGTGACGGACACAAAATTACATGCGACACGGCAAATAAAACCAAAACGTTATGTTGCACTATTCTTTATATCTAAGTTATGTGTTGCGTGTAGAGGTAACGTTTGGTAAAAAAAAAAAAAAAAGTAAAAGTTACGCTGTGATATGTCAGGCGTTCAGGTAAGGCGGTTCGGATTAACGGCCACACTGGCCCCTTACCGGCTACCATATAGTTCCCGTAAGTTGTGGCGATCGACTCACAGCATGTCCTCCCCTGTCTCGATCCCTAGCCCTCGCGGGCCCTGTCCCTTTAGGTGAGAAACAAGGCAGATCCCAATCACACTGTTGCCACGGTCAGCAAAAGTCCTTGTTCCTATATTAGGGGCAGACGGTAATCGAACCCAGACCGGGTGGTCTGAGAGTGAGACAGTACCGGCACTCATCCCACTGCGCTAAAGTGTCGGTACTTAATCCCGTGAATTTACATTGTATTAATGCTGGAATCCTCATACCTTAGGGGTGCACCCAACTAAATCGAGACAAAACGAACAAACGGCAGCAGGAGTATTCTGTTGGCCCACTGAAAAATGGTCCTATTTGCCGGAAGGTGAAGGGACAATATTTTAAAGATACATTTTCCATTGATG